>OZ012738.1:191930219-192496847 GCA_963859935.3 Lathyrus sativus
TTCTTAGGTGATACTATTGTAATCAGTTTGATTTAATAGTGGATTAAGTCCTTGTTGAGAAAGGCAAATCACTCTGGAAGGGTGGACTGGAGTAGTTGTTTAACGAACCAGGATAAAAATAATTGTGTGATTATTTTCAAGTATTAATTTCCCATACTTATTCAACCCCCCCCCCTTCTAAGTATTATCTCACCTTCAGTTGGTATCAGAGCTCCGGTTCTGAGTGTGCTATCACTTAACAGTGTCAGTAAAGATCCAGAGGAGATATACTTTGATCAATATATTTATTCGTTATCATGGCTGATAATTCAATGTCAAATATCAACAATAAATATGAAGAGATGGATAGGATCAGTACCAAACCTCCAATCTTTGATGGAGAAAAATTTGACTATTGGAAAGATAGAATAGAAAGTTTTTTTCTTGGGTATGATGCTGATCTTTGGGATTTGGTCATTGATGGATATGAACATCCTACTGGTGAGGATGGCAAAAAGATTGATAGAAAATCAATGACTGAAGTGCAGAAAAGAGATTTCAAGAATCACCACAAAGCCAGAACTATATTACTTAATGCAATCTCTCATACTGAGTATGAGAAGATTACTAACAGAGATACTGCTCATGACATGCTTGAATCACTCAAAATGACTCATGAGGGAAACTCTCAGGTTAAAGAGACAAAGGCTCTGGCGCTCATACAGAAGTATGAGGCATTTAAAATGGAAGATTCTGAAAATGTAGAAACTATGTTTTCTAGATTTCAGATTCTTACAGCTGGTCTGAAAGTTCTGGACAAGGGCTACTCAACGTCAGATCATGTCAAGAAAATCATCAGAAGTCTTCCCACCAGATGGAGACCAATGGTGACTGCATTGAAGATGGCAAAAGATTTGAACAAGATCTCCTTAGAAGAACTTATCAGTTCTTTGAGAAGCCATGAAATTGAGCTGGAGGAAGATGAACCCCAGAAGAAAGATAAAGGTAAATCCATAGCTTTAAAATCTAACAAAACTAAAGCTTTGCAGGTCATTCAAGAAAGCTCTGAAGAATCTTCTTCTGAAGAAGAAGATGAGTTGTCCATGCTATCTAGAAGGATTAACAAACTCTGGAAGCACAAGGGAAAGAAGTTTAACAACTTCAAAAGATCTGATAACAGAAAGGAATCTTCTAGTCACAGAAGATCTGCCAAGAAAGAAGTGGTGTGCTATGAGTGCAAAGAACCTGGGCACTACAAGAATGACTGCCCCAAACTTCTGAAAGAAAAACCTAAGAAGAAGTTCAACAAGAAGAAGAAGGTTCTGATGGCAACATGGGATGACTCAGATGAGTGTGAGTCATCTTCTGAATCAGAAGAAGAATGTGCAAACGTTGCACTGATGGCCAGGACAGAGGATCAAGAAGAAGGTACCTCTGGATATGAATCAGAATCTGAATCTGATGATGATGCAGAAGAGGTAATGGCTAAACTTACCAAAGAAGAACTCATTAAAGTTTTATCAGAAGTTCTTAAAAGTTACAACAACATCAAACTCAAATACAAGAAGCTGAAAAGCAATCTTGAATCTGAGATTGATCTTCTGAAAACAGAACTTGTTGAGCAGAAAGAAATAAATTTAAAAATCAAAAATGACTTTGATAGAACTCAACCAGAATCTGATTCTGAAACTAAGTCTTGTGAAAATATTTTAGAAAAATATGACTCTAGTTTTCAGAGGTTTCTCACTAAGAGCATAGACAGAAGCAAGATGGCTTCCATGATCTATGGTGTTAGTGGAAACAACAGAAGAGGCATCGGATATGAGTCTCCATCTGGAACCAATCCAAAACCTGTTGACAAGCTTTTCATTAGGAAGACACCTCTGTACTCTCAATTCAAATTTGGTCACCTGAATGACATTAAACACACAAGCTCTGAGAAGAGTACTTATGTGTTTAAACCAAAGGCAAGTAAGAATAAACATTATGTTGCAAAACAGAAGTTTAGACAAACCTGCGAACCAACTAACCCCAAAGGACCCAAGAAGATCTGGGTACCTAATGACAAAATAATTCCTGTTGCAGATGTTCTTAGCAGCAAAGTCAGGACACCAATCATGGTACCTGGACTCTGGATGCTCACGACACATGACAGGAGAAAGGTCTATGTTCCAAAGCCTGGAACTTAGATCTGGAGGGGATGTGAAGTTTGGAGGGAACCAGAAGGGCAAGATCATTGGATCTGGCACTATTGGAAATGGTAAGCTTCCCTCTATTACTAATGTTCTGTTAGTTGAAGGATTGAAACATAATCTATTGTCCATAAGTCAATTAAGTGACAATGGTTATGATATAATCTTTAATCAAAAATGTTGCAAAGCTGTATGTCAAAAGGATGGTTCTATCCTATTCAGTGGAAAGAGGAAACACAACATTTATAAAATTAACCTTTCAGAACTTAAAGTTCAAAATGTAAAATGCCTCTTATCTGTGAATGATGAGCAATGGGTCTGGCATAGAAGATTGGGGCATATTAATATGAGACGTATATCTCAGATTAATAAACTCAATCTGGTCAGAGGACTTCCTAAGCTGAAGTTCAACTCAGATGCTCTGTGTGAAGCATGTCAAAGAGGTAAATTTTCAAAATCTCATTTTAAATCAAAAAATGTTGTGTCTACCTCCAGACCATTGGAATTACTTCACATTGATCTGTTTGGACCAGTGAAAACTGCATCCATCAGAGGCAAGAAGTATGGGTTAGTCATTGTAGATGACTACAGCAGATGGACATGGGTAAAGTTTCTAAAACACAAGGATGAGTCTCATTCTGTGTTCTTTGACTTCTGCAATCAAGTCCAGACTGAAAAAGATTCCAAAATTATTAAAGTCAGAAGTGATCATGGTGGAGAATTTGAAAATAAACATTTTGAAAAATATTTTTGTGAAAAAGGCATTGCACATGATTTCTCCTGCCCTAGAACTCCACAACAAAATGGAGTTGTAGAGAGGAAAAATAGAACATTGCAAGAGATGGCCAGAACCATGATCAATGAGACAAATCTGGCAAAACATTTTTGGGCAGAAACAATTAACACAGCTTGTTATATTCAGAACAGAGTGTTTGTAAGACCTCTTATGGAAAAGACTCCCTATGAATTGTGGAGAAACAGAAAGCCTAACATTTCTTATTTTCATCCTTTTGGATGTATTTGTTATATGCTTAATACTAAAGATAATCTGAACAAGTTTGATTCCAAAGCACAAAAGTGTTTCATGCTTGGTTATTCTGAACGCTCTAAAGGCTACAGAGTATTCAATACTGAAACACAGATTGTTGAAGAATCTATTCATGTTAGATTTGATGATAAGCTTGGCTCTGAAAAGCCAAAGCAGTTTGAAAGTTCTGCAGATAGAGAAGTGATTCTCACAGACTCTGAAGGATCAGAGGCAGAAAAGGCAAAAATCAAAGAATCTGAAGCAACCCCAGATGCTACACCTTTGACTTCCCAACTAAACAACTTGCATATTTCTGATAGACCAACTGTCAGAGGATCTTCCTCCAGAATCAAATCTTCTCATCCAGAAGATGTGATAATTGGAAAGAAAGATGATCCAATAAGGACAAGATCATTTCTCAGAACTTCTGAATCTTCTCTATTTGGCTTAGTGTCAATAATAGAACCAACATCTGTAGATGAGGCTCTGGAAGATAATGAATGGATTATAGCTATGCAAGAAGAGCTGAATCAATTCACCAGAAATGAAGTTTGGGATCTGGTTCCTAGACCTAAAGGATTCAATATTATTGGAACAAAATGGGTCTTCAGAAATAAGCTGAATGAAAAAGGAGAAGTTGAGAGGAATAAGGCAAGGCTGGTTGCTCAAGGATACAGTCAGCAAGAAGGTATTGATTACACTGAGACATATGCTCCAGTGGCAAGGTTAGAATCTATACGCCTTCTTATTTCTTTTGCTGCACAGAATAACATCACTCTGTATCAGATGGATGTTAAAAGTGCCTTTCTTAATGGCATTATAGAAGAAGAAGTATATGTCCACCAACCTCCTGGTTTTGAAAGTGAAAACTTTCCAGATCATGTTTTCAAATTAAAGAAATCCCTTTATGGATTAAAACAAGCTCCCAGAGCTTGGTATGAGAGGTTGAGCAACTTCCTTCTGAAGAAAAATTTTATCAGAGGAAAAGTGGATACAACTTTATTCTGTAAAACTGTTAAGAAAGATCTGTTGATTTGTCAAATTTATGTAGATGACATTATTTTTGGATCAACAAATATTACGCTTGGAAAGGAGTTTGCTAAATGTATGCAGGAAGAATTTGAAATGAGCATGATGGGAGAATTGAGATTCTTTTTGGGAATCCAAGTCAATCAGACTCCAGAGTGCACCTACATACATCAAACCAAATATGTTAAAGAGCTTCTGAAGAAGTTCAACATGGTTGATAGCAAAATGGCAAAGACTCCAATGCATCCTACAAGCACTCTAGGTAAGGAAGAGGTAAGTAAGAAGGTAGATCAAAAACTCTACAGAGGTATGATAGGATCTCTTCTATACTTGACTGCTTCTAGACCAGATATTCTGTTTAGTGTCTGCTTATGTGCTAGATTCCAATCAGATCCTAGAGAATCACACTTAACAGCTGTTAAGAGGATTCTAAGGTATCTGAAAGGTACTGCTAACATGGGTTTGTGTTACAGAAGATCTGATGAATTTTCATTAGTTGGATTCTGTGATGCTGACTATGCTGGAGACAGAGTTGAACGTAAAAGCACTTCTGGAAGCTGTCAGTTTCTTGGAAGTCATCTGATCTCATGGTACAGCAAGAAGCAACCTACCATTGCACTATCAACTACAGAGGCAAAATACATTGCTGCTGCTGGATGTTGTACTCAGATGCTCTGGATGAAGAGTCAATTAGAAGATTCTCAAATCTATGAGAGTAATCTTTCTATCTTTTGTGATAATACTTCTGCTATATGTTTGTCAAAAAATCCAATCTTGCATTCTAAGGCAAAACATATAGAAATTAAACATCACTTCATCAGAGACTATGTTCAGAAGGGTGTAATTAATTTAGCTTTTGTTGATACAGATCATCAATGGGCTGGTATTTTCACAAAACCCCTTGCTGAAGATAGATTTAAGTTCATTTTGAAAAATGTTTGTATGGATTTTTGTCCAGAGTAATATTTATCAGAAGCAACCTCTCAGATGCAAAATGTTTAATGATCTGAAGCATTTCTTTTGTTCATTTATTCTATTCTGATTATTATTTCTGATGTGAAAATCTGAACTAACCATCTTTAGAAGATCTGAACGTGGCTAACGTTTCATTTCTTGAGAGAATTCAGAACAGCATGCAAGCAAACACGTGTCCCACAAAATCTGATGAGGTGGCGTGTGCACAACTGAAAAGATGTTTGAGGTGAAATTTGAATAGTAAATATCTTGGTTTTCCCCCCAAATCTGTCAGAAGCATTTATTATTTGAAATGATTTTATTCTCTTCACTTAATGTTGCTCAAACGTGCGTTATTTCTGTCTTTTGGTGTGCCTATGTGATTAGTATAAATACCTGTTGTGTATTCACTTCCACACTTTTCACTCTCAGAATTTATATGCATTTTCATATTTTGTTCTCTCTTCACAAAAACTCAAAACCTAAGTGTTCTAAAAAGCATTCTTCAATGGCGTCTTCTTCATCAACAACTGTGCAGTTTCAATCAACAATGGCTGCTGTAACTTCAGATAATCTAGGTGCTGCTCCATATACTCCTCCACAAAGAACTCTTCTCACACCTGTTGAAAAGTTAGAAGTGTTGCGTGAATCCATGGTTGAATTTGATTCTTTGGCTGAAAATGGGTTTGATTTTCGCTCCATTGTTAGAGCTCAAGGTTGGGTGAAATACTTTGATAGACTATTTGGACCAGTTTACCCTCTGCTTGTTAAGGAATTCTGGATTCATGCATCTGTGTATCCCAAGTTTATCTTATCATCTGTACTGGGAAAGGAGATCATAATCACAGAGGATCTGATTAGAAGACTGATTGGTTATGAAGAAACATATGGTGTTTCACATCTGCCAGCTGGGCGTGTTGATATGGATGAAGTTTATGAGGAGGTTATGACTGCTGGACAAGCCTCTAACAGATTCAAAGATCTGAAGCCTGATTACAAGATCTGGGCCAAGATCTTCATGGGATGCATACATCACAGAAAGTCAACAAATTCCCCAGATTATGTCAACAATGAACAGATCTATTTTATGTACTGCCTGAGCCAGAGCAACAAGGTAGATCTGCCTTACATTTTGTTCATGCATCTGTGGAATCACATAAATGCATCCAGAGAATCTGTGAAAGAAAAGAACCAGAAGATCAAGAATTGGATACCTTTTGGAAGGTTGCTCTCAGATCTTCTCACTGAAAATGGTTTAGTGGCTGCTCTGTATGATGCTGGTGTTACAGAAGAACTAGAGTTCATTATGGGAAAGCCTCTGAACGCTAAGAGCCTTCTGAGACTCAAGATTGTAGATGAACTTACTACTGCTCCAAAGAAGTTAAACATGTCTGATCTAAATAAAAGGATTCCTGTATCAGATTTTCCTCTACTCTTTGCTGAAGAACCTAGACACATTGTTCTGATGTATATAGAGGAATGTAAAAGGGAAGGAGTGCCTGTTCCAGCCAATGTGTTTCAACTTGTCAAGCAACCCCTGCCAGATGCCGGAGAAGAAGAAGAAGAAGAAGTTCCACTTCAGAGGAAAAGATCTCAACCTGTAGCAGAATCTGAACCTGTCCAGAAGAAGGCTAAGATTGATGAGAAACCCAAGGATCTTCTGAAGAGAAAAGACTCTGGAGAAGCTGTCTCTGCTAAAAGGATTAAACTCAAAGGTACTAAAGCTTCTGTTACTTCTAAAAATGTTGTTATTAATGATTCATCTATTAAGTCTGTACCCAAACCCCCTGTCACTCAAACAACATCTGTTGCTGCCCCCAGTTCTGTCTCACCTCAGAAACAACCCACTGCTTCTGTATCAAAACCACCTCAACCCAAATTACACATCAAACATTTCACTCCACGTCCTTCACCAACTGTTCCACAACCAACAGAACCGCAACAAACAGAACCACAACCATCAGAACTACCACAAAATTCTGATAAACAAAAATCTGCTCAACCACAAACAGAAAATCAACCAAAATCTTCTAATCATCCTGAAAAACAAACCACAGAAGATCAACCAGAAAAAGAATTTGTCATTCCACCATCACCAATTCCATCCTCTGAACCTGTAGCAACTGTTACTTCTGAACCCTCTAAAGTAACTTCTGCTCCTGTTTCATCTGAACCACCTACTCAAAAATCTGATACTCCTTCAGAACCATCTCATATCCCTGAGACAAAAGTTCTTGATATCACTCCATTAAAAACAGTGTTTCAAGTTTCTTCTACCTCTTGTACACCTGAAACATCTTCAAATTCATCTGAATCAGAAATTCACCCTGATTTTCTGATTAATCCATCTGACAAATACCCTGTTCATGAACCTGAATCTAAATCAACCTTACCTACCAAAACTACCATTCCAGAACCTATGCCTCCACCTGTAACTTCATCTGAGATGATTGTTCCCTCTTCTAATCCATCATCATCTGGAATATCTTGTGCCCAAGTGTCTTCTCTGTATCATAATTTATCTTATGGTTTCAAACTGAAAGATTTTTATGATAGAGTTGAGCCTTCTGAACCCTTGAAACCTTTGAAACCTAAGCTCAAACCAACCCTTCCATCTGTAATCCTTTCATATATTCAATCTATGGAAAATGAAGGATCCTTAGCCCCCATATCTGCTACATCTGGTAAAGCTGTTGTTTCAGCTCTGCATCCTGCATCTGATAACACAGTTGCATCTAATAAACCATCAAACTCTGCTTTCGTACCATACTCCAATGCATTCTTTGATGTTGTTTACCCACGCACAAGACCTCAACCAAATCTGCTTAATGCTTTAAACAGATCCCTTCCTCAGAAACCAGAAATTCCATTCTTTCCATATGTTCCCCCTCCTCTGATTTCCATTCCAAAATCACTGATACCACCAACTCCAAACCCTAAACAGATGACTTTGGAAACCTTGCTTAAACCACCACCCAGACTTAATATTGAACATTTATTTCAAACGTTTTTGCAAGAAATACAGATGTCTTTAGGTACTGTTCAGAAAAGATGTTCTGAAACTATGGATGCAAATGAGACTGACATCATCTGGAAAGGATTTCTAAATAGATTCAACACTGTGGCTTCTAATCTGAAGAACATCTGTTCTGATGATGCAAAGCTCAGAGCTGAAAGAACTCAATTCTGGATTGTCAACAAGACTGAACCTCTGCTGTGTTTGGATGCTCCTCCACCTCCTCCTCCACCAGAACCAACTGCCACTGCATTAACTATGACTCTGGTAGAACCCTCTTCAGGATCTCCAGAACATATGGCAATTGACTCTGTTCTGGATACAGAACCTCCATCATCAGAGATAAAGACAGAAAATCCAGATTTGGGAAACAAGATTGCTGCTCTGGAAGCTGGTCAATCTGAAATTAGATCTTGGATGGCGAAGCAAGACAAGAAATCTGAGGACATGTCAGAGTGGATGTCTAAACAAGATGAGAAGAATGAGACAATAACTAAGTTCATGTCAAAGCAAGAGCAATCACAATCTGAGATCACAGACCTATTGAAGATGCTTTTGTCTAAACACACTTAGATTTTTTTTTCATGTTTGTGCATTTGTTGTTATTGCATCTGAATGTTTTGTTATATCTTCTGATATTTTCCAATGTACTTTTGCTCTGTTATGATTGAATGAAACAGTTTGTTATTCTCCATTGAATTATCTGCTATTGTTCCTTTTATTTGTCTTTATTAAAAGTTTTTACTTTTTGCTTATGACAAAAAAGGGGGAGAAAATGAAGATCTGAACTATTTAATATAATTTCACTAGAATGAATCTTCAGACATATCTATTTTTTTCTAATATCTAAATTGACTATTTCAGAACTTTTGATAAGAATACTCTATAAAAGAATCTCTGAGATTTTCAAGGAATATGAGATTTTCAGTTTCTCATTGTGGCAGTTACAGAAAGTTCTAGAGGTTTCCAACAGCTTCTATATATTGTTTGCAATGAATTCAGATGGTTTTTTGGGCAAGAGTTGAAGAGAATCGAGAGGAAGCCATTGAAATTTCTTCATTGCATATCAAAATCGGGTTTGGAGATAGAGGGAAGTTCAAGGCAAATTGATCATTGTAGAAGCTAGGGGAGTGGTTCTTGAGTGATCCTGGAAAGAATTGGAGCTTGATTCGAAGGAAAACCTACTCTGTTCATCCAATTTTACCAGGTTTGCATTTTTCAACTTTCAGCATAATTCATAGGAAGTTGATTAGAATTTGATAGGGGGATAGATTATTGATGATGTTAGGATGGATTTCAGTACAAAAACTGAGTGATTCGAGACACTTTAGGTCAGTGCAAGATTTCTGTTGAGAAGGATAATTCCTGATTCTTGAGGTGTTAATGGTGTATAGATAGTAGGTTTTGATCAGTGAAATGTGTAGATGAGGTTAGGCTCATTAATTGCAAGATTTGAGACATTTGAAGTTGGACACCATTTCTGAACATTGGCTCGTGTTTGAAGATGGAGCAAGAATCATGGAATTTGGAGATCATATTCGTGCTCAAGATGAAATTTGGAGTGAGATAGGCTGTTTCAGTTTGGTGTTTGATGCGTTTTGGCCTGACCTCACCGGAGACGACGGTGGCGCTGCAGCTCAGGCCACCGTCCCTTCCCTTCCCTCTCTTATTTGAATATTTGGAGAAGATGATGTATCTGCCCTTGGATGATAGTCTGACCTTGACCACTAACGTAAACCCACGACCAGGATTTGATTTCACATTATGAAGAGAAGCTGAGTTGATGAAACTCTGCGTTTCATTTATTCAATTGGGTGGGCTTAATCATTTTCTTGCTAACCACACCTCCACTTGGGCCCAATGAGAAAACACACGTGAAATAATTGTTATTTGCCACAAACTTTTTCAATTTTCATTTCATTTTCCATGATTTTCTCTTATTTTCGCTTGGGCTTAGTGACAGACTTCTACGCACACCCCCATTTTGGGCCCAGCCTGGTTTATAACATGCTTTTATTGCTATTTGGCACACAACTTTCATAATTTTCTTTATATTTCTTTTATTTTTCACATTTGCATATAGTGAGGAATAAATTCATAACCAATAGGAAAATTAACATTTTTAATCTAGACTTTTTTCCCCTTATTCCTTAAAGAGTCTATGTTAGAACACAGATTGGTTCTTAATAATTACTCTTTGTTTTGATGATAACTGTTAGGAAATTTATATTTAAGAATTATATACTCTAAAATTTGTTTGAGAGTTTTAATGCAGATTAAAATTATATTAACTCTCTAGAAGCAAATCAGCCTTGAATACAAGAAACTATTCTGACTCTGAAGCGCCAGATGCACCTTACAGAAGAATCTGTTTGCTCCTTACAGAAGATCCTGAGCGTAGTCTCTAGAAGGATCTGAAGCAAGAAGCTCCAGAACATTCTGAGTCAGAAGCATCTGAAGATAGTCAGAAGCATCTGAAGATAATCAGAAGCATCTGAAGCTGAAGCATCAGAAGTATAGAAGAATATTGATTGAAGAGTTTCTCAAAGCATTAGTCTACAGAAGTTTCTGAAAGTACTTACGCTGCCAAGTACTGAAGTTCTGTGTCAAAATGCTCTGATGATCAACACGCTAGAAGCACACAAGCTGCAGAAGACTCTGATACAGCATAGTTCTGAATCTCATCAGAAGACTCTGATCCATTCAGACTCTGAAGAACTTGCTGAAACTGAAGAAGTGTTTTCAAGAATATATCCGTTGGAACTATTCAACGTCTCTTTCCTTATTTGTGCTAGACACACTTACACAGACAAAAAGGATTTTTCTGTGCCATCTATTTCAAGGAAAGGTCAGTGCATGTGAAGACAAAAAGGCTCAGACCTTTTGAGACTCTCTTTTCAACGTGCCTGATTCAGCTGCCTATAAAAGGAGTTCCTCACTTCATTCTTCAGTTACACACTTGCTGAAAAGAAATCACAATATTCTATAAGCTCTCAATCTTATTCTTCATAGAATCTCATTGTACTTAAACTTAAGAGAAAAATCACTATTGTGATTATAGCTTTATAGAAGCATTAAAAACTCTTGTATTTAATTTACATTGTTTGTAAAGGATATTCCTTAAGAGGATTCAGTGTGAATCAGTAGCTCTTGAGAAGACTAAGAACTGTAGTTCTTAGGTGATACTATTGTAATCAGTTTGATTTAATAGTGGATTAAGTCCTTGTTGAGAAAGGCAAATCACTCTGGAAGGGTGGACTGGAGTAGTTGTTTAACGAACCAGGATAAAAATAATTGTGTGATTATTTTCAAGTATTAATTTCCCATACTTATTCAACCCCCCCCCTTCTAAGTATTATCTCACCTTCAGTCTAAAATTTTATTGGATTAATATTTTAATAATTCATGCATTTTAGAATTTAATTGCATTTTTTGAAGTTTGATTGCTTTTATTTTGAATATGGTTGATATGTGATCTTGCTGATTTTAGTATGGATGATTGGTGCTGATTTTAGCTTAGATATGCATGTACCCCTAGTAATTTTCTCATAATTTTGTGAGATAATTTTAGGCTATTTTGAACCATGAACATTAGGTGTTGTAGATTTAGGGTTTTAAGATAGTACCCTTAGGTTTAGGTCTTAATGAATGGTTAACCCCCTGGTTTTTATATGGAGTGATTCTTAAGAGGTTTAGGAACCCTTAGAATTTTTTATAGGATTTTACAATCAATTTTGGTATTTTAGTGAGATTTAGTTTTCAGACTAACTTTTAGGTGTTTCTAATGAACTAACTTGACTAGTTTAACTCAATAGTTCCCTTTAGATTAGGATGGTGTTTCTCTTGTGCTTGGATGAACATGAAGACCAATTGAAGATGCTTTGGAGTGCTTGAAGAAGCTTGGAGATGAAGCCTTGTCCTCTTGTGGAGTGCTTGTCAGGAGCTTAGGGAAACTAGGGTTTTAGGAAGAGCATTAGATTAGTTGCTTGTTTCTTCAAACATGGAGTATATTGTTCATCTCCATTCAATCCAATGATATCAAGTCCTCTTAAAGAAGTCACATCTCTCCTTTGGAGGGATTAGTGGCATGCTTTAAGAGTAGAACTTTGAGGATGCCATTCTCCTATAATGTTAAGTTCTTAGTGGCTTCCTTTGGTTGTCATTAAGTTACTTAACATCCCAACTTGATCTTGTTAATTGACTCTCCCTTGGAGGTTGCTTGTTGAAGCTTGATGAAGATGAAGTTTGTGCTTGTTGAAGCTGGTTGCTTGTTGAAGCTAGGGTTTTGCTGCTAGTTGAAGATGAAGTTAGGAGCTTGTTGAAGCTGTTTACTGGTTGAAGTTTGCTAGGGTTTAAGCTGGTTGCTTGTTGAAGTTTGAAGCTTGTTGAAGCTTGGTGCTTGTTGAAGATTGAAGGTTTAGTGGAGCTTGAAGATAGGAGCATTCATGAAGATGAAGGTTGTTGCTGTCAACTCTTTGTTGTTTAATCAAATTGTTGCTGTCAGAGCTCCTGCTTGTGCTATTTGCTGTAGGAGTTTGTTGCTGCTGCTTGGGCTGCCTCCTCTGCTTTGGGTTTTTGTTTTCTGTATTGTTTGTTGGCTTGTGCAGCTTGCCCCCCAGGTTTGAAGTGAATGTTGATTCACTTTGCCTGTTGTTTTCCCAGGTTCGAGGTTGAGCGGGACTCCCTTGCCTCGCTTGTATTGCTGCATTGCATGCATTTTACTGTATTTGCTTGCTTTCTTTTCTGTTTATCCCCTAGGATCTCTGGTTTCCTCTGTGCAGGAGGGAATTATGACAGACATTAGGATTCTTATCCATGCATGACAACATTAGGTTAGTTTTTATTCCCATTTCAACCCTAGGCTTTTTAGAGCTTCTTTCTCTTCTTATCTCAAAACAACTCAAAAATACAGTAATAAGGTTAATCGATGTCGTACGTTACGAGCCTTAAGCTATTTGAGAAAGGGTTGCTAGAGAGCTTTTTTCCAGTAGTCTGGCTGCTTAGTGTGGCACCCTTTGGGTGACACGCGACATAGTCACTCTCAAATCATAGTCTCTAGTGCGTCCGAGATTGCAAACAAACTAAAAAAACACTTCTTTCGTAAAAGATTCAAAACAAACATCAAAGTCTCATTTTTGTCCGCTTGGACTCTTAATCAAGAAAAACCCTTTCATAAGGTAATAAAAAACAGTCAGAAAAGCTTGTGTCTTCCGTAGCCCGAACTACGTTTGCTCTAATCTTTCATGTTGTATGAAAGTACATAGGCATAGGATGTCGTATCCTAGCGGGCAACCTTCCCCTCCTTTCCCGTAGGTAGGCGAACTACGTTGACTCTGATTTCTCGTTCCAGACGAGAATACGTAGGCATAAAGTGCGATACTTTGCCGAGTCATTTTCTTTTCCTTTTGTTCCTTGACCTTTAGCGTAGATATAATAACAATCCGCACTAGAAAACAAGCGTGGATCCCGTCGAGTACGGCGGACGTGAGGGGTGTTAATACCTTCCCCTTGCGTAATCGACTCCCGAATCCTGGAATTTGGTTGCGATGACCATTCCTTTCCCTTTTTGCGTTAGGTTTTCTCTGAGCGTTTCCTTTCCCTCCGTTGGGATAAATAACGCACAGTGGCGACTCTTCTGTCATAGCCGGCGCCGATTTTCGCAGTAGCGACAACGAGCAAGCACTACGTAAAGCGCGAATCGTTAATGTAACATCCTTGACCTTTCGTTTACGAGGAAACGAGCATGCACTAAAGAGAAGCGCGAACTGTCAATATTACGGTATTGACCTTCCATTTCCGCAGAAACGGGCATACACTAAATAAAAGTGTGAATCGTCAATATTACGGTATTGACCTTCCATTTCGGCATAAACGGGCATGCACTAAATAAAAGCGCGAATCATCAATATGACGGTATCGACCTTCCATTTCCGCAGAAACGGGCATGCACTAAATAAAAGCGCGAATCATCAATATGACGGTATTGACCTTCCATTTTTGCAGAAACGGGCATGCACTAAATAAAACCGCGAATCATCAATATGACGGTATTGACCTTCCATTTCCGCAGAAACGGGCATACACTAAATAAAAGTGTGAATCGTCAATATTACGGCATTGACCTTCGATTTCCGCAGAAACGGGCATGCACTAAATAAAAGTCTGAACTGTCAATATGACGGTATTGACCTTCCATTTCCGCAAAAACGGGCATACACTAAATAAAAGTGTGAACTGTCAATATGACAGTGTTGACCTTCCATTTCCGTAGAAACGGGCATACACTAAATAAAAGTGTGAATCATCAATATGACGGTATTGACCTTCCATTTCCGCAGAAACGGGCATACACTAAATAAAAGTGTGAACTGCCAATATTACGATATTGACCTTCCATTTTCGCAGAAACGGGTATACACTAAATAAAAGTGTGAATCATCAATATGACGACGGTATTGACCTTCCATTTCCGTAGAAACGGGCATACACTAAATAAAAGGGTGAACTGCCAATATTACAGTATTTGTAACACCCTCTTCTATACCCCAAATAAATGCATATAAAACATTTAAGCATATACAAATTCATCAGAGTAAAAGTTTTAGAATAAGGTATAAAAGAAGAATGTCACAACTTCACCAATAAAACACTTTAACATTTTGCTCTATAAAATATGTAACATTTTCAAAAGTAAGCGGAAGATCAAATCATTTAAGCAGTTCCAAAATATTAATTCAAATGCACATAAGTCATCCAGATTAATACATCATATCAGTTAGATTACAAAACCA
Source organism: Lathyrus sativus (assembly GCA_963859935.3). NCBI lineage: Eukaryota > Viridiplantae > Streptophyta > Magnoliopsida > Fabales > Fabaceae > Lathyrus > Lathyrus sativus. Next base: position 191,945,208 of record OZ012738.1, read on the forward strand.
CATCAGCTGATACATCGCAATGTATCACAAAAGAATGACTATACTAGTCTAACTACCCAGTGTTACATATCAGAGCAGCAGACTCAAAAGAATGAAGACTAATCTTCACAAAAGGACTCCAGCATCCTAATCTGCAATGCCTCAAGAGCATTATAAAACAGCAGAAGGGTGAGAAATATAACCATAATAATCAAAGCATAAGATTACGTATATATAGGTATCATATAACACATATTCACATTTCTCACCACACTTCATTCTCACAATCATAATCATATCACATTCACATATATCAACATTGTGAATAACCACAAGCACATCCCTTCATGCTTAACTTCACAATCATTCACAAGCACATATGTACCACAACAATATTATGCAATGTGACTCAACATATTCAATGCAACTCAATGCTATGCGGTACCGACTCTCGTTATCTTTTCTCGGTTTTTACTTTAAACCGGGTCCACCCTTCTAGACCGATAACTCGTTATCATTTTTCGGTTTTTACTTTAAACCGGGTCCACCCTTCTAGACCGATAACAACCAAGCCCGTCCCCTAGGCTTCAAACCCACCCTTCTAGGTTTGGGACAAGCCACTAGTTTCCACGAAACTAACAGACATTGCCTCTTGACTGAATGATGCATGTACAATCAACCAATCACAATAAATGCACTTAAGACCGTTCCCGCGTCTTAATCCCATGCATTCGAATAATTCACCCCTTCGAGAATTTCATCATAATTGCACATACAACATATATCAACATTTATCAATGTATTCATTTCACACATCATCATATTCAACAACAATGCACACATATCACATATGTTCCCATGCATTCACACAACAATCGCATACATATATGCACTCACAATTCATTAGACGATACACATACATTCCTCATTGTATTCCCATGTATCTCTAATTATCACAACAATCAAACATTCACAACTCATCAATTAATGCACACATAATCATCATTATGTTCTCATGTATTTTAACCGATTACAAGTAATCATTTATATCACAACTCTAGGATTCACGCCCGAAGGCTACCCACAACACATGTTATCATAATAGTTCACATACTCATTCATAACATAAAAGTATTAACATATGCAAATCAACCAACCAATCACCATTTGGATAACACAGCAAAGAAATATACTGTCACATTCGCCTTCATTCGCCTGGCGAACCCTCGCAGCGAACCTTCGCCTGGCCTTCGCCTGGCGAACTCTCTCAGCGAACACTCGCTAGGCTTCGCCTGGCGAGACTTCCCAGCGAGCCCAAGTCAGTAGCTACTGACTTCATTCGCCACCATTCGCCAGCACCTTCGCTGGGCGAACCTTCGCTATCCAACTTCGCCTGGCGAACCCACCAGCGAAGTCTACTGGGACTTAAATATAATTATTCGCCAACATTCGCTAGGCTTCGCCTGGCGAAGCTTCTCCTTCGCTCGCCTGGCGAGAGCCAGCGAACCTGCGCAGAACAGAACCCCATTCTGTTCCTCCTTCACCAATCCATCATCAACCCTCTCTTACACATCCAAATCAGTACAAACAACATCAATACATGTTACCCGACTATTCTACGGCATTATTGCTCAGTTTCAACCGATTAAATCATCATTCTACTGATTAATCCAACATTTGCCCTAAATGGAAAGTGATGGAAACTCTACTAAAACCCTAACCCAACATATATAACATCATACCATGATCAAATAGAAACATTTCTCACCCTTACCTCGATTAATCGGAGCTTTGATGTTGGTTCTTGATGATTTCCACTTTTCCTCTTCTTCTCTTCTCTTTCTCTCCTTTCTTCTTCTTTCCTCTTTCTTTCCAAATGTTTTCTAACTTTCTTTTCTTTTCTTTCTCTCTTATATATATTTCCTTCATTTTCCTTCCTTCCAATTTCCTTCTCAATTCTCTATTAATCCCAATTAATAAAATTAATTTCCAACATTAATAAAAATCCCACTAAATCAATTAATTACTATAATTAATTATTTAATGAAATTTGGGCTGTTACAACCCTCCCCCACTTTAGGAATTTTCGTCCTCGAAAATGTTACCTGGTTTAAACAGTTCTGGATAAGACTCCTTCATCTGGCTCTCAAGCTCCCACGTAACATTTCCACCAGCCGGTCCTCCCCAAGCGACCTTCACTAAAGCAATCTCTTTACCTCGAAGCTGCTTCAATTTCCGATCCTCTATCCGCATAGGTGATGCCTCAACAGTCAGGTTATCTCTCACCTGCACATCATCTATCTGGACTACATGAGACGGATCCACAATGTATTTCCTCAACTGAGATACATGGAATACGTCGTGAAGATTAGCAAGCGACGGTGGTAAAGCCACACGATAGGCCACTTCTCCTATCCTTTGCAAAATCTGATAAGGACCAATGAAACGCGGCGACAACTTGCGCGACTTCAGTGCCCTACCAACACCTGTCATCGGAGTGACTCGAAGAAACACATGATCTCCCTCTTGAATTTCAAGTGCCTTCCTCCTCTTGTCATAATAACTCTTCTGACGACTCTGAGCAACTCTCATCTTCTCTTGAATCATCTTGATCTTATCAGTAGTCTGTTGAACTAACTCGGGTCCAACAACCGAACTCTCTCCGGACTCGAACCAACACAATGGTGTCCTACACCGCCTACCATACAATGCCTCAAATGGTGCCATACCAATACTCGAATGGAAACTGTTGTTGTAGGTAAACTCAATCAAAGGCAAGTAGCTATCCCAAGCTCCTCCTTTTTCCAATACACAAGCTCTCAAAAGATCTTCAAGCGACTGAATCGTCCTCTCCGTCTGACCAGCAGTCTGAGGATGATACGCTGAACTCAAACGCAACTTAGTACCCAAAGCACTCTGCAGGCTCTCCCAAAATCTCGAAGTAAACCGCGGATCTCTATCCGAAACAATACTTAACGGAATACCATGCAGACACACAATCCTCTCAATATACAACTTAGCCAACTTCTCCAAAGGGTAATCCATACGCATAGGAATAAAATGAGCAGATTTAGTCAACCTATCCATGATAACCCAAATAGCCTCAAAATTACTCGGCGTCCTCGGCAAACCTGATACAAAATCCATAGAGATACTATCCCATTTCCACTCAGGAATAAACAACGGCTTCATCATCCCCGATGGCTTCTGATGCTCAATCTTTGACTTCTGGCAAGTCAAACAAGAATACACAAATTCCGCGATATCTTTCTTCACACTAGGCCACCAAAATATTTTCCTCAAATCCTGATACATCTTAGTAGCACCCGGATGAATACTCAATCCGCTACGATGTCCTTCCTCAAGGATGCTCTTTTTCAGCTCAACAACATTTGGAACACAAACTCGATCCCGGCATCTCATAATCCCATTCTCATCAATCCGAAAATCACCACCTTGGCCTTGGTTGATTAAAGTCAACCGATCAACTAGGCTCAAATCCGATTTCTGTCCTTCTCGAATTTCGTCCAAAACACCACTTGTAAGCTTTAACATACCCAAATTAAATCCAAAAGAAGTTCTCTCACATACCAAACTCAAATCCCGAAATTGCTCGACCAATTCCAACTCTTTCACCATCAATGCCGACATATGCAATGATTTCCGACTCAATGCATCCGCTACTACATTCGCTTTACCCGGATGGTAGTTCAAGCCAAAATCAAAATCCTTCAAAAGTTCAAGCCATCTTCTTTGTCTTGCATTCAATTCCTTTTGATCAAAAAGATACCTCAAACTCTTGTGGTCACTAAACACTTCAAATCTTGCGCCAAATAGATAATGCCTCCAAAGTTTCAACACGAACACAACGGCGGCCAACTCTAAGTCATGCGTCGGATAATTCTTCTCATGCACTTTGAGTTGCCTCGAAGCATAAGCCACAACTTGATTATTCTGCATCAACACACCTCCTAAACCCATCAAAGAAGCATCACAATACACAACGAATGGTTCTTCCGGATGGCAGAATCAAAACAGGGGCTGTCGTCAACCTTCGCTTAAGTTCTTGAAAACTCGCTTCACACTTGGCGTCCCAAACAAAGGCTTGACCTTTCCTAGTCAACTGCGTCAACGGCAACGATAACTTAGCAAATCCCTCAATAAACTTCCGATAATAACCGGCTAAACCAAGAAAACTTCTGATCTCAAAAACTGACTTCGGAGTCTCCCATTGCGACACCGCTTCAACCTTCGACGGATCAACCGTAACACCACTACTAGAAATCACATGACCAAGGAAACTAACTTCCTTCAACCAAAATTCACACTTAGAAAGCTTCGCGAACAACTGCTTCTCTCTCAGCACAGATAACACAATCTTCAGATGCTCGGCATGCTCTCCTTCGCTCTTCGAATAAACCAAGATGTCGTCAATAAACACCACCACAAACTTATCCAAATAAGGATGGAAAATCCTATTCATGTACTCCATAAATACACCCGGTGCATTAGTCACACCAAATGGCATCACGGAATACTCATAGTGTCCATACCTCGTCCGAAACGCCGTCTTCTGAATATCCTCAGCTTTCACACGGATCTGATGATACCCAGATCTCAAATCAATCTTGCTGAACACGCTTGCACCAACCAACTGATCCATCAGATCATCAATCCTTGGAAGTGGATACTTATTCTTAATAGTCACCTTGTTCAACTGTCTGTAATCCACACAGAGCCTCATAGAACCCTCTTTCTTCTTAACCAACAAGACCGGTGCACCCCACGGTGACACGCTCGGACGAATAAACCTCTTTTCAAGCAAATCCTCAAGTTGAATCTTCAACTCTTTTAACTCCGAGGCCGACATACGATATGGAGCCATCGATATCGGACTAGTTCCAGGAATCAAATCTATCGAAAACTCCACTTCTCGCTCCGGCGGTAAATCCTTTATCTCATCAGGGAATACTTCCGGAAAATCTCTAACAATGGGCAAACCATCAATTTCTTCACTCTCACCAGTCCTCAAAGTTGCCATAAGCATAAATACCTTAGCCCCATCTTGCACCGATTCTTTCACTTGTTTCTTCGTCATAAACAAATCTCTTTCAACATCCGAATCGGGAAAAATAACCGTTTTGTCAAAACAGTTAATATACACACGGTTGAATTTTAACCAATTCATTCCAAGAATGACATCCAGTTGATCTAAATGAAGACACACTAAATCAATCCCAAAATCTCTACCGAAAATACTCAACGGGCAATTCAAGCAAACATACGGTGTAGTTACCGAACCCATAGCAGGAGTATCAATAACCATACCGCCACCAATCACAGACAACTCAAGATTCAACCTTCTAACACAATCCAAAGAAATAAAAGAATGCGTAGCTCCGGTATCAATTATAGCGATCAAAGGTATACCATTAATAAAACACGTACCTCGGATCAATCGATCGTCGCTAGCAGTCTCAAATCCAGAAAGAGCGAACACTTTCCCGCTCCCTTGATTCTCCTTCGGCTTATCACATTTCGTACTAATGTGTCCTTGCTCACCACAGTTATAGCAAGTAACACCCGTACCGCTTCTGCACTCAAGCGCCTTGTGGCCTGGCTTGCCACACTTAAAACACGCCTTCTCAACACTTTTGCATTCGGGAGCACGATGTCCCGCTTCACCGCACCTATAACATCTCACCGGAGTAGAAACTCCCCCACTTGGCCTCTTGCCATAACCCATTCTCTGCTTCCCTTTGTCTGCAGGAGTCACATAAGGTTTTCCTCTGAGTTGACCTTTTCCTTTCTTATCACTTAGGCTCTTGTAGTGGCTAGACCTAGCCCTACTGTCTTCGTCATAAATTCTGCTCTTGTTAACCAACTCAGAAAACCGCCTGATTTCCTGGTATCCAATAGCTTGTCTAATCTCAGGTCTCAAACCGTTCACATACTTGAGGCACTTAGACCTCTCAGCATTACCAGTATTATAGTGAGGACAAAATTTGATCAACTCCTCAAATTTCGCCGCATACTCAGCAACCGTCGAATTACCTTGCCTCAACTCAAGAAATTCGATCTCTTTCTTCCCCCGCACATCCTCTGGAAAGTACTTCTCCAGAAAAGTTTCTCTAAACAAATCCCACGTAATCACAATATCATCTTCCTCAAATCTTTGGCGAGTATTACCCCACCAATCTTCAGCTTCTTCTTCGAGCATATGAGTCCCAAACTGCACCTTCTATGCATCCGAGCAATTCATAACTCGAAAAATCTTTTCCACAGCTTTCAACCAAATTTGTGCCTTGTCCGGTTCATGAGTTCCCTTGAAGACCGGAGGGTTATTCTTTTGGAATTTCCCCAAAGCACGGAATCCATCATCAGCATGATCCCTCACATTCACATCGGCCGGAGGATTCCGCCCAATTGCCCCCGCCAATCTCGTCAATGCCTCCGCAATTGCTTCGTCGTTCCTCCCTGCAACCATCTTACTAATTCCAACAACAGAACCACGTAAGAACAACCAATATTGATAATGCATCACACGCATATCAATAACACACAGGGAAAAACACTTTAACAACTTGGCCGGACGGACCGACCTGCTCTGATACCACTATTGTAACACCCTCTTCTATACCCCAAATAAATGCATATAAAACATTTAAGCATATACAAATTCATCAGAGTAAAAGTTTTAGAATAAGGTATAAAAGAAGAATGTCACAACTTCACCAATAAAACACTTTAACATTTTGCTCTATAAAATATGTAACATTTTCAAAAGTAAGCGGAAGATCAAATCATTTAAGCAGTTCCAAAATATTAATTCAAATGCACATAAGTCATCCAGATTAATACATCATATCAGTTAGATTACAAAACCACATCAGCTGATACATCACAATGTATCACAAAAGAATGACTATACTAGTCTAACTACCCGGTGTTACATATCAGAGCAGCAGACTCAAAAGAATGAAGACTAATCTTCACAAAAGGACTCCAGCATCCTAATCTGCAATGCCTCATAGAGCATTATAAAACAGCAGAAGGGTGAGAAATATAACCATAATAATCAAAGCATAAGATTACGTATATATAGGTATCATATAACACATATTCACATTTCTCACCACACTTCATTCTCACAATCATAATCATATCACATTCACATATATCAACATTGTGAATAACCACAAGCACATCCCTTCATGCTTGACTTCACAATCATTCACAAGCACATATGTACCACAACAATATTATGCAATGTGACTCAACATATTCAATGCAACTCAATGCTATGCGGTACCGACTCTCGTTATCTTTTCTCGGTTTTTACTTTAAACCGGGTCCACCCTTCTAGACCGATAACTCGTTATCATTTTTCGGTTTTTACTTTAAACCGGGTCCACCCTTCTAGACCGATAACAACCAAGCCCGTCCCCTAGGCTTCAAACCCACCCTTCTAGGTTTGGGACAAGCCACTAGTTTCCACGAAACTAACAGACATTGCCTCTTGACTGAATGATGCATGTACAATCAACCAATCAAAATAAATGCACTTAAGACCGTTCCCGCGTCTTAATCCCATGCATTCGAATAATTCACCCCTTCGAGAATTTCATCATGATTGCACATACAACATATATCAACATTTATCAATGTATTCATTTCACACATCATCATATTCAACAACAATGCACACATATCACATATGTTCCCATGCATTCACACAACAATCGCATACATATATGCACTCACAATTCATTAGACGATACACATACATTCCTCATTGTATTCCCATGTATCTCTAATTATCACAACAATCAAACATTCACAACTCATCAATTAATGCACACATAGTCATCATTATGTTCTCATGTATTTTAACCGATTACAAGTAATCATTTATATCACAACTCTAGGATTCACGCCCGAAGGCTACCCACAACACATGTTATCATAATAGTTCACATACTCATTCATAACATAAAAGTATTAACATATGCAAATCAACCAACCAATCACCATTTGGATAACACAGCAAAGAAATATACTGTCACATTCGCCTTCATTCGCCTGGCGAACCCTCGCAGCGAACCTTCGCCTGGCCTTCGCCTGGCGAACTCTCTCAGCGAACACTCGCTAGGCTTCGCCTGGCGAGACTTCCCAGCGAGCCCAAGTCAGTAGCTACTGACTTCATTCGCCACCATTCGCCAGCACCTTCGCTGGGCGAACCTTCGCTATCCAACTTCGCCTGGCGAACCCACCAGCGAAGTCTACTGGGACTTAAATATAATTATTCGCCAACATTCGCTAGGCTTCGCCTGGCGAAGCTTCGCCTTCGCTCGCCTGGCGAGAGCCAGCGAACCTGCGCAGAACAGAACCCCATTCTGTTCCTCCTTCACCAATCCATCATCAACCCTCTCTTACACATCCAAATCAGTACAAACAACATCAATACATGTTACCCGACTATTCTACGGCATTATTGCTCAGTTTCAACCGATTAAATCATCATTCTACTTATTAATCCAACATTTGCCCTAAATGGAAAGTGATGGAAACTCTACTAAAACCCTAACCCAACATACATAACATCATACCATGATCAAATAGAAACATTTCTCACCCTTACCTCGATTAATCAGAGCTTTGATGTTGGTTCTTGATGATTTCCACTTTTCCTCTTCTTCTCTTCTCTTTCTCTCCTTTCTTCTTCTTTCCTCTTTCTTTCCAAATGTTTTCTAACTTTCTTTTCTTTTCTTTCTCTCTTATATATATTTCCTTCATTTTCCTTCCTTCCAATTTCCTTCTCAATTCTCTATTAATCCCAATTAATAAAATTAATTTCCAACATTAATAAAAATCCCACTAAATCAATTAATTACTATAATTAATTATTTAATGAAATTTGGGCTGTTACAACCCTCCCCCACTTTAGGAATTTTCGTCCTCGAAAATGTTACCTGGTTTAAACAGTTCTGGATAAGACTCCTTCATCTGGCTCTCAAGCTCCCACGTAACATTTCCACCAGCCGGTCCTCCCCAAGCGACCTTCACTAAAGCAATCTCTTTACCTCGAAGCTGCTTCAATTTCCGATCCTCTATCCGCATAGGTGATGCCTCAACAGTCAGGTTATCTCTCACCTGCACATCATCTATCTGGACTACATGAGACGGATCCGCAATGTATTTCCTCAACTGAGATACATGGAATACGTCGTGAAGATTAGCAAGCGACGGTGGTAAAGCCACACAATAGGCCACTTCTCCTATCCTTTGCAAAATCTGATAAGGACCAATGAAACGCGGCGACAACTTGCGCGACTTCAGTGCCCTACCAACACCTGTCATCGGAGTGACTCGAAGAAACACATGATCTCCCTCTTGAAATTCAAGTGCCTTCCTCCTCTTGTCATAATAACTCTTCTGACGACTCTGAGCAACTCTCATCTTCTCTTGAATCATCTTGATCTTATCAGTAGTCTGTTGAACTAACTCGGGTCCAACAACCGAACTCTCTCCGGACTCGAACCAACACAATGGTGTCCTACACCGCCTACCATACAACGCCTCAAATGGTGCCATACCAATACTCGAATGGAAACTGTTGTTGTAGGTAAACTCAATCAAAGGCAAGTAGCTATCCCAAGCTCCTCCTTTTTCCAATACACAAGCTCTCAAAAGATCTTCAAGCGACTGAATCATCCTCTCCGTCTGACCATCAGTCTGAGGATGATACGCTGAACTCAAACGCAACTTAGTACCCAAAGCACTCTGCAGGCTCTCCCAAAATCTCGAAGTAAACCGCGGATCTCTATCCGAAACAATACTTAACGGAATACCATGCAGACACACAATCCTCTCAATATACAACTTAGCCAACTTCTCCAAAGGGTAATCCATACGCATAGGAATAAAATGAGCAGATTTAGTCAACCTATCCATGATAACCCAAATAGCCTCAAAATTACTCGGCGTCCTCGGCAAACCTGATACAAAATCCATAGAGATACTATCCCATTTCCACTCAGGAATAAACAACGGCTTCATCAACCCCGATGGCTTCTGATGCTCAATCTTTGACTTCTGGCAAGTCAAACAAGAATACACAAATTCCGCGATATCTTTCTTCACACTAGGCCACCAAAATATTTTCCTCAAATCCTGATACATCTTAGTAGCACCCGGATGAATACTCAATCCGCTACGATGTCCTTCCTCAAGGATGCTCTTTTTCAGCTCAACAACATTTGGAACACAAACTCGATCCCGGCATCTCATAATCCCATTCTCATCAATCCGAAAATCACCACCTTGGCCTTGGTTGATTAAAGTCAACCGATCAACTAGGCTCAAATCCGATTTCTGTCGTTCTCGAATTTCGTCCAAAACACCACTTGTAAGCTTTAACATACCCAAATTAAATCCAAAATAAGTTCTCTCACATACCAAACTCAAATCCCGAAATTGCTCGACCAATTCCAACTCTTTCACCATCAATGCCGACATATGCAATGATTTCCGACTCAATGCATCCGCTACTACATTCGCTTTACCCGGATGGTAGTTCAAGCCAAAATCAAAATCCTTCAAAAGTTCAAGCCATCTTCTTTGTCTTGCATTCAATTCCTTTTGATCAAAAAGATACCTCAAACTCTTGTGGTCACTAAACACTTCAAATCTTGCGCCAAATAGATAATGCCTCCAAAGTTTCAACACGAACACAACGGCGGCCAACTCTAAGTCATGCGTCGGATAATTCTTCTCATGCACTTTGAGTTGCCTCGAAGCATAAGCCACAACTTGATTATTCTGCATCAACACACCTCCTAAACCCATCAAAGAAGCATCACAATACACAACGAATGGTTCTTCCGGATTTGGCAGAATCAAAACAGGGGCTGTCGTCAACCTTCGCTTAAGTTCTTGAAAACTCGCTTCACACTTGGCGTCCCAAACAAAGGCTTGACCTTTCCTAGTCAACTGCGTCAACGGCAACGATAACTTAGCAAATCCCTCAATAAACTTCCGATAATAACCGGCTAAACCAAGAAAACTTCTGATCTCAAAAACTGACTTCGGAGTCTCCCATTGCGACACCGCTTCAACCTTCGACGGATCAACCGTAACACCACTACTAGAAATCACATGACCAAGGAAACTAACTTCCTTCAACCAAAATTCACACTTAGAAAGCTTCGCGAACAACTGCTTCTCTCTCAGCACAGATAACACAATCTTCAGATGCTCGGCATGCTCTCCTTCGCTCTTCGAATAAACCAAGATGTCGTCAATAAACACCACCACAAACTTATCCAAATAAGGATGGAAAATCCTATTCATGTACTCCATAAATACACCCGGTGCATTAGTCACACCAAATGGCATCACGGAATACTCATAGTGTCCATACCTCGTCCGAAACGCCGTCTTCTGAATATCCTCAGCTTTCACACGGATCTGATGATACCCAGATCTCAAATCAATCTTGCTGAACACGCTTGCACCAACCAACTGATCCATCAGATCATCAATCCTTGGAAGTGGATACTTATTCTTAATAGTCACCTTGTTCAACTGTCTGTAATCCACACAGAGCCTCATAGAACCCTCTTTCTTCTTAACCAACAAGACCGGTGCACCCCACGGTGACACGCTCGGACGAATAAACCTCTTTTCAAGCAAATCCTCAAGTTGAATCTTCAACTCTTTTAACTCCGAGGCCGACATACGATATGGAGCCATCGATATCGGACTAGTTCCAGGAATCAAATCTATCGAAAACTCCACTTCTCGCTCCGGCGGTAAATCCTTTATCTCATCAGGGAATACTTCCGGAAAATCTCTAACAATGGGCAAACCATCAATCTCTTCACTCTCACCAGTCCTCAAAGTTTCCATAAGCATAAATACCTTAGCCCCATCTTGCACCGATTCTTTCACTTGTTTCTTCGTCATAAACAAATCTCTTTCAACATCCGAATCGGGAAAAATAACCGTTTTGTCAAAACAGTTAATATACACACGATTGAATTTTAACCAATTCATTCCAAGAATGACATCCAGTTGATCTAAATGAAGACACACTAAATCAATCCCAAAATCTCTACCGAAAATACTCAACGGGCAATTCAAGCAAACATACGGTGTAGTTACCGAACCCATAGCAGGAGTATCAATAACCATACCGCCACCAATCACAGACAACTCAAGATTCAACCTTCTAACACAATCCAAAGAAATAAAAGAATGCGTAGCTCCGGTATCAATTATAGCGATCAAAGGTATACCATTAATAAAACACGTACCTCGGATCAATCGATCGTCGCTAGTAGTCTCAAATCCAGAAAGAGCGAACACTTTCCCGCTCCCTTGATTCTCCTTCGGCTTATCACATTTCGTACTAATGTGTCCTTGCTCACCACAGTTATAGCAAGTAACACCCGTACCGCTTCTGCACTCAAGCGCCTTGTGGCCTGGCTTGCCACACTTAAAACACGCCTTCTCAACACTTTTGCATTCGGGAGCACGATGTCCCGCTTCACCGCACCTATAACATCTCACCGGAGTAGAAACTCCCCCACTTGGCCTCTTGCCATAACCCATTCTCTGCTTCCCTTTGTCCGCAGGAGTCACATAAGGTTTTCCTCTGAGTTGACCTTTTCCTTTCTTATCACTTAGGCTCTTGTAGTGGCTAGACCTAGCCCTACTGTCTTCGTCATAAATTCTGCTCTTGTTAACCAACTCAGAAAACCGCCTGATTTCCTGGTATCCAATAGCTTGTCTAATCTCAGGTCTCAAACCGTTCACATACTTGAGGCACTTAGACCTCTCAGCATTACCAGTATTATAGTGAGGACAAAATTTGATCAACTCCTCAAATTTCGCCGCATACTCAGCAACCGTCGAATTACCTTGCCTCAACTCAAGAAATTCGATCTCTTTCTTCCCCCGCACATCCTCTGGAAAGTACTTCTCCAGAAAAGTTTCTCTAAACAAATCCCACGTAATCACAATATCATCTTCCTCAAATCTTTGGCGAGTATTACCCCACCAATCTTCAGCTTCTTCTTCGAGCATATGAGTCCCAAACTGCACCTTCTGTGCATCCGAGCAATTCATAACTCGAAAAATCTTTTCCACGGCTTTCAACCAAATTTGTGCCTTGTCCAGTTCATGAGTTCCCTTGAAGACCGGAGGGTTATTCTTTTGGAATTTCCCCAAAGCACGGAATCCATCATCAGCATGATCCCTCACATTCACATCGGCCGGAGGATTCCGCCCAATTGCCCCCGCCAATCTCGTCAATGCCTCCGCAATTGCTTCGTCGTTCCTCCCTGCAACCATCTTACTAATTCCAACAACAGAACCACGTAAGAACAACCAATATTGATAATGCATCACACGCATATCAATAACACACAGGGAAAAACACTTTAACAACTTGGCCGGACGGACCGACCTGCTCTGATACCACTATTGTAACACCCTCTTCTATACCCCAAATAAATGCATATAAAACATTTAAGCATATACAAATTCATCAGAGTAAAAGTTTTAGAATAAGGTATAAAAGAAGAATGTCACAACTTCACCAATAAAACACTTTAACATTTTGCTCTATAAAATATGTAACATTTTCAAAAGTAAGCGGAAGATCAAATCATTTAAGCAGTTCCAAAATATTAATTCAAATGCACATAAGTCATCCAGATTAATACATCATATCAGTTAGATTACAAAACCACATCAGCTGATACATCGCAATGTATCACAAAAGAATGACTATACTAGTCTAACTACCCGGTGTTACATATCAGAGCAGCAGACTCAAAAGAATGAAGACTAATCTTCACAAAAGGACTCCAGCATCCTAATCCGCAATGCCTCATAGAGCATTATAAAACAGCAGAAGGGTGAGAAATATAACCATAATAATCAAAGCATAAGATTACGTATATATAGGTATCATATAACACATATTCACATTTCTCACCACACTTCATTCTCACAATCATAATCATATCACATTCACATATATCAACATTGTGAATAACCACAAGCACATCCCTTCATGCTTGACTTCACAATCATTCACAAGCACATATGTACCACAACAATATTATGCAATGTGACTCAACATATTCAATGCAACTCAATGCTATGCGGTACCGACTCTCGTTATCTTTTCTCGGTTTTTACTTTAAACCGGGTCCACCCTTCTAGACCGATAACTCGTTATCATTTTTCGGTTTTTACTTTAAACCGGGTCCACCCTTCTAGACCGATAACAACCAAGCCCGTCCTCTAGGCTTCAAACCCACCCTTCTAGGTTTGGGACAAGCCACTAGTTTCCACGAAACTAACAGACATTGCCTCTTGACTGAATGATGCATGTACAATCAACCAATCACAATAAATGCACTTAAGACCGTTCCCGCGTCTTAATCCCATGCATTCGAATAATTCACCCCTTCGAGAATTTCATCATGATTGCACATACAACATATATCAACATTTATCAATGTATTCATTTCACACATCATCATATTCAACAACAATGCACACATATCACATATGTTCCCATGCATTCACACAACAATCGCATACATATATGCACTCACAATTCATTAGAAGATACACATACATTCCTCATTGTATTCCCATGTATCTCTAATTATCACAACAATCAAACATTCACAACTCATCAATTAATGCACACATAATCATCATTATGTTCTCATGTATTTTAACCAATTACAAGTAATCATTTATATCACAACTCTAGGATTCACGCCCGAAGGCTACCCACAACACATGTTATCATAATAGTTCACATACTCATTCATAACATAAAAGTATTAACATATGCGAATCAACCAACCAATCACCATTTGGATAACACAGCAAAGAAATATACTGTCACATTCGCCTTCATTCGCCTGGCGAACCCTCGCAGCGAACCTTCGCCTGGCCTTCGCCTGGCGAACTCTCTCAGCGAACACTCGCTAGGCTTCGCCTGGCGAGACTTCCCAGCGAGCCCAAGTCAGTAGCTACTGACTTCATTCGCCACCATTCGCCAGCACCTTCGCTGGGCAAACCTTCGCTATCCAACTTCGCCTGGCGAACCCACCAGCGAAGTCTACTGGGACTTAAATATAATTATTCGCCAACATTCGCTAGGCTTCGCCTGGCGAAGCTTCGCCTTCGCTCGCCTGGCGAGAGCCAGCGAACCTGCGCAGAACAGAACCCCATTTTGTTCCTCCTTCACCAATCCATCATCAACCCTCTCTTACACATCCAAATCAGTACAAACAACATCAATACATGTTACCCGACTATTCTACGGCATTATTGCTCAGTTTCAACCGATTAAATCATCATTCTACTGATTAATCCAACATTTGCCCTAAATGGAAAGTGATGGAAACTCTACTAAAACTCTAACCCAACATACATAACATCATACCATGATCAAATAGAAACATTTCTCACCCTTACCTCGATTAATCGGAGCTTTGATGTTGGTTCTTGATGATTTCCACTTTTCCTCTTCTTCTCTTATCTTTCTCTCCTTTCTTCTTCTTTCCTCTTTCTTTCCAAATGTTTTCTAACTTTCTTTTCTTTTCTTTCTCTCTTATATATATTTCCTTCATTTTCCTTCCTTCCAATTTCCTTCTCAATTCTCTATTAATCCCAATTAATAAAATTAATTTCCAACATTAATAAAAATCCCACTAAATCAATTAATTACTATAATTAATTATTTAATGAAATTTGGGCTGTTACAGTATTGACCTTCCATTTCCGCAGAAACGAGCATACACTAAATAAAAGTTTGAATCATCAATATGACGGTATTGACCTTCCATATCCGCAGAAACGGGCATGCACTAAATAAAAGCGCGAATCATCAATATAACGATATTGACCTTCCATTTCCGCAGAAACGGGCATACACTAAATAAAAGTGTGAATCATCAATATGACAGTATTGACCTTCCATTTCCGCAGAAACGGGCATAGACTAAATAAAAGTGTGAATCGTCAATATTACAATACTGACCTTCCATTTCCGCAGAAACGGACATGCGCTAAATAAAAGCGCGATCAAGCATCCGAAGACTTGAACAAACAACTCTGCGGGGAAATTCTGACGTCGGCTGCCAGACATCTATCTTGAACAAAAATGGGTAACAACTTCAACGGTATAATCATAAAATCTTTCCTTTTAAAATGCGGACGTAACAACAATTTGAGGAAAATTCCGCTGGGGAAGAAGATAAACTTAACCAAGAAACTCTGATGAGGGAACACATGATAGGACGAACGTTATCATCACATATCTCATGCCAAAAATTTGAATATTCAAAAACCATCTCGAACAAGAATTCCAATTACCTGCAGGGAAAAACACATGAAAACAAAGAGGTAACCACCCTGGCTTATGTTTCAAAATGCATATGTTTGAAAAATGGCGTAATGCTCCATACGGAATGGAAATGCTACGCGTTTGGGTAGATGCTATGCACGATGCAAATGCAAAGAGGCGTTCCGGCAAAATAAATGCCGGAGGAACGAAGCCAAATTTCTGCTGGGGGAAGAAACAACAACCCTGCTGGGGAATAGCTTAACAAATATGGAGTTACGAACTCTGCCGGGTATGACCAACCTATTGGAGGAAAGACAACCTACTGGAGAACATGAAAGACGGTCCTGCGTGGGGATGACCCTTACAAACCATCGACAACCTGGTTGTACCCTGTGAGATCTTCAACTGGGGATTGAATGTGCACGTAACCAACTGCTGGGAATGCACATCACTGCCTGACCGCTTGCTAACTTGCATCCAACTCTTCTGGGAATAAAAATGTGAATTCCGTCTGCTGGGGAGGAATAAGATCATCTAGAGCCTGCCCCTACGTTAAGGGACTCCAGTTGGGGAAACACGATCCCCTGATTGTTTGCTTCGAAGGTAACTACACTGCAAAATATGAACGAAACATGACATCCTATACAAAAGGAACTATCTTGGTCAATATCTGTGACAATTGTTCAGTTAATTCAAATTTTTAACAATTATTGGCCGAGGCCTGCAATTTTATGCACATGCAAGTTTATCAAAAACATCGACGTTTTCCACAAACAAAACAGTAAAAGTTAAAACAGGAAACAAACATCAAGTACTGAATAGTATGCGTTTATTGATAACGTGCCTGTAAATAGGCAAAGCTTTTACAGTGGATGCAACTCCTGAAAAGAGGAAGCTACAAAAACAAATACAGATATGTACGTAGGTACAAAGAAGTTTGTATACATGTCGACAACGTGGTGCAGACAAACACCATGAGCTGATCCTTCTATGACTCGCCTGACTCCGACGCTTTCCCGATGCTCCATCTTTGGAAGAGATTGACTTGGATAATCAACCCTCAGGTGCTCCAAAACCACTAAGCAACGCAGTATCGAACTCGGACTGCAATCATGTGCTTTTTCAATCCCTAACTTTTACCTGAATCGCCCTTTCGGGTTTTCAATTCACCGGGATACCCTTTTTTGCCGAAGTCGCCTTTTCAGGTGTTCGACTTCGTAGGTGTACATCTTTTCAATTTTTATCCCTAATTTTTGCCCGAACCCTTTTCTATTTTTTCTTGGTTCGCCGGGATGCCCCATTTTTTCCTGGACTTTCTTTTTTCGTCCAACGGGTCTCTTTAAGAAAAGTATTTTTTAACTGTGTCCGAGTTCACAGGGGATGTAAAATCCTCGCCATCCATTGTGGATAACAATAAGGCTCCTCCAAAGAAGACCTTTCGAATGACATATGGACTTTCATAGTTGGGAGTCCATTTGCCCCTGTGATCTGATTGTGGTGGGAGAATCTTCTTCAACACAAGATCGCCCGTCTGAAAGCTTCGAGGGCGCACCTTCTTGTCAAAAGCTTTCTTAATCCGGCACTGATATAGCCAACCATATGCAATAGATGCAAGTCTCTTCTCATCCATCAAACTGAGTTGATTCAGTCTATTCTTTATCCACTCTATCTCATCAAGTTTGACATCAAGCAAAACTCTCAAAGAAGGAATCTCAACTTCCAATGGTAGGACATCTTCCATACCATACACTAGGGAGAAAGGTGTTTCCCCGGTCGATGTGCGTACCGTCGTACGATAACCGTGTAAAGCGAAGGGCAACATCTCATGCCAGTCTTTGTATGTTACAACCATCTTCTGAACTATCTTTTTGATGTTCTTATTGGCCGCTTCGACAACGCCATTCATCTTGGGCCGATAAGGAGATGAGTTATGATGCTCGATCTTGAAATTCTGGCACAATTCCTTCATCATCTTATTATTCAAGTTCGAACCATTGTTAGTAATGATTCTTTCGGGGCTTCTGTGTCTGCATATGATGTCCTTTTTGATAAATCGGGCTACTACGTGCTTGCTAACATTAGCGTAAGACGCTGCGTCGACCCATTTGGTGAAGTAATCGATAGCTACAAAGATGAACCGGTGTCCTTTGGAGGCAGTGGGTTCAATCTTGCCAATCATATCAATGCCCCACATGGAAAAAGGCCACGGGGACGCCATAACAATCAAAGGGCTCGGCAGCACATGAATCTTGTCGGCATAAATCTGGCATTTATGGCATTTCTTCGCAAACTTGAAACAATCTGTTTCCATCGTCAACCAATAATACCCTGCTCGTAATAACTTTCGAGACATAGCATGTCCGCCGACATGCATACCGAAGGTTCCCTCGTGGACCTCCTCCATAAGCAGATTAGCTTCTTTCTCATCCACACATCGCAATAGCACCAGATCATGGTTTTTTCTGTACAGAACACCATATGGATTCAAGAAAAAGTTGCCAGCGAATCTCCTAAGAGTCTTCTTATCGCGGCTGGATACCCCAGTCGGATACTCCTGGTTCTTTAGGAAATTCTGGATATCAAAATACCACGACTTGCCATCGGAAGCTTCCTCAATGGCGAATATGAAAGCGGGCCTATCAAGGCGAGATATAACTATTCTGGGAGCCTCATTCCAGAAGTTAACTTTGTACATCGCAGACAACGTCGCAAGAGCGTCTGCCATCTGATTCTCCGCCCGCGACACATGGTGAAATTCTACTCTGTCAAAGAAAGGCAACAACCTCCTTGCATAATTCATGTACGGTATCAGATTAGGCTAACGAGAATCCCACTCTCCCTTGATCTGGTTCACGACTAGCGCGGAGTCTCCATACACATCAAGATTTTTAATCCTCAAATCAATAGCCTCCTCGAGACCCATGATACACGCTTCATATTCAGCCTCATTGTTGGTAATTGGAAATGTCAATCTGGAAGTGAACGGGATGTGAGTCCCATGGGGAGTCGTAATGATTGCCCCAATTCTACTTCCATATGAATTAACAGCACCGTCAAATATTAATTGCCATTGGGAACCCCACTCAGGACCTTCACCATGCAACGGCTCCTCGCAGTCTTTCATCTTTAGGTACATAATATCCTCGTCAGGAAAATCAAACTTCATTGGCTGGTAATCCTCAATTGGCTGCTCGGTCAGGTATTCTGACAGCACGCTACCTTTGATAGCCTTTTGCAAAATATACTGAATGTCGTACTCTGTCAGTACCATCTGCCATCGGGCAATCCTTTCTGAAAGTGCCTTCTTTTTGAAGACATATTTGATCGGATCCATCTTCGAAATCAGCATGGTTGTATGATTTAGCATGTATTGTCTCAGACGTTTGGCAGCCCAAGCAAGTGCACAACACGTCTTTTCGAGCATTGAGTAACGGGACTCACAATCTGTGAACATTTTACTCAAGTAATAGATCACATGCTCTTTTCGTCCAGTCTCGTCATGTTGACCGAGAACACAACCCATGCTGTTCTCAAGAATCGTCAAGTACATGATCAATGGTCTTCCGGCTACTAGGGGTATCAATATCGGAGGTTCCTGCAAGTATTCCTTTATTCTTTCAAACGCCTTCTGACAATTTTCATCCCAGACAATCGCTTGATCTTTTTTCAACAATTTAGATATCGGCTCACACGTGGCTGTGAGGTGAGATATGAACCGGGCAATGTAGTTCAATCTCCCCAAAAATCCACGAACCTCCTTCTCTATTTTTGGCACTGGCATTTCTTGTATAGCTTTTATTTTAGCAGGATCAACCTCAATTCCTTTTTCACTAACAATGAACCCCAATAGCTTTCCAGATCTCAACCCGAAGGTGCACTTATTAGGATTCAACCTCAGCCTGAATTTCCTAAGCCTCTCAAACAATTTTAAAAGATTCACCAGATACTCTTCCTCCGTCTGGGATTTGGCAATCATATCGTCAACATAGACCTCAATATCTTTATGCATCATGTCATGAAAGAGCGTTATCATAGCACGCTGATATGTTGCCCCAGCGTTCTTCAAACCAAAGGGCATCACCTTGTAGCAGAACGTTCCCCACGGGTTAATGAAAGTTGTTTTCTCCATATCCTCCGGCGCCATCTTAATCTGATTATAGCCCGAAAAGCCGTCCATGAAGGAAAACACGGAGAATTGAGCAGTATTGTCGACCAATACGTCAATATGAAGAAACGGGAAGTCATCCTTAGGGCTCGCCTTGTTCAGATCCCGAGAGTCGACGCATATCTGCACCTTACCATATTTCTGTGGTACAGGTACTATATTGGCGACCCAAGGAGGGTAAGTTGTAACAGCTAGAAAACCAGTGTCCCACTGTTTCTGTACTTCCTCTTTAATCTTTACGGCCATATTTGGTTTCGTTCTTTTGAGCTTCTGCTTGACCGACAGACATTTTTCACGCAATGGCAAGCGGTGGACCGCAATATCAGTGTATAACCCAGGCATATCTTCATAAGACCAAACAAAGATGTCATTATACTCTCGAAGCATCTCGACAAGTCTCTGCTTGATATCGCTTTGCAGCGCAACCCCTATCCGAACATTCCTGACAACTTCTTCTGAACCCGAATTAACGACCTCAATTTCCTCCTGATGAGGCAGAATGATTTTCTCTTCTTGTTTTAAAATTCGAGTCAGCTCTTCTGGTAAGTCGTCGTCCTCAACAATCTCTTCCTCGGCTTGAAGTATCGGATGCTCAAAGTTGAAGCGAGTCATAGGAAGTTCTTGGTCGGTGTCATCTGAAATAGGGATCCTGCAAGGGAAAGGCTTAAATGCTTCAAATGATATGCAAACAAAGCACACAACCACATTGCCATTTTATTGTTAAAATAAAAACAGAAAAACAGGGATCACAAAATTTGCATGAGAAAAATGCCTTTATTTGATGATTAAAGCAAAGCATACACATAAACAAGTAGGCCCTGAAATAAAATCACTATGCCCCGGGTAGGACATAGGATTTGTACAATAATCGAAAAAACAAGGCATTACTGTTTCGTCGTCACTTGAATAGAGTCCTGAATAGACCAGTTGCATAGGCTTTGTCCTGGCACGCTGGGCTTGATCCATGAATCCATGTCACAGTCACTATCTCCATCTTCACTGTCAGACACAACATTAATCCTTTCAAAACTGACTCCTCCCGGAGTAAACACAATCGGCCCCTTGAATTTTGGCGCGCTCTGTGATGAAGATGAAGACAACTGGCGATATCCCAAGCCAAACTTGTCCTGTTTAACAGGAATCTCCAGAACTTGACCCCAACCTTTAGTTTCCCCGACCTGAACTACCGCTTGGGCTTCTCTGTACGAAGACATAGCCACTCCTGGCCCTTCGCTTATGACAGGAGACTTGTCTCTGATCTGCACCCCTTCAAAAGCTTGGCACAATGTTTCGTGGATCTCACCATCCACTTCGACATATTTGAATGACGACAGGTGACTTACTAGGATATCTTCTTCCCCACATACGGCGACAATGCTACCACTGACCATATACTTAAGATTTTGGTGCAACGTAGACGTTACAGCCCCTGCAGAGTGAATCCAAGGTCGTCCAAGCAAACAATTATAAGCTAGCTGAATGTCCATGATGTAAAACACAGTATCAAACACCTTTAGACCGACCTGGACTGGTAGAGTCAATTCTCCAAATACGGACCTTGTAGTCCCGTCAATAGCACTCACCACCAAATCACTTGGCGTGCATATTATGCCTCGGGTATCCAGCTTCAAAAGTGCCTTCTTAGGCAACACATTCATGGACGAACCAGTTTCAACAAGGACATGAGACATAACGGTGCCCCGACACTCAGCCTTCAGGTTCGATGCCTGTTTTTATTTAACAGATGAGTGACGGTGAGGTCAGATGTTCTTCTCAGCTTCATGTTGAGCCGACCTTCGGGTTCGATGTCAGGTTTATTTAACAGTTGACTGACGACGAGGTCAGACGTTCTTACCGATGTAATATCATTACCTGCGTGTTAGCAGATGATTTTTTCTCGACTGTGTGTCGATGTTTTCTGATTGATGATGAGTCGGCTCATTGTCCCTGCAGTTATCGGTTACATTTTCTTTAGTGATTCTACTTCCACTTCGGTGGATCAGTTCTACAAATGCTATTTCTTGCGGTTGGCAGATTTCCGAGTTCTTTGGTATTCAACCGTCTTTTACCTAGATTCGTTGAAAGTAGTTCGCTTTTCATCCATTCAGGTCCAAGTCGTTTGAATAGGGGCAGTTATTGCACCCCAAAATTTGACTAACCTTTTCCAGATCTTGTTACGTTTCATTTCATTTGCATTTGCATATCATTGTCGCATACTGTGCATTTTGTCGGTCGTAGTGGATTATCGGGATTACAACCCCTTTTCTCGCATTTTAGGCGATTCAAACCAGTTCGATAAGGAGATTCATTTTGGAATCGAGTGGGGTTTGTTCTCATTCTGTTGGTCCAGTCCGTGCTGGTATTTTCGGTGGCATTTCGGTGTTCGCCCGATCATTCCGTTTTTATTTACTGCTTTATAGTTCTTTTTTTTTTTATAGTTTTTTAGATTTTATTTTATTAATTCTTAGCATAGTTTTTTTTATTAAATAGATTTTTAATATTAATAGTTTAGAACTAGTTATTTTTTGTTTAGAATTAATTTAGTTTAATACTATATTAGAATAGTTTAGATTTTTCTTTAGAATTATTTTCTTTTAATTAAAATTATTATTTAGCTAGATTTTTAGATTTAAAATTAATTATAATTTAGTTTTAGAATTAATTGGTAATTATTAGTATTACTAAACTAGGATTAATTTGTTTTATTATTAATAGTCATATTTTTGTTTAGTTTAAATTAATTAAATGTTTAGATTAGGGTTTATTTAGTTATAGGTTTTAGAATTATTTTTAATTGAGTCAACTTTATTAATCATGATTATCAGCAATTAGCATTCAATTAAGTCAGATTAACAAATCATTTGCAAGGGCCACGTGTCAAATGCCTATATAGGGGCTCACTATTCATTGTCTCCCTCCTTGGAGACTAAAACCCTAGCCGCTACAGTGCTTCCCCCCAAGAAACCCTAGAATACTCAGCCGCCACCCATCATCATGTTCATCAACCTTCATCCCCATCATCACCTTCGTCAACACCGGAAAATAATCATCCTCTTCGCACATTCATCTGCCATTCTTCTTCACCAGAAAACAAACCCAGAACTTCAATCTCCAAAACCATCATCACCTCACTACCAACATCTTCATACCATTTCTAAATCTCCAAACACACCTTCGACCCGTTTTCCAGAAAATCCATCACTCATCATCAACTTTCGAAGTAAACTCACCCAGAAATCTCACTTTATTTTCAAACACCATCCTCACCAGCCTCCATCTCAAGCTCATTCTCAGATTCATAAACCATACCATGGAAACTCATAAAACCCACCGTCAATCCATCGATACAAACCCATCTTTGACAAACTTCCAAATCAATCTGCGAAAACTCCATCAAACCCCCTCCATAAATCTTCTCTGACCCACCTTCAATCAAACCAATTTCAAAACACCTTCTGAAACCCAGCCATCAAAATGAAACAGAAACTTCCGAAAACTCATTTCACAACACCCATTTTCTTCCATTTAAAAAACTCGCCGCGACCCGTAAACTCAAACCCATAAACCGCGATATCTCCTCAAACACCTTTTCCTCACCCCTTTCGCAACCTGTAAACAATCACCAACAATTTTCAAACAGAGGAACAAGAAGATGATTCGGACGCTGCGGGAAGTAGAGGATTCACCAGAAGATTTGAGATAAATAGAGTGAAAACAATTTGAGAGAGAGAGAGGGAACAATGTTCGGTACGAAGTGAAAGAGTTTGACCGTGTGGCTTCATTCCAAGAGTGAATATGCTGCGGTTTTCTTTTTCTTGAGCTGTCCGGAATTGTGGGTTTTTTTTCGAAGCCCGTTTGGCTTCTTAGCACTTTGTATTACACCCCCACATTTTTTTCATACCCCCTTGACCTAGACTTCCCACACCCCTGTTTCTCATTTTTTATCCTTTCTTTTACTCTTTTAAGAAAAAATTGTAAATACTTTTTTTATTTTAGTTTTAAATTTGAAAATATTTATTAAAATAAGTTTGTTATTATATATATATATATATATATATATATATATATATATATATATATATATATATATATATATATATATATATATATATATATATATATATATATATATATATGTAAATCATTTTATGTAATTATATTAGTTACTTTGTGTATATATTACATACTGTTATTATAAGATTATAATATATATTAGTTTTATATATTTCTTTTTTAGCTCTTTTTCTTTAAAGTTTATATATATATATATATATATATATATATATATATATATATATATATATATATATATATATATATATATATATATATATATATATATATATATATATATATATATATATATATATATATATATATATATATATATATATATATATATATATATATATATATATATATATATATATATATATATATATATATATTTGCATATATTATTTTTATTTTAGAATATATCATTATTTGGCTTTTAGAAGTTTTAGTATTTTCTTTTCTAGAAGTTTGTTTAATATTGCTCATTTGTTATTGGACAATTTATTTCATTTGTCGCTTTTTTTGGTCGATGACGAGACCTCCAAGTTGTTATACGTCAAATTATTGATGGAAACGACAATCGCGAAACCGACTTTCTCTCTTCTTTCTCATTTTCGACTTTATTTCGACTTTATTTCATTTTATCTGTTTTGGTCGATGACGAGACCTCCGTAAACCGTTATTAATCAAATTATTGATAAATAATGTTGGATCTGAGACCACCTTCTTTCTCTCCTCATTTCTTTTCATCTCTCGATTTTATTTTGACTTGTCTTGGATCGATGAAATCTTGTATCCGAAAGACGACATCTATCGTTTTATCCGTGCGATACGATTTAATTGGAGAATGATCCTCAATATCATTTCTCCATCTTGTCCATAGCACGGATATCAATACGCAACCTCCTATAGTTTGACTTCTCTCATAAGTTGAGGTACGACGGTTCAACGTCACATTGGTCCCGATTTGAAACATCATCATCGAGCATCAAAGAGGAGAAGCTTGGAAAGAAAGCTTGCAAGAAATGTCAAGGGTCAACGGAACCACTCCGTTCGGTAACATCTTTCTAATTTCAATCTTTTAACCAACCGCCGAGCATTGTAAGTAAGCAATAGACGCGTGGGAAATGATGAGTGGGGAGCCTCTTCTCATTCATCTAGAGTGTTTAGCGTATGTCCTTTGGACGATATGTGACACATTCTCTCCTACATCTTAGGATTTTGCGTGTGCATCCCTTTCCGAACCTCTCTCTCGCATCCTTGCGATTGAGATCCCTTTTCTCTCGTGTTGCACCCCAAAATTTGCCCATCCTTTTCCTTTAACTGGCTTTTGTTTCATTGCACTCATAGCATTAGCATCTTGCATACCATTTTCCATTTACAGGGGATTAAGGGAGGTGTGCTCATCAAGAAGAGGTTATCAAAGGTCTAAGCCTAATCAAGAGGTTGTATTCAAGCTATTCAAGAGCTTATCACCATCAGAAAAGTCAAAGAGTTGAATGTGGTTCATCTTCTATGATAGTGAGTCCATGGTTATGGATAGAAGCTATTGTCAGAAATCATGATATGTCTTGAGGATCATTATGGAGCTTGCTCAGGTTATTTCAAAGTGCAAGAGGCTACAGCCAAAGGTGGTGTACTTAGGGTTTTCATCTGGTCAACCCCAAGTCAACTGTGTAATTGGAGAAGATTAAGACTGAATTCCAAGTGACTTTAATCATGGAATTCTGTGTTGAGACATGTCAAATATCATTTCAAGGTAAAGTCACTAAGATTCAAGAGTGTGAGAAGTTGCTAAGCTAGGGTTTCTAAGCTTGACAGTGTAAAATCCCCTGTTTAGTGCCCAACTTCAAGACCACATAACTCAAGATAAAAGTTTCATCTCATCTTGACTCCAACATGAGACTTGTAGAGCATGTTCTTAGCTTTATTTTAAGTACTAGAAGTCTTCCATTGTAGTTCTAGAACTCAAGTTATGAAGCATACAAGTTACAGGTCATCAGATGAATGTGATTTTTGTCATTCAAAGTCAACTAACTTCCCATACATTTTTGACCTAGAAGGATGTTTCTCCTAAGTTTGACCCAAACATGAAAGTTCTTAATTATCATCTTAGCTTTCTAAAAAGTACTATAAGTCCTCAATTTGATTTGTGAAGCTCAAGATATGAAGCTTGCAAGGCATGGGTATTTTGGGAAAATTTGATTATAGGTCACTTTTGATTATAGGTCAATTCCACCACCTTGCACAACTCAAATGGAATTTGTTCCAACTTGAAAGTTGCTCCAAATGGGGTAATTTTGCTTTTCCAAACAACAAGGAACCATTGATTTGGCTTGGATGGAAGATTTGATAAAGGAATTTCCATGGAAAATTCATTGAAAGCACAAAAATCAAATCAATTCATAATGGGCCAATTTTATCCAAGTTTGTGCATATTTTGTATACAAAATACATTCCAAGTACATTGGAATTTTCAGAATTGCAAGGTAGGGTTCAAAATCATGGCATTTCACATGTTTCTTCAAGTGTAAGTTACATATCAAATTCACTCCATTAAGATCCAAACAAGGCAGAAATCTCCACCATTGGATCACACTCATCCCCAGCAACATGAATGGAACAAGTTCAAGGCATTGCAAGCTCTGTTTTCACAAGTTGCATGTTCACCACAACCTTGAAATTGGATTTTTCAATTGGGCTTATTCAGGCTATAATTAGGGTTTCTATTCATCCATATCCAAAATATATAAACTCTTGATCATGTACAATCATTCACAATAAAATTTGGAGACAAAAACAGTTAGAAATCAGTTGGAAAAAGTGAGAGAGAAGTGAGATTCGAATTTTCAGTTTCTTGAAGCTTCAATCCAAATTGGTCATTCTAACAACTCTAGGAAGGATCACTGGTTGTTTCTGGATCAAATTCATCAAGAATCCTTAGCATTTGAAGGCTCAGTGGAAGCTCTCCACTAGATAACTTATCTTTCAACTCTCCTCACTGTGTAAGAAGAATTAACATGCCATTTTTGTGTATTTGAGATCCCCATGCTTAGTAGTTGGATCCTGGATAAGTTTGTTGCACGATTATGGCAATTCTTGAAATGACATAGGAATTTGTAGCTTTCGGTTAGGGTTTATCTTAGAGAATTAGGTCAAAATAATTGTGGATTATTGTTGTGTGAAACAAGGCGAATTTATTAGTGTACAGAAATGTGCATTTCATGAACATTTTTCTAGTTGTTGCAGTAGCCGTCTAGAGGTTGAAGATGACCGTCTGCAACTCTCCCTCTCTTTTCTCATTTGAATAATGTTGATATGGTGTCATGTTTGTGGCCTTTGGATTATGCCCGACTTCTTGACTCTCCCCTCATCTGATGGCCACGATTTGATGGCACTTTGTATAAATTTCTGATGATTGCGTGGCAACGTATCATCCTTTAGATGGCTTAACTTAGGTTACATCCATTGGCTCTGATTGCATTTCATTGTTTGACCTCCTTTTAATGAAACGCTGCGTTTCAGTAGCGTGTACCTCAATCATTTGATGGTTTGACTGGATTTAATCTGAAGGCTGAGATTTATTTCCAATTTATGTTCTTATGCTGAGGCACGTGTGTCATGAGTGTAGCCATGAGATCCTTGACTGGTCTTGCAATCGTAGGGCAGAGATAAAATCTTTGTTTGGTTGACTGGCCTTCAGTTGGACTGGGCCCCAATGCTAACCACACGTCCCATACACGTGAGCCCATAGAATAAACATGTTTGGACTGCTATTCACACCCATCTTTTCTCAATTTCCATTTCTTTTTCATTCTTTTCTTTTATTAATTCAGTTACAAATTAATTCATAAAAAAATACTTTGATGACTCCTAAAACCATGTGAAAAATATTGTTGCATACTTTGCCATGTAATGTAATTTTACAAATTTTTAGATGAATTTTTAATTCATTTTTCAATATAATTTTGCATTATCTTTTTAATGTGTTCTTGTAAATAAGAAAATTGCTTACCATCCTTTTTTGATGTTATTTCATGATCAATACTTCAAATAAATTCATGAATTTTATTGTGCATATTATGGATACTTTAATTGATCTTTGAGTATTTTTCTCATTATTTTTAGGTATCATTTGATTAGGGTTTAGATAGTATCTTTAGGACCCTCTTATCTTGCTTAGTTCATAGATACGCATAAGACTTTGCCTTCTGTTGGCATACCTAGACTTAGAATTTCCTTCTAAAATTTAGACCCCTGGTTCCTAAGACCGAAGGGTCCCCTAGGAATTTTCTTAGATTTTTTAGGTTCATTTTACTATTTTTGGTAGGTTTTTCTTTCTAACCTGCATTTGTGTGACTTTCATCTTACCACTTGCCTAGTTTGCATTTTAGTTGAACTGTTTGCAATGTTTGTGCATTCAATTCTTGCATATTCATGTTGAAGACATCTTAAGCCACTTTTATGATGAATTTCAAGTCTTAATCATGTTCATACCTTGCTCCTAACTTAGGCTTCCTTTAAGACCTTTCCTTTAGTCTTTCCTTGTGAATATCCTTGAATGACTTCTACCTTTGCATCATTCCTCCACATTTTCCTCTTCTAATTACTCCAAGTCCTATAATCTTAGGATACTTCTTGTGAGAGCCTAGTTCCTCTTGTGGAGGAACCAAGTGCATTC
The DNA here is from genome assembly GCA_963859935.3 of Lathyrus sativus. NCBI lineage: Eukaryota > Viridiplantae > Streptophyta > Magnoliopsida > Fabales > Fabaceae > Lathyrus > Lathyrus sativus. The sequence goes on from OZ012738.1 coordinate 191,974,470, forward strand.
CGTAAAGAAGTTGAGCCTTTGGTGGACTCTTGTGTTTGTACACATATTCACCTTGTCCTTTAATCTTAGGATCCTTCTTGTGAGAGCCTAGTTCCTCCTGTTAAGGAACCAAGTGCATTCCATAAGAGGTTGAGCCTTTGATGGACTTAAGTACTTTGTATACTCATTACGTTTTCCTACAATCTTAGGATCCTTCTTGTGAGAGCCCAGTTCTTCCTGTGGAAGAACTAAGGGCATTCCATAAAGAAGTTGAGCCTTTGATGAACTCTTGTGTTGATACACATTGAACATAGTGGGTTCCTTTGGTTCTCACTGTGCTTCTCTTCTAATTCCTCTGTCCTATAATCTTAGGATCCTTCTAGTGAGAGGCTAGTTCCTCCTGTGGAGGAACCAAGAGCATTCCATAAGAAGTTTGAACCTTTGTGGACTCATGTGTCTTTACCCATTGATGAGTTTAGTTGAGTACCATATTAAGTTCCTGTGGTTCTTACTTTTCCTTCCATCCTCATTATCTCGACTCCTTCCTCAATGTCCTACAATCTTAAGATCCTTCATGTGAGAGCCTAGTCCCTCCTATGGAGGAACCAAATGCATTCCATAAGAAGTTTGAACCTTTATGGACTTCTGTGTTTTTACACATTGAACTTAGTGAGTTTAGTTCTCCTTTTACTTTCCTATCATTTTGATTATCCCCTCCCCTGCATGTTGTTTGATTTGGTGCATTAGGATAGAAGTGCATGTGTAGGCATTCTTTCTCTTAAGTCCATGTCTGCATTGAAGGTTTAGGTGTGCTCCCTTGCTTGTACTATTGCATTGCATGTGCATTTGATCCCATTTTACATTTCAGTTGAATAATCATGATGATTTCCTGTTGTGTTCCTTTCCATTGACATGTTCCCTTAGGATTCTCACATCCTTGTTAAAGGATGGTGATGATAGACATTAGGGCTGATCCTTTGCATGATAATAAGTAGGATAGAATTCCCTTTCTAAATTCAACCTTAGGACTATCTTGCATGATAACATTAGGGTTTTGGTTAGTTCCCCTTAGAGTTCTCTCTCTCTTCTCATCTTCAAACAATAATAAAACACCTAATAAAGTCTAATGAGTATTGTACGTTACGAGCCTTAAGTTACTTGGGAAATGATGATTGGGTGGTTGCCTCTCAATTATCTAGAGTGTTAGCATATGTCATAGTATCTAGTGCAATATGAATTACAAACATTCATTCAAAACACTTCTCTAATAAAAGACTTCAACATAAACAGTCAAACTTCCTTTTGCCTTTGGGGCTCGGTTTAATCAGTGGAAAATATTTTTAGACAAAAGAGTGTTGTTAACTCTTAGTTCTACCGTAAACAGTAACGTCTAAGTCTCCAATGGTCGAGCTGCATACGCCAACTGCTAGAACTACCTGTTAACCCTACTCGGGTAAAAAAAACATGCGAACAAACCTGTGTTCCCCTTATCCCAAACTACGTAAGCTCTGATCTCTCATACCTATTGAGAGTATGTAGGCACAAGATGCGATATCTTGGCGAGCAACCTTTCCCCATCTGTTATCCGTAGTTAGTCGAACTACGTTGACTCTGACTTTCCCATTGCACGAGGGAATAGGTAGGCCCAGAGCTGCGATGCTCTGTCGAATCCTATCCTTTTTATTTTCTGTTGTCCTGAACCATTAGTTAGATAGATAACCAACCATTTAGATAAACAACACAAGCGTGGATCCCGTTGAGTACAACGGACGTGAAGGGTGCTAATACCTTCCCTTGCGTAATCGACTCCCGAACCCGAGATTTGGTTGCGATGACCGATCTTATCCCTTTTCGTTAGGTTTTTCCTGATCGTTTCCTTTCCCTCTTTTGGGATAAATAACGATAGGTGGCGACTCTTCTGTCATTGCCGGCACCTTTTTTCGCAGTAGCGACAGCTGGCGACTCTGCTGGGGACTCCAAAGGTTCCATATGAGAGTCAATCCTAGCGCTTGTTTGTTTATCTTTTGGGTTTGTACATACTTGTTGTACTTTGTTTACTTCCGCACTTTATTTTCCCGCATTTATTTTCAGCATTATATATTATCATTATTGTTGTGCCATGGGTTGGGACGTTCCGATGAGAGATAAGCTAGACCCAGGCTTGAGTATAAACATAGCTAGAAGCAGAAAGTAGTTTTGAACCTGTATGTTAGGCATGCACTAGTTCCCACGAAATTTGCGCTCAGACGAGATTCTCTTTGATGACTTTCTTTCCAGCCCTGTGGGCCGTTGAAAGGATTTCAGATCTGAAGGTTGTCGACTCTGGGGACCGATCATTTGTGATTCAGCTAAGTGAGGCCTCTTTTGGAGATCATGATGCCAAACCAGAAATGGTGAACGTATCATCATTTCTTGAAAGTCTGTGACGCTGATGAACGCATAGGATGCCAAACCTTATCAGTGGATAGGTCCATACCTGTGAGAGGGATTGGGTTATGTAGGAAACCTTGACTTTCAGACTACCCAGTTTCTTTATAGTGTGAATCTGTGTTCTTGGTACAAGGGGTCCTAATGTCATTGTTATGTTTTGCTAAAGCGGAGCGCCGGTTCTTCTCGATATACAGCACATCAATCTTGATCCCATGTTTGCATTTGCATGTGCATTTTCATATTACATTTCATTAACATGTATCTATGTTGCAGGTGCATATTTCCCTCTGATTCTAGTGTTCTTTCATCTGACATGGAGCCCTTAAGGAGGACATTGGCCTATAAGTTTCCAACACCTGATATTGGAGCCTTACGGAGTTTGATTTCTTTAGCCGACAAGAAAGTTATGGAAGACTTCAGATAGACCTATGGGAGGCTTTTGAGCATTGTATGTAAACCTTCTTCGAATGAGTTGAATGGTCTTCAGACTCTGTTGCAGTTCTATGATCCTCAGTTGGGAGGCTTTACTTTTCAGAGTTATGTGTTGGCACAAACGTTAGAGGAATTCGTTGCACTTCTAGGAGTGCCTATTCTTAACAAGATACCATTCTATCATACTGAGGATGAGCCGAATCTGGCTAAGCTTGCTGCAGCCTTAAATTTAGATGCCTCTGAGTTGGCAGGAAAAGTAGCTAAGAGAAATGGAATATCTGGGTTTCCGTTACCTTTTCTGGTGGATAAAGCTCGACGTTTTGCCAAGGAGGGTTGTGGGGTGGTGTTCAGTGCTATCTTGGCCCTATGTATCTATGGTATTCTATTGTTCCCTAATATTCCGGACTTCATAGATGTGGATGCATTCCGTATCTTTGCTTCGAGAAATCCTATACCTACGCTGTTAGGTGACGTTTATCATTTCGTACACTATAAGAATGAGAACAGAAGAGGGAAGAGTGTATCTTGTTGCGCACCTTTGCTCTATCCATGGTTTGTAAGCCATCTTCCCAAGACTGGTCCGTTCTCTGATGTTGCAGGTACCTCGGAATGGTTTGAACGTTTGATGAGACTTTCCGCTGAAGATATTGTCTAGTTTGATAGGGACATACTGGGTATCGAGATTATTTATAGTTGTGGAAGCTTTCTGAATGTCCCGGTGGTCGGAAGGAAGGGTTGCATAAACTATAACCCGTCCATTGCAATCAGGCAATTTGGGTATGCATTGAGGAGTCCTCCGAAGGATGAAGAGATACAGGAATCTCTGTATCTCACCGGGTTATTGGAGGGGGATACCTTAGCCAGAGTTGAGCATGCTTGGAGCAATGTCCACAAAAGAGGGAAGGTTTCCTTAGGGAAGATCAATAGTCAAGCCTACGACCCATATTTGGTTTGGATTTAGAGCAGAGCCGAGAAGTTGATGATGCCTTACCCATCTGCTAAGCCTGTACGTCCTCCTGTGATCAAAGAACCCACCACCGTAGACATTCAGAAGTACAATCAGTTATGGGCTGAAAAGGAAGAACTACGGAAAGCCAACGAGAAGTTAGAAAAAGAAATTGTTCAGCTCCGAGGAGAGAAGAATGATGATGTATACTCCTTCAAAAAGCAAACGGAACTTGTAAATAGATTGGGTACAGAATTGACTCAGCAGATCGACACTCGTGAGCACCTAGGCTTGGACTTGAAGGCTGTTAACAACGTCTTTACCACCAAGAAGCAGGATTTGGACAAAGCCTATTTGAAGATCTCCAAATTCAATACTCAGTGGAATGCCACCTTGTCTAACCATAAAGAGCGCGAAGACAAGTTGAAGCTACAGATCGACCAATTGAAGACTCAATTGAAAGCCAAAGACGAGAAGATTTCAGAGGAAACATCGCTCAGGCGTGACAGCGAATGCAAGTTGAATCAAGCTATTGCAAACTTGAGAGATTGTAAGCTAAGAGCTGATTCGAAAATATGTAAATTGGAAGATTGCTTCGGAGAGAGAGCCTGGGAAGGCTTTGCTAAGGACATCCAGAGCACCATCAGACAGAGAGAGCTGCTTATTCGAGTATTCCTCACCAGGCCAGATCATCCCGAGACTCAGAAGTTGCTAGAAGACTTCCGATCTCGCCGTCCAGCTTGATTTTTTTTTGTATATCTGTTGTCGCCTATGCTTTATGTATGGACCATCACCGGGCTTGTTGGTTGAGGTCTTTTCTGATTGTATTTAGCTAATATGATTATACTCTGCCTGTGTGGCTTTTTCATCTATATGAGGAGTTTATGATATTACTTGTCTTCGGGGTTTTCCATTGTCACGTTTTCTCCCGGAACTAGAATTGAGGGGGAAGTTTCCCTGTTGCATACATACATGTTTGCATAGAATTTTTGCATTTTACAGGTACAACAGGACCGTTTATCTTATCTCTGTTTCTCCACTAGTTGTGTTACAAGATAGACAGCCAACCTATTCACCGGTACGCTACTCGAGGAAACCAGAAAAGAGCAATGGAACAGATCTAGTCTGAAATGCAGGAAATGAGGGACCGTCTGACTAAATTTATGGAGCTCATGGAAGGCATTGCCAACAGACAGGAGCAACTCCGGACTCTAGTGCATCCCTTGATTGCACACGTGGATAGCAACGGAGTGTTGCATGGAGGAAATGTTGCAAATCCTCCACTTGTTGAGACCCTTCATGCTGACAGTTCTGTGCCTGTTGTGAATATCCCTATTACTGGAGGGATTGGAAGTGGTAATGGTATTGGTGCTGCTAATGTTGGAGTTAATGTGCATGCAACTGGAATGGGCAACGGTAACTTTGAAACTAATGGTAATGTTGGTGGAGCCCATGTCAATGTTGGTGGGGCTAATGGCAATATTGGTGGAATAGGTAATGCTGGAAACATTGGTGCTGGTAATGTGTATGGTCACGACGCTGCTGGGGCTGTTCATGGTAATGTGCATCAACCTTGGAACGAGGATCGTTAAGAGGATATTTTATCATTGAGGGATGTTGGAGCTGAAATGATGTCTGACGCTAGCAGACAGTTCAAGTGGTTAGAAGACAAGATGAGAAACCTTGAGAATCAAAACGCCATGGGCCTCGACATGGCCAACTTGGGACTCATCCCTGATTTGAAAGTGCCTCCAAAGTTCAAAGTCCTCGAATTTGATAAATACAAGGGTACCACATGCCCTAAGGTCCACTTGCGCTCGGACTACAGGAAGATGTCCGTGTATTCGGATGATGAGAAACTATTGATGCACTTCTTCCAAGACAGCTTATCCGGACCGTCTCTGGAATGGTACATGGGGCTTGAGCCCACCCATGTCCGAAGCTGGAGAGACCTGGCTGAAGCTTTTGTAAAGAATTACCAATATAATAGCTACCTTGCTCCAAACAGGGTCCAACTTCAGAATCTCACCCAAAAGAATAATGAGTGCTTCAAGGAGTACGCGCAAAGGTGGCGTGAACTCGCAGCAATGGTACAGCCTCCAATGGTGGAGCGTGAGATAATCAATTTATTCGTTGCTACTCTACCTGGGGTCTACTACGAGAAGATCGTTAGTAACATGTCGGGTAGTTTCTCAGACTTAATAATCGCGGGAGAACGGATCGAGAACGGTATAAAGCTCGGGAAGATCCAAGCAGGTGAGACACCCTCAATTGGAGGAGGTAAGAAGATGTTCGGTAATAAGAAACGCGAAGGCGATACTAGCTCAGTGTCCAGTTCTCGCAGAAAAAACAGAAGTCAGAATTATTCTCGCCAACAACAGGTGGCCAGCGTCACAATTCCAGTGCAACAACAACAGCAGCAGCAGCAGAATCAAAATCATAATTATGCTCCTAGGAGATTCCAGAATCGGGGTCAGGCAGTGAGCAGAGTATTTGATGCGCCACCGATGTCGTACTCTCAACTTCTTCAAGCTTTGTTGCAACTGCAGCTTATTCAGAAGAGAACGTTAGCTCCGCCGACAGGTGCGCTTCCATTTGGTTACGATGCGAACGCTCATTGCGAGTTCCATTCTGAGGCACCCGATCATACCATTGATGATTACAAAGCATTCAAACATAAAGTTCAAGACTTGATCGATAGCAAGGCAATTAACTTCTCCAATGATGTCCCCAATGTTATACAAAACCCTATGCCTAACCACGGACAGGCTAGAGTCAGTGCGATAATTGAAGATGAGGGGTTGGATTTGATAGCAAATGGCAGCGAGCTGAAGACGCCATTGAGCTTCACGAAAGCAAAATTGCTGAAAAAGGGTGTGTTCCCAGGATGCGGGGAGTTCTCTGCTGAGTGTGCCTGCCATCTGGATGGTTGTGATCAGTTGAGAGTTGGTACTCAGAGCTTGATGGACGAAGGGGTTCTACAGTTTGACCGGGCTGTTGAAAGCAGATCTGGGGAAGTAATAACCAAGCAGAGGGGTGAGATTGCTACGATCTCCATCACATACAAAACTATTACAGTTTCTGCTCTAAAACCATCAACAATAACCATTACAAAAGCTGGTCTTGTACCTTTTGAGGATACCAAGGCCGTTCCATGGAATTATGGAGCCGAGGTATATGTTAATGGACAGAAGCTAGACTTGAAGGGGCCGCCTGTTGGGTCTATGGAGAATCTGGTGGGTGCTGGAGGTATTACCCAGAGTGGTCGAGTCTTTCCACCGCTCGATGTGGTGGCTGATAAAGTAGACAAAGGAAAGGGTAAAGTGGTTGTGGAAGACGCCTCTCAGGCTGAAGAGAAAAAGCTTTTGGCTAAAGACGTAGAAGAGTTTATGAGGTTAATTCAGAAGAGCGACTATAAGATAGTAGACCATTTACAGCAAACTCCGTCTTAGATATCCATATTATCGTTGTTGCCTTGCTCAAAAGCACACCGCAATGCGCTGCTAAGCATCTCGAACAATGCTTATGTGCCCCAAGAAATTTCAGTCAACCAACTCGAGGGACCTTTATGTCCCATGTCTTGGTGGATATCGGATCCTCTTTAAAAGTGCTACGAAAAAAGGCGTTGATGAGACTAAACACTCGGGGTATTCTCTGTACACCCAGTGATCTCGTAGTGAGAGCCTTTGATGGAACCAGACGATCAGTGTCCGGGGAGCTTACTTTACCCATCCAGGTAGGGCCAGAAGTGTTCGATGCAGTGTTTTACATAATGGATATCCAGCCGACTTATAGTTGTCTATTAGGTCGTCCGTGGATACATTCAGCAGGAGCTGTGACCTCTACATTGCATCAGAAACTCAAGTTATGGTCGGTGGCAGCATTGTCACCGTGTGTGGGGAGGAAGACATAATGGTTAACCATTTATCTTCATTCAAGTATGTGGAAGTGGATGGCGAGATCCACGAAACTCTTTGTCAGGCGTTCAAAACTGTCCAGGTTAAGGATAAGTCTCCTGCAATGAGAAAAGCGCCGGAAGTGGCCCTATCAACTTTTAAAGAGGCCCAAGTAGTAGTGCAAGCTGGGGAAGTGCAGGGATGGGACCAGGTGATAGACATCCCCAACAAACAGGATAAATTTGGTCTGGGGTACCATCCATCTTCTTCAGGATCCTCACAGGGCACGCCACGATACAAGGGGCCGGTACAGTTCACTAAGGGCGGAGTTATTTTTGAGCGCATTAATGCTGTTTCCGATGAGGGGGATAACAATTTCGACATCTACCCCTGGATCACGCCGAGCACGCCAGGACAGCGCCTCAACAACTGGACTATCCAGGAGGTCATTCAAGTGACGTACGAAGAGTAATTCCTTGTTTTCCCGATTATTGTACGACCCTATGTTCTACCCGGGACATAGTGGTTTTATCTTCAGGGCCTCGTTGTTTATACTTGAAAATTTTATCAATAAATCAAAGGGCGGTTTTTCATATTCAAATTTTGTGATTCTTGTTATTCTTGTTTTGTTTTTCGTTTAAACAACAAAATAGCAATGTGGTTTTTGCATATCATTTTAAGCATGTAACCATTGTTATTACAGGACTCACATTATTGCAGATGACACTGATCAAGAACCTCCTATGACTCGTTTCGACTTTGATCATCCGATATATCAAGCTGAAGAAGAGATTGATGAAGATGACGACTTGGCAAAGGAGCTGGCTAGACTCCTGAAACAAGAAGAAAAGATCATTCTGCCTCATCAGGAAGTGATTGAGGTCATCAATTTGGGTTCTGAAGAGGTTGTCAGAAATATCAGAATAGGGGATGCATTACAGAGTGACGTCAAGCAGAGATTTGTCAAGATGCTTCGAGAGTATAGTGACATCTTTGCTTGGTCCTATGAAGATATGTCCGGGCTCGATACTGATATCGTGGTTCATCACCTACCGTTGCGTGAAGAATGTCCGCCAATCAAGCAGAGGCTTAGAAGAACGAGACATATATGGGTGTAAAAATTAAGGAAGAGGTCCAAAAGCAATTGGACGATGGATTTTTAGCCGTAACAACTTACCTTCCGTGGGTCGCCAACATAGTGCCTGTACCGAAGAAAGACGATAAGGTACGGATGTGTATTGATTACCGAGATTTGAATAAGGTGAGCCTAAAGGATGATTTCCCGCTCCGTCACATCGACGTATTGGTCGACAATACTGCTCAATTCTCCGTATTCTCCTTCATGGATGGTTTCTCCGGTTATAACTAGAACAAGATGGCACCGGAGGATATGGAGAAGACGATGTTTATCACGCCATGGGGGACGTTTTGCTACAAGGTAATGCCTTTTGGGTTGAAAAACGCAGGGGCAAATTATCAGCGGGCTATGGTCACTTTGTTTCATTATATGATTCATCACGAGATTGAAGTTTATGTTAATGGCATGATAGCAAATTCGCAAACGGAGGAGGAACATCTGGTCAATTTGCAGAAACTGTTTGAGAGGCTCAGGAAGTTTAGGCTATGGTTGAATCCTAACAAGTGCACTTTCGGAGTACGGTCCGGAAAACTACTGGGGTTTATTGTTAGCGAAAAAGGAATTAAGGTTGATCCTGCCAAAATAAAAGCTATACAAGATATGCCCGCGCCGAAGATAGAAAAAGAAGTTTGCGGTTTCTTAGGAAGATTGAACTACATTGCTCGGTTCATATCTCACCTGACAGCCACATGTGAACCTTTGTTCAAGCTGTTGAAAAAAGATCAGGCGGTCGTATGGAATGATACTTGCCAAAGGGCATTTGACGAAATCAAAGAATATCTGCAGGAACCTCCGATATTGATACCTCTAGTAGCTAGAAGACCATTAATCATGTACTTAACGGTTCTTGAGAACAACATGGGTTGCGTTCTCGGTCAACACGACGAGACAGGAAGAAAAGAACATACAATATACTATCTGAGTAAAAAGTTCACAGATTGTGTGTCCCGTTACTCGATGCTCGAAAAAATATGTTGCGTACTCGCTTGGGCTGCCAAACCTTTAAGACAATATATGCTTAACCATACAACCATGCTGATTTCGAAGATGGATCCGATCAAGTATGTATTCGAAAAGCAAGTGCTTTCAGGCAGAATTGCCAGGTGGCAAATGGTACTGATATAGTATGATATTCAATATGTTTCCCAGAAAGCCATCAAGGGAAGTGTTTTGTCCTAGTACCTTGCTAAAAAGCCTATCGAAGACTATCAGCCAATGAAGTTGAGTTTCCTGATGAGGATATTATGTTCTTGAATATGAAGGACTGCGAAGAGCCACTACCTAACGAAGGGCCAGAGAGGAGTTCCCAGTGGCAATTGATATTTGACGGTGCTGTTAATTCGTACGGAAGTGGATTTGAGGCAATCATTACGACTCCCCATGGGTCTCACATCCCATTCACTGCCAGATTGACATTCCCGGTCACTAACAACGAAGCAGAATATGAAGCATGCATCATGGGTTTAGAAGAAGCCATCGATCTAAGGATTAAGAATCTTGATGTGTACGGCGATTCAACGCTTGTTGTTAATCAAATCAAAGGGGAGTGGGAGACTCGGCAACCTAATTTGGTTCCATGCATGAACTATGCAAGGAGGCTGTTGCCCTTCTTTGATCGGGTAGAGTTCCACCACGTGCCTCGAGCTGAGAATCAGATGGCAGACGCTCTGGCTACGTTGGCTTCGATGTACAAAGTAAACTTCTGGAATGATGCTTCTAGAATTGTTATTTCTCGCCTCGACAGGCCGACCTTCATATTCGCCATTGAAGAAGCCGCCGATGGCAATCCATGGTTTTATGATATACAAAATTTCCTCAAGAAGCAAGAGTATCCACCAGGGGCTTCAGTCAGGATAAGAAGACTCTAAGGAGGTTGTCTGACAACTTTTACTTGAATCAGGATGGCGTTCTTTATAAAAGAAACTATGATTTGGTGTTACTCCGATGTGTGGACGAAAAAGAAGCGAGTCTTCTTATGGAAGAGGTCCACGAGGGCACATTTGGTACGCATGCCGGCGGGCATGCCATGACTCAAAAGATATTATGAGCAGGGTATTACTGGCTGACGATGGAGTCGAATTGTTTCAAATTTGCGAAGAAATGTCATAAATGCCAGATTTATGCAGACACAGTTCATGTACCACCGAGCCCGTAGAATGTTGTGGTGTCCCCGTGGCCTTTCTCCATGTGGGGTATCGATATGATTGGCAAAATTGAGCCAACCGCCTCCAACGACCATCGTTTCATTTTGGTAGCCATCGACTATTTCACCAAGTGGGTGGAAGCAGCCTCGTATGCCAATGTCACCAGGCAAGTTGTAGCCCGGTTCATAAAGAAGGACATCATCTGTAGATACGGAGTGCCCAAACAAATCATTACAGACAATGGTTCGAATGTTAACAATAAGATGATGAAGGAGTTATGCCAGAACATCAAAATCGAGCATCACAACTCATCGCCCTATCGGCCGAAGATTAATGGCATTGTCGAAGCGGCCAACAAAAACATCAAGGAGATAATGCAAAAGATGGTTGTCACTTACAAAGATTGGCATGAGATGTTGCTCTTTGCTCTTCATGGTTATCGTACGACGGTACGCACATCAACTGAAGCAACTCCTTTCTCGCTAGTATATGGCATGGAAGTTGTCCTGCCATTAGAGGTCGAGATTCCTTTCTTAAGAGTTTTGGTCAACGTCAAACTCGATGAGGCAGAATGGATAAAGAACAGATTGAATCAGCTTAGCTTGATGGATGAAAAGAGACTAGCGTCTATTGCATACGGTCAGTTGTATCAGAGCCGAATAAAGAAATCTTTCGATAAGAAGGTGTGCCCTCAAAGCTTTCAGACGCGCGATCTTGTGCTGAAAAAGATTCTCCCACCACAATCAGTTCACAAGGGAAAATGGACTCCTAATTACGAAGGTACATACGTGTTCGAAAGGTCTTCTCTAGAGGAGCCTTGTTATTATCCACCATGGATGGCGAGGATTTTGTATCCCCTGTGAACGCGGACGCAGTCAAAAAATACTTTGCTTAAAATGACCCACTGGAAAGAAAAAAGAATATCCAGGAAAAAATGGGGCATCCCAGCGAACCATAAAAGAGGAATAGGTTCGAGCAAAAGTTAGGGATACAAATGAAAAGAGGTAAACTCGCAAATTCAAAAACCTGAAAAGGCGACTTTGGCAAAGTATCCCGGTGAATTGAAAACCCGAAAGGGAGATTCACGCAAAAGTTAAGGATTGAAAAGCAAATGACTGCGATCTGCGGGTGATACTTCATTGCTTAGTGGTTTGGGAAAACCTGTGGGCCGTGTATCCAAATCAATCTCTTCTGAAGATGGAGCATCGGAAAGACATCGAAGTCAGGCGAGTCATAGAGGGATCAACTCATGGTGTTCGTCTACCCCAGATTGCCGACATGTTTATACACTTTTGTATGCTTCTGTACATATTTGTTTATTTTTTGCGCAGCTTCCTCTTTTCAAGGGTTGCATCTGTTGTAAAACTTTGTCAATTTACAGGCCAATTATCAATAAAAAATATACTATTCAGTATCTTGTTTGCCTTATTTTAACTTTTACTATTTTGTTTATGAGAAACGCCCTACATTTTTGACAAACTGCACTTGCATAAACTTGCAGGCCTTGGCCAATAATTGGTAAAAATTTGAATCATCTGAACAACGTCACTAGTGACGACTGAGATATGCCCTTTGTACAGGATGTCTTGTCTGGTTTGTTCATTTTTGCAGGGTCGTCACCCTTGGGGAATTTATCAGGGATGTGTCCTCAGTATGATCATCAAATCCTCAGTAGTGGCATATGTGGAGTATTGAGCCTACTCCTCAATAGATTTAGTTGTGTTTCCCCACAGAGTCTGAATGTCGGACTGTGAGCATTGATTTGTCTCTCCAAGCAGAGATAGACTCCCCAACCAGAGTCCAGCAGTGGGAGTTTGCAACCTCGAACTCTCAAAGCAGAGTTACTTGTTCCCCAGCGGAGTTTCCTTGTGATCATTATCCTCGGATGTTATCAACTTCGGTTGATCCGGCCCTATGGTTCGATGCTCACTTTTATTTAGCGATTGCCTGCTCTGGGTAGCAGATGTTATCAATTTCGGTTGATCCGGCCCTATGGTTCAATGCTCGCTTTTATTTAGCGATTTCCTGCTCTGGGTAGAAGATGTTATCAATTTCGGTTGATCCGGCCCTATGGTTCAATGCTCGCTTTTATTTAGCGATTGCCTACTCTGGGTAGCAGATGTTATCAATTTCGGTTGATCCAACCCTATGGTTTGACGCTCGCTTTTATTTAGAGATTTCCTGCTCTAGGTAGCATATGTTATCAATTTCGGTTAATCCGGCCCTATGGTTCGATGCTCGCTTTTATTTAGCAATTGCCTTCTTTGGTTAGTGGATGTTATCAACTTCGGTTGATCTAGCCCTCTGGTTCGATGCTCGCTTTTATTTAGTGTATTTCCTACTTTAGGTAGCAGATGTTATCAGCTTCGGTTGATCCGGCCCTATGGTTCGATGCTCGCTTTTATTTAGCGGATGCATGCTTTGGTTAGCAGATGTCTTTTCCGACTCTGCATCGAGGCTTTTGATTGTTAATCAGTTAGTTTGTTACCGATGCAACTACCAGTTCAGTTTCTCTAGAGATTTTCCTCCCCAATCATTGTTTGCAGTTTATTTCTGCGGTTGGCAAATTCCGGGTTTGTTGGTATTCAACCGTCTTTTACTTTGATTGTTCGGAAGTCGTTCGCTTTCCATCTAGTCAGGTCCAAGCCGTTTGAATAGGGGCAGCTGTTGCACCCCAAAATTTTCCCAACCTTTTTCTTTAATTGGCTTTTGTTTCATTGCACTCATAGCATTAGCATCTTGCATACCATTGTCCATTTATAGGGGATTAAGGGAAGTTTACTCTTAATCAAGAGGTATGAAGCTTGCTCATAGATATGAAGCTTGCAAGGCAGGGGTATTTTGGGAAACTCTGATTATAGGTCACTTTTGATTATAGGTCAATTTCACAACCTTGCACAACTCAAATGGAATTTGTTACAACTTGAAAGTTGCTCCAAATGGGGTCATTTTCTTAACCAAACATCAAGGAACCATTGATTTGGCTTGGATGGAAGATTTGATAAAGGAATTTCAATGGAAAAGTCATTAAAAGCACAAAAATCAAATCAATTCATAATGGGCCAATTTTATCCAAGTTTATGCATATTTTGTGTACAAAATACATTCAAAGTACATTGGCATTTTCAGAATTCCAAGGTAGGGTTGAAAATCATGGCATTTCACATGTTTCTTCAAGTGTAAGTTACATATCAAATTCACTCCATTAAGATCCAAACAAGGCAGAAATCTCCACCATTGGATCACACTTATCCCCAACAACATGAATGGAACAAGTTCAAGGCGTTGCAAGCTCTGTTTTCACAAGTTGCTAGTTCACCACAACCTTGAAATTGGATTTTTCAATTGGTCTTATTCAGGTTATAATTGGGCTTTCTATCCATCTGTATCCAAAATATATAAACTCTTGATCATGTACAATCATTCACAATAGAATTTGTAGCCAAAAACAGTTAGAAATCAGTTGGAAAAAGTGAGAGAGAAGTGAGATTCGAATTTTCAGTTTCTTGAAGCTTCAATCCAAACTGGTCATTCTAACAGCTCTAGGAAGGATCACTGGTTGTTTCTGGATCAAATTCATCAAGAATCCTTAGCATTTGAAGGCTCAGTGGAAGCTCTCCACTAGGTAACTTATCCTTCAACTTTCCTCATTGTGTAGGAAGAATTAACATTCCATTTTTGTGTATTTGAGATCCCCATGCTTAGTAGTTTGATCCTGGATAAGTTTTATGCACGATTATGGCAATTCTTGAAATGACATAGGAATTTGTAGCTTTCGGTTAGGGCTTATCTTAGAGAATTAGGTCAAAATAATTGTGGATTATTGTTGTGTGAAGCAAGGCGAATTGATTAGTGTAAAGAATTGCGTGTTTCATGAACTTTTTTCTAGCTGCGGCAGTAGCCGTTTAGAGGTTGAAGATGACCAGAATCGCTCCGACCACCGTCTGCAACTCTCCCTCTCTTTTCTCATTTGAATGTTGTTGATGTGGTGTCATGTTTGTGGCCTTTGGATTATGCCCGACTTCTTGACTCTCCCCTCATCTGATGGCCACAATTTGATGGCACTTTGTATTAAGTTTGTGATGATTGTGTGGCAATGTATCATCCTTTAGATGGCTTGACTTAGGTTACATCCATTGTTTCTGATTGCATTTCATTGTTTGACCTCCTTTTAATGAAACGCTGCGTTTCAGCAGCGTGTACCTCAACCGTTTGATGGTTTTACTGGATTTAATCTGAAGGCTGAGATTTATTTCCAATTTATGTTCTTATGCTGAGGCACGCGTGTCATGAGTGTAGCCATGAGATCCTTGACTGGTCTTGCAATCGTAGGGCTGAGATAGAATCTTTGTTTGGTTGACTGGCCTTCAGTTGGACTGGCCTTCAGTTGGACTGGGCCTTCAGTTACAAATTAATTCATAAAAAAATACTTTGAGGACTCCTAAAATCATGTGAAAAATATTGTTGCATGCTTTTCCATGTAATGTAATTTTACAAATTTTTAGATGAATTTTTAATTCATTTATCAATTTAATTTTGCATTATCTTTTTAATGTGTTCTTGCAAATAAGAAAATTGCTTACCATCCTTTTTTAATGTTATTTCATGATCAATACTTCAAATAAATTCATGAATTTTCTTGTGCATATTGTGGATACTTTGATTTATCTTTGAGTATTTTTCTCATTATTTTTAGGTATCATTTGATTAGGGTTTAGATAGTATCTTTAGGATCCTCTTATCTTGCTTAGTTCATAGATATCCATAAGACTTTGCCTTCTGTTGGCATAACTAGACTTAGAATTTCCTTCTAAAATTTGTACCCCTGGTTCCTAAGAACATAAGGGTACCCTAGGAATTTTCTTAGATTTTTTAGGTTCATTTTACTATTTTTGGTAGATTTTTCATTCGGGCCTACATTTGTGTGACTTTCATCTTACCACTTGCCTAGTTTGCATTTTAGTTGAACTGTTTGCAATGTTTTTGCATTCAATTCTTGCATATTCATGTTGAAGACATCTTAAGCCACTTGTGTGATGAATTTCAAGTCTTAATCATGTTCATACCTTTCTCCTAACTTAGGCTTCCTTTAAGTCCTTTCATTTAGTCTTTCCTTGTGAATATCCTTGAATGACTTCTACCTTTGCATCATTCCTCCACATTTTCCTCTTCTAATTCCTCCAAGTCCTATAATCTTAGGATCCTTTTTGTGAGAGCCTAGTTCCTCCTGTGGAGGAACCAAGTGCATTCCATAAATAAATTGAGCCTTTGATGGACTCTTGTGTTTGTACACATATTCTCCCTGTCCTTTAATCTTAGGATCCTTCTTGTGAGAGCCTAGTTCCTCCTGTTGAGGAACCAAGTGCATTCCATAAGAGGTTGAGCCTTTGATGGACTCAAGTACTTTGTATACTCATTCCTTTGTCCTACAATCTTAGGATCCTTCTTGTGAGAGCCCAGTTCTTCCTGTGGAAGAACTAAGGGCATTCCATAAAGAAGTTGAGCCTTTGATGGACTCTTGTGTTGATACACATTGAACATAGTGGGTTCCTTTGGTTCTCACTGTGCTTCTCTTATAATTCCTATGTCCTATAATCTTAGGATCCTTCTTGTTAGAACCTAGTTCCTCCTGTGGAGGAACCAAGAGCATTCCATAAGAAGTTTGAACTGGACTCATGTGTCTTTACCCATTGATGAGTTTGGTTGAGTACCATAGTAAGTTCCTGTGGTTCTTACTTTTCCTTCCATCCTCATTATCTCGACTCCTTCCTCATTATCCTACAATCTTAGGATCCTTCTTGTGAGAGCCTAGTCCCTCCTGCGGAGGAACCAAATGCATTCCATAAGAAGTTTGAACCTTTGTGGACTTCTGTGTTTTTACACATTGAACTTAGTGAGTTTAGTTCTCCTTTTACTTTCCGATCATTTTGTTTATCCCCTCCCCTGCATGTTGTTTGATTTGGTGCATTAGGATAGAAGTGCATGTGTAGGCATTCTTTCTCTTAAGTCCATGTCTGCATTAAAGGTTGAGGTGTCCTCCCTTGCTTGTACTATTGCATTGCATGTGCATTCATTCCCATTTTAAATTTCAGTTGAATAATCATGATGATTTCCTGTTGTGTTCCTTTCCATTGACAGGTTCCTTTAGGATTCTCACATCCTTGTTCAAGGATGGTGATGATAGACATTAGGGCTGATCCTTTTCATGATAACAAGTAGGATAAAATTCCCTTTCTAAACTCAACCTTAGGACTATCTTGCATGATAGCATTAGGGTTTTGGTTAGTTCCCCTTAGAGTTCTCTCTCTCTCTCTCTCTCTCTCTCTCTCTCTCTCTCTCTCTCTCTCTCTCTCTCTCTCTCTCTCTCTCTCTCTCTCTCTCACTCTCTCTCTCTCTCTTCTCATCTTCAAATAATAATAAAACACCTGATAAAGGCTAATGAGTAGTATACGTTACGAGCCTTATGTTACTTGGGAAATGATGATTGGGTGGTTGCCTCTCAATTATCTAGAATGTTAGCATATGTTCTTCGGACGATATGCGACGCATTCGTTCCTAGGACATAGTCTCTAGTGCAATATGAATTACAAACATTCATTCAAAACACTTCTCTAATAAAAGACTTCAACATAAATAGTCAAACTTCCTTTTCCCTTTGGTTCTCTGTTTAATCTGTGGAAAATCTTTTCAGGCAAAAGAGTGTTGTTAACTCTTAGTTCTACCGCAAACGATAACGCCTAAGTCTCCAATGGTCGAGCTGCATACACCAACTGCTAGAACTACCTGTTAACCCTACTCGGGTAAAAAAACATGTGAACAAACCTGTGTTCCCTTTATCCCGAACTACGTAAGCTCTGATCTCTCATACATGTTGAGAGTACGTAGGCACAAGATGTGATGTCTTGGCGAGCAACCTTTCCTCATCTGTTATCCGTAGTTAGTCGAACTACGTTGACTCTGACTTTCCCATTGCACGAGGGAATACGTAGGCCCAGAGCTGCGATGCTCTGTCGAGTCCTGTCCTTTTTCTTTTCTGTTGTCCCAGACCATTAGTTAGATAGATAAACAACCCTTTAGATAAACAACACAAGCATGGATCCCGTTGAGTACAACGGACGTGAGGGGTGCTAATACCTTCCCCTTACGTAATCGACTCCCGAACCCGAGATTTGGTTGCGATGAACGATCTTATCCCTTTTCGTTAGGTTTTTCCTGATCGTTTCCTTTCCCTTGTTTGGGATAAATAACGATAGGTGGCGACTCTTCTGTCACTGATGGCACCTTTTTTCGCAGTAGCGACATCTAGCCCCCGTGCGATCGAGACCCCTTTTCTCTCGCCCCCGTGCGATCGAGACTCCTTTTCTCTCGCCCCCGTGCGATTGAGGCTCCTATTCTCTCGCCCCCGTGCGATCGAGACTGTTTTTCCGTAGTTGGCCGAACTACGGCTGCTATGATCTCTTATATCTGTTGAAAGTACGTAGGCATAGGATTGCGATAATCCTAGTGAGCACTTTCCCTTCTTTCTTACACTTTAGGTTCCCCGTACCTTTTAAACCAATGACATACTACGTCTTTTCTACCGCAAACAGGTAACGCCTAAGTCTCCAATGGTCGAGCAACAATACACCTAACTGCTAGAACGCGTGCGTTAGTATCATCTACCTTTTCTCTTGCCCCGTGCAATCGAGAACACCTCATTTACCCATAGTTAGCTTGAATTATGTTTTGCTCTGATTTCTCATACTAGATGAGAATACGTAGGAACGGGACGCGATGTCTTGGGGAGCAATCCCCCCCATAGTTTCCCGAACTACATTGACTCTGACTTTCCCATTGCACGAGGGAATACGTAGGCATAGGGCGTCAATGTCCTATCGAGTCAATTCCTTCCGTTTAGTAGTATCAGCCGTAGATAGTTTGTTTTTCACCCATAGAATTAGACAACAAGCGTGGATCCCGTTGAGTACAACGGACGTGAAGGGTTCTCATACCTTCCCCTTGCGTAACCGACTCCCGAACCCAAGATTTGGTTGTGATGACTTGTCTTTCCCTTTTTCGTAGGTTTTCTCTGATCGTTTCCTTTCCTTCTTTTGGGATAAATAACAAAAGGTGGCGACTCTTCTGTCCTTACTGGCCCCTTCTTCACAGGGATGCGACAGAGACAAGTCAAGAGAATCATGTATAAGTCAAAACATTACTTATCATGGAAAAATTCAAAGATCGACATGCATAAATCATAACAATATTTAAGCCTGGAGACAAGTCAAGAGAATCATGTATAATTCAAAACATTACTTATAAAAAAGTTCAAAGATCAACATGCATAAATCATAACAATATTTAAGCATGGATACAAGTCAAGTAGAGGTCACAACCAAAACAACTTGAACATGTGTGGGACATGTGTGAATAATTATGTGATTTATGGTGAATCATGTTAGACAAGTAGTTAACAACCAAACATCTAAAGGGATTGAATCATGAATTTGTAAATGATGAGAAACATCTCAAAGGGAAATCATGCATACTTGAACATGTTTGAAAGATAAAACAACAAGTGTATGAGAACACTCAAGGTAAGGCATGAAAGACATGCACATTTAAATCATTTGATCATAGAAAAGAATAATATATCAAAGGCAAGGTAACAACCAAGCATGGCATTGAAACATATCTTTACAAATGAACATGAACTTGAAAGAGTGATAACCAACATGTGACAACAAGGGTATACAAGTTCATACATCAAGTAAGGTTCATATAAGCAAGGTGTACAAGGGTTCATACAAACAAGATGTGCAAGGAGAAACAAGAGAATCAATCAAAAGAAATCAAGAGAAATCTCATAAAAACCCTAAAAAGCATCATACTTTGAATGCACATAAATGCAAGGAAAATAATTATTTTTGGAAATTTCTTGATACAATTGTAGGCATTATAATGGTCAAAATTCAAAAAGAATGGGATCAAAATGATAAAAATCAAAGAAGTTATGATCAAATCAAATTATGAAGAAAGACATGAAAATAATGGTTAAAAAGAAAAATGGAAATGCATCCCATGGGCTTGAACCCATGCACTATCACTCACAGGTTAACACATTACCCATCCAGCTAAAACGCGCTTTGTGAATCAAATGGAAAAAAACACAATATATGCTTAACAATAATTAAACCATGAAAAATTAGCAAAAGGGTTGACCCGCTGGATCGAACCCAGGTCTGGCAAGGTAAAGTGAGTACAAGAGCGCATGGTAAACCACTAGGGTGGTGATACATCCATGGTATCACCCCCACCAATTAAAAGATAAGGTAAAACATGACCTGGGGCCTGGCTTCATGCGCCATGGCTGGCTGGGCAAGATCAGATTTCCACACTTGCAAGAAGCATCATAAATCCATGAATACTCCATGAAAATGGATGATCTAAAGATCAAACTCACTCAAAATTTCACAAGGAATTCAATGGTGCCATTGGTTTTTGCTAAAAATAATTCTATTTAAAAACCTGATAGTAGGATCAAAAAGGTAACAACCTTGCATGTTCAACATCACAACCTTATTCAAATATGATAAGCACTAAGTAACAGTTCAAACATGTCACAAATATCATACCAAACATATCTATGATCAATGTACATCAAAGCATAACATTGTTTGAAAATTTCAAGCTCAAGTGAACTTCCTCTTGGAGCTAACTTGGAATATTCAAGATAGTTGCTTACAGAAGTGCTTGGTTGATTTGAATAACTCCAATATACCTTCAAGAACCTTTTTGTATTCTTGGAATGAAATGGAACCACTTGAAGCAGAGTCTCCCCTTCTTGCAAAATGTGAAAAGTGGCCAAAATGGAACTTCAAGTAAATGAAGTTGCAGATGGAAAACCAGGTTTAGAAAAGTTTGAGGATGATTTATAGTGTCTTTGAAGTGTTTGAAGGTTTTGAAATGGACTAGATGAGGTTTTGGATATCAAAATGCAGAAAGTCAACAAAAGTGAGGTTTGAGAGTTGACTTTTGTATTTGATGGTTTTTTTTATGGTTGTGATGGTTTGAACACCTCTAATACATGTGTTTGTGATATGTTAGAAGGATTGGTTTGCTGGTTTAGTGTTTGGAAATGATTTGGAAAAGTTTTGTCCAAAATGATGGTTCTTGGCACAAATGGTGTTTTGCTTGCAAAAACTATATTTGAGGATGTTTCCTCTAGTTTCAAGCTCTTGTTTTCTTCCCTTCTATCTTTATCCCCTCTCTTTTAAGCATGATTTGCACCTGTATTTATAGGGCAAGGTTGGAAGCAGAATTTGTGACTTGTTGGTTCCATCTTCTAGTTGGATTCTAACTTGAAGCTTTGTGATTCTTTATGGTTTCAAGGAAAAGTACCATGATTTCTTGAGTGGTTGGGATGTTGCTTCTGACTTTGAAATGGCTTGAGTGCAGGGAGGACAAGTTGGAGGCTCAAGAAGCTGATTTTATGCATAAAGTTACCTTTACCAAATGGAAGTCATGCCTTTATGCCAAAAATGGAAATGTCTTTGAAAATAAGCTTCAACCTTTTGGATAACGCACCAAAGCAATGTGTACTTATATAATTTAAACCAATTCAACAAATAATAAGGTCTTCCACATGAGATCTTTGAGATTTGGATGATTTTGCAAATTGAGCTCATGAGGTCATGACCTAGAAATCAAGTTTTGGACCCCAACTTCTCTTCGAAACTCCTAGCTCACAAATTTTATGGAGTTCTTGTACTTTTTGGAAATCCCTAAACATACTCTACAACTTTCACATTTTGATAATTTCTTGAATTGAAAAGGATCTTGGTAAAAATTGACTTTGAAGTTGACTGAAAATTAGAGTAACAAAGTTGTCAAAGAAAATTCTAAGTGTTTTTGAAATTCTCCCAAACTTTGAATCTTTATAACTCAAAATCTAAGCATCTTTTTTCTCATAAGTCACTAGGAAAATTTTTTATTACATGGGGAGATCTACACATTGATCTTTAGAACTTACAAAATGGATGTGTGGATTGGAAGTTATGACTTTTCAAAGTTAGCACCAATACTAGGGTTTTTCCACACTTAGAAAAAATCCAAGTTTTCCTCGTTTGCAAGAAAACTCTCAAATCTTGATTTCTCATGATCAAAATCATGGATTCAACATATCTTGATGTAATTTGGCTTGGATGCTCCAATTTGAACCAAAAACCCTAAAAGTCAAAGAGTTCACTTTGTCAGATGAATTTTGAACAGATGAATTCAACTGTGTGATCTTCAATGAAATTGCATCTTGAGACTTTTCAAACACCATAAGTAGGCTTCAATGATGTGTATGAACATGTTGGATCATGTCCCAAGGCTTGGGATCATGTTTGGATCAAAAGTCAAAGACACAATTGACTTTTCCTGACAAAACCCTAATTTGGGGCCAGATGAAATTGGGCTTCAATTGACTTGTAGTGAGATCAATTAACACTTGATTCTTGTTGAATATGAGCTTCGTGAATGTATGGGGACTTGATTTTGTGATTATAAATCCAAAACATTGACTGATCAAGCAATAGTCATCTTGTTTCTACATGTGCAAAACCCTAATTCAGATGAATTTAACAACAACAAACATGAGACAAGGTTAGGGTTAGGAAACAATGCTTGATGATCCTAGAATGGTAATGGAATTTAGGGGCAAAATTTTAGGGTATGATAGTTGCCCCTATTTTAATAGCTTTACCAGATGGTATGGGAGATGACAATCTCCATAGAATCATGGTGAAAGGTATTTAAATATAGCAAACTGAAAATTTTGTCTCTTAGATGCAATGCCATGCCAAGGACGACAAAAACCATGCAAGTCTTGACATGCCATGAACTCTATAATGATTCTTTATGATAAGAAATGCACAAATGCAACATGCAGACAAATATGCAAGCAAACAAAGGAGATCCAACACAACGAGTAACCACCCACTAGGGAAAGTCAACAACACTAGGGAAGCTGAAACAAAGCAGGGAAATCTAAAGTGATCAGGCACGAGGTCCAAACATGATCAGTGTGACATTCTAGAGGAAAGGATCTCCCAACAGTGGCAGGAAACAAATCTACCAGGGAAAACTAAAGAAAATAAAACTTCACTAGGGAATCCAGAAAGAAATAAAAACTTCACTGGGCAAACAAATATCTCCACTGGGGAAAAACCAGGAAGGAACAAAATCTCCACTGGGGAAAAACCAGGAAGGAACAAAATCACCATTATGAAAAACAAAAAAGAATCTCCACCGGGGACTAAACCAAAACGGATAATTTCCTTACATCGAAGAGTTCAAATGGGATCTTCAGGAAACGATTAGAGATGTTGGTGACGACCAAACATCCTAGGATTCACTAGGGATGCTGGTAACAACCAACCACCCTAATATCAGGATTAGATGAACATTGCCAATAACTATTGGACTTTAAAATGGATATGGTAATGACCAAAATCGGTGTGCCAATAACAATTGGACTGTAAACAATGCCAGTCAAAACATTAATGGACTTCCAAACAGATATGGTAACAACAGAATTAGCAATACCAATTGGATTTAAAATAATTCCAGTCAAAACATTACTGGACTTTCAAATGGTAACGACCAAAACAGAAATACCAATAAAAATTGGATTTAAAACAATGCCAGTCAAAACATTATTGGGCTTTCAAAAAGATAAGGTAACAACCAGATCAGCAATACCAATAACAATTGGATTTAAAATAATGCCAGTCAAAACATTATTGGGCTTTCAAAAAATATAAGGTAACAACCAGATCAGCAATACCAATAACAATTGGATTTAAAACAATGCCAATCAAAATATTATTGGACCTTTTGAGGATTGGTGACGACAAAAAAAAGAGATGCCAATAACAATTGGACTTTAAACAATGCCAGTCAAAACATTACTAGATTTCCAAATAGATATCAATACCAATAACAATTGGATTTAAAGCAATGAAAGTCAAAACATTACTGGACTTCAAGGGATTGCTAGTAACGAGTAGACTTCATGGGGAAAAATCGGAAATCACTAGATAGAAAAAAAAATATTTGAGGAAAAGTAACAACTAACCTCACAGGGTAATATTGGTAACGACTAGACAAAACATCAACAATAATTGGATTCTCTGCTTGAAATTTCTAGTTACAACTAGACTTCACAGGGGAATCTGGAAGCTATCACATAGCTCTTTCATAGTCTTGTTATTCAAATTGGTTCCATTATCTGTTATGATTCAGCTTGGAATTTTGAATCAACAGATAATCCACTTCTTGATGAACGGACACCCACTTGTCTGGTCACATTGGCGTAGGATGCAGCTTCAACCCACTTTGTGAAATAGTCGATGGCAACGAGGATGAAACGGTGTCCATTAGAGGCCTTTGGCTTAATTTCCCCAATCATGTCAATGCCCCACATAGAGAACGACCACGGTGATGATAGGACATTTAGTAATATCAGAGGCACGTGCACCTTGTCCATATAAATTTGGCATTTATGACATTTTCTGGCATATTGGAAGCAATCGGTTTCCATAGTCAACCAGTAGTATCCATTGCATATCCATTGGCGTGAGTGCCAAATGTTCCTTCATGAATATCTTACATTAAAAAATCTGCTTCTCGTCTGTCGACACACCGAAGCAGGACCATGTCGTGATTTCCTTTGTAGAGCATATCATTGCTAAGAAAGAACTTGGATGCCAACCTTCTCTAAGTTTTCTTGTCAAGCGAATAGTGTTAGCTGGATATTCTTGATTTTGTAGGTACTGTCTAATATCGTGAAACCATGGTTTCCCATCAGACTCCTCCTCCACCATCTGGCAGTAAGCATGCTTAGTCTTCCTCTCATTTTGGATGAGTGTTGCTTCACTAACAAAACGGACCTGCCACATAGCAGCCATCATAGCTAAAGCATCAGCAATGTGATTTTCAGACCTTGGCACATGCTTGAAGGTTATCTCGTCAAAGTACTCAATCATTTCCACAAAATAAGCTCTGTACGGGATTAGTTTCTCGTCTCGAGTCTCCCATTCACCCTTGAATTGGTAGATAACTATTGTTGAGTCACCACTCACTTCCAGAATTTTGACACGGAGATCAATTGCTGCTTCTAGTCCCAAAATGCAAGCTTCATATTGAGCAATGTTGTTAGTACATTCAAAATACAATCTTGCTGTGAAAGGAATATACCCATCAGCTGGGTTCATCAAGACGACACCTATACCATTCCCCTTTTGGCTAGAAGCACCGTCAAACATCATCTTCCATCTCGAACCAAGTTCAGGACCATCGTTTGGGCCTGGCTCTTTGCAGTCTTTCTTAATTAGCATAGTCTCCTCATTTGGGAAGTCAAACTTGAGAGGCTCATAATCTTCTATTGGATGATCGGCGAGGTAATCTGACAAGATGCTACCTTTAATGGACTTTTGAGCAACGTACTGGATATCATACTTTGACAAGAGCATATGCCAACAGGTAAGCCTTCCTATCTGAGCAGGTTTCTTAAAAATATACTTTATTGGATCCATCTTGGAAATCAACAAAGTGATATGACATATCATGTATTACCTCAGACATCTGGTGGCCCAAATAAAAATACAACAAGTCTTCTCCAAGAGTGAGTAACGACTTTAACAATTAGTGAATTTCTTGCTAAGATAGTAGATGGCGGGTTCCTTTCGTCCGGACTCATCATGTTGACCCAATACACAACCCATAGATTCCTCAAGCATTGTCATGTACATGAAGAGAGGTTTTCCAAGTACAAGAGGAATCAAGATTAGAGGTTCTTAGAGATAACCTTTAATTTTTTTGAAGGTTTGTTGACAGTCTTCATTCTAAACAACTGTTTGATCTTTTCGTAACAACTTGAAGATCGGCTCACAAGTAGGAGTCATATTGGAAATAAATCTGGAGATATAATTCAATCTTCCAAGGAAACCACTAACTGTGTTTTCGGTTTGCGGGGATGGCATTTATTGGATAAATCGAACCTTTTCAGGATCTACTTTAATCCCTCGTTGACTAACGATGAAAACGAGTATTTTTCTAAATCTTACTCCGAAAGTACATTTTGCAGGATTCAGCCTCAACTGGTATTTCCTGAGCCTTATGAATAGCTTTAATAGGTAATCTAGATGATCTTCTTCACTTTAAGACTTGGCTATCATATCATCGACATACACCTCAATTTGTTTATGCATCATGTAGTGAAATAATGTGATCATGCCTCTCTGATAAGTGGCACCAACATTCCTCAAACCAAAGGGCATGGCTTTATAAAAATAAATGCCCCAGGGTGTATGAACCTGATCTTTTCCATGTCCTCGGGATCCATCCTTATCTGATTATATCCTGAGAAACCATCCATGAAAGAAAAGACAGTGAATCTAGCAGTGTTATCTACCAGGGTGTCAATACGCGGCAGAGGGAAGTCATCCTTTGGACTAGCTTTGTTCATATCCCTATAATCTACACATATTCTAACTTTTCCAGACGGATACTTAGGTCAAAGAGGTAACTTGTGAACAACTATAGAGGTATCCAAACCAGACATATCTTGATATGACCAAGCGAATACATAAACATATTCTTCTAAAAGCTTCACTAGTCGTTGTCTGATTTCTTCCCCAAGCGTTGCCCCTATCTTGACCTCTTTCTTGTTTTCTTCAGTGCCAAGATTAAGAAAATCAACCTGCACTTGGTGAGGCTATAGGTCTATGTACTCGTACTTAGACATCTTTGCCAGTTCATCCAGGATCTCAAAATATTCACCTTCATCTCCAGCTTGGTATATGGGTGGGTCAAACTCAGGAGGGAAAACAAAGTCATTGGATTCAACCGGTTTTGAAGTTTCTCTGTATGTTTGGAATGGCTTGATTTATTAAATCACACAAAGACAAATGCACAGAACAAAAGGAATATATTTTTGCTAGTTTTCAAAAGAAATGTCATTTTCCTTAAAAGTAAAAAGCAAAAAACAGTAAACAAACAAATGAGGATTTTAACAAAACATCTTCATTGATTATAATAACTTGAAAGCATGTGGCCCATACAAAATAATATGATAACCTTCGGCAGGGTTATGGAATTTTTTTTGAAGGAAACTACAAAACAAAACAAGCAAATTACTTTGTCACAGGAAAGATGACAGGAATCTCAACAGCCTCCCAATTGCTTAGAGCGGCCTCATCATGATATATCAATTGATCAACACATTCGTCCACAAAATCCTCCTCAACAACGTTGATTTGGATGCCTCCACTGATGAACACTTCGTTGATGGTCTTCGGCCGTCTCTTGGAAAACACTTGTGTCTTTTCATGAGTTTGTTTGTAACCCAACCCTTGGCGGTTCGTCTTTGCTCTTGCTTCTACTAACTATATACGAATTAAAACTAAAGCGGATACATAAAAATGCAGGAAAAATATGAATGAAATACTTCAATCTGGTACTAAGGATCCATAATTTCTTCATTAATCCACCATATGCATGGAGGGAATTTCTTCTTGCCCAAGCAAAAGGTTGATTTAAACCTGTGGCTTGCACATTTTGAAAGATACAACCCTTGATTGAATCATTTTCTTTACCTTCTCCTTGAGAACGTAACACTCTTCAATGTCACGGCAAGGTGCTTCTTGGTGGAAGGCACAAAAAACATTAGTCTTAAAGTAACTCTTATGAGCCTGAGGGGTAAATGGTGGAGTTTCTTTCTTGAACAACCCGTTTTATAAGAGTATAGGAAACAACCGGGCATAACTCACAGGAATTCCTCTGGATTCATCACTCTGTTCTGGCCTCTGATTAGTAGATGAAGAAGGACCATCTTGTCGTTGGGATATGACTAACTCCTTAACAAAATTTGTCAAGTTCCTTTTAAGAGCCCTTAGGCTTGCTACTTCATTCTGAAGCTTTTGATTTTCTTGCTCTCGAGCATCTATTATATCCTAAATGGCGGCAGAGAAAGCCTCCATGTTAGTCCTTAAAGCAGAAATTTCTTCTCGAAGTGCCTGATTCTCTTGTTCCAAATGGTCCATCTTCTTTCAAGCTTGAGCCTTAGTATTGCAAGGATGCGGCGGATTCAGTAAGACCGACTGGAGGTAAATAGCACAAAATAAGCCACAGAATAGGAGAATGCATATGCAATTCTTATGGAACGCTAATGCAAATGCAATGCTAACATTAAAAGGAAGCCCAAAATAATGTTTACAAACATTAATAATGGAGAAAAGAGCAAAGCAAAGTAACTTTTCATTAACAAATGAAATTTTTACAGGAAAAAGAAATACACGTCCAAAGCCCAAGTATGGACATAAATTACAAGATTGAAAGTTGAAACAAAGAGGCCTAATCTTTCTGACAAGAAGATCCTTCCCTTTCTTGAACCTTCATCTTTCTTGTAATTTATTCTTTCTGATTATGATGGAGAAGCTTCCAGAGTTCTTCGTTCTCTTGAACAATCAACCCTCCCACATCTTCTTCTCCTCTTCAGCTTTGACTAAAGTGTCCTTCAATTCCTCCATAGAGAAGGGTTCTTTCGGAGTTGTCGAAGTAGACTCGAAGCGAGTGTAGAACATCTTTAAGTCTATCTCTTTAGACCAAAGCAGGTAAGCCTCTGAAACCATATAGTCTGGATTCCCTAGAGCATTCATCCCTTGGGTATGAAGGTGACGCTAAGCATACTCAATTCGCGCTTTAAAATATGGGTTTCTCCCTTCTTCGAGGAAGCATCTTTCCAAAAGGACTAGATTAGGCTCTTCCTTTGCAGGATATCCTATGTAACACCCCAAGTATAATTGGAATATTTATTTAATTTATTTAAATAAGAATATTTGCATTTCGGTGATTTTTGGTGGTTTTGTGGAGTTATTGAGAATTATGCATTTTTGGGTTATTTATTTAATTAATAGTATATATTATGAATGTATTAGTATTATTATTAATTAAAATAAATATAAGTTGAATAAGTGCAAATTGGACAATTAAAAGGAGTTAGTGAGGGCATTATGGGAAAGCCCAATTTTGAGGCCCAAAACTAGGTTTAACAAAAAGGAAATTGTGAAGGGATTAGGATTCATTTATTAGACTGTGAGAAGAAGTGAGGCCAGAGCTCTAAGGAGGAAGATTTGAGGCAAAAGCTCCGAAAGGTTCCCTAAAAGAATCGAGAAGGCTTTGATCGACAATTAAGGTATGAGGAGTATTACCTTCATGATTTTTCATATGTAACTTTCAATGTACTTAATGTCGATTTAAGGTTTAAGGGTTTTGAGGGTGGATATGAGAAGTAGTGATCTTTGGCATTCGTGGCCTAAATCTATTATTGTCAATCCAACCGTGGAATTCATTGGGGAAAAGGGAAAGTTAGGCCTTCGTGGCCAAAACCATAATTTGTTAGTTGTATAACCCTGAAGGGGTAGGAATATTAGATAGTGAGTAAATCTGATGCCTGCAGGGTAATTGTAGGGAAATGTATGATTTAGGGCATGAATATAATATGAGATTGGCCTAATAAACCGTAGGTTTTATGCCTTTACCTCCGTAAGACCTTAGGGATGATTTAGGGATGTTTTGGGGGCATTGGGGAAGTTAATCGTGTGAACATTTGGATGGATTTAGGTTCTGATGCGTAGCAAAATTTGTTGTCATTGCACTGTTCGCCTAGCGAAGAATGCTTCGCACAACGAACAATTTTGTTCCCAGACTCGCCTAGCGAAGAATCCTTTGCACAACGAAGAAACTCACCCCGGACACACTTAGCAAACGAAGCAGAGTTCGCGAATGTTGATCATGTACAGCGATGCCTTGATGTTTGATTTTGTGATTTTTTTTACGAATTGACATGAGTATGACTGTGAGTTTTATGTGATGTGTACATGATTACATGATGATTTCTATGATGTATTAATTGGAAAACTATGATGATGTTACCATGATTTTGATGAATTATATGATGACATGATGTTGCACCCCAAAATTTTCCTAACCTTTTTCTTTAACTGGCTTTTGTTTCATTGCATTCATAGCATAACATTAGCATTAGCATTTGCATACCATGGTCCATTTGCAGGGGATTTAGAAGGATGTGCCTATCAAGAGAGGGCTGTCAAGGTCTAAGCCTAATCAAGGGGTTATATTCAAGCTATCAAGAGTTTATTATCCTCAGAAGAATGTCAAAGCTCATTGAAGGAGTGATTGGTTAAGATTGGTATACCTCCTATCTTGGGGGGGGGGGGGGGTCAATGAAGATTGTCATATGATTTTGAAGCCATCGTTATGGACCTAAAGCATTATGAGAGCTCACGGGATACGTTGAGGGTCATTTTGGAGTTTGGCCAAGTCATTTTACAAGGTACAAGAAGCCACAATCAAGATTGGAGCAATTAGGGTTTTCATATGGTCAACCCTAAGTCAACAGTGGAATTGAAGGAGTTTGAGACTCAATTCCAAGCAAATATGATCATGGAATGTTGTGTCGAGACATGTCATATATGATTCCAAAATCAAATCATCAATACTCAAGAGTGTGAGAAGTTCCTAGGCTAGGGTTTCCAAGCTTGACAGTGTAAAATCCCCTGGTTTAGTGCCTAACTTCAAGACCACATAACTCAATATGCAAGTTTTATCTCATATTGACACCAACATGAAACATGTATAGCATGTTCATAGCTTTATTTTGAGTACTAGAAGTCCCTCATTGGATTTATAGAACTCAAGATGAATGTCATTTTGGTCCTTGAAAGTCAACCAACACCCATGCCATTTTTAACCTAGAAGGAAGTCTCACCTATCCTTGACCCAAACATTAAAGTTGTTCCTCATAATCTTAGCTTTCCAAAGAGTACTATAAGTCCTTGATTGGATTTATAGAACTCAAGATATGAAGCTTGCAAGGCAAGGGTATTTTGGGAAACTTGGATTATAGGTCACTTTTGGTTATAGGTCCATTTCACCATCTTCGAGCAAAATTGAGAAAAGTGATTTTCAATTCTAAGATTTCCCCAATTTTCGAGCAAAATTGAGGTTGCAAAGAGCTAAAGGAAGATCCAAGGAGTGTTTCTAGGCAGTTATCTTGAAGGATTCGTGTCCATTGAAGGCTGTGTAGAAGCTTCTAACCAGGTAATTACAATCCACCATAGCTCACTCTCTAGGGATCTTTCTTGCGCCATTTTTACATGTATGTAATCCCCATAGGTAGTAGATGGATTCTGGTATGATATTAGGAATGTTTACGACAATTTATGGATCTTGCTCCATTCTTGAGGAGCTTCGTTTTCCATGATTTATGCCTCAAAACTGAAAAATAAGATGATATTCATAATGTACATGGAACAAGGATCATTGTAGACACAAAAATTATGAAGTTTGGTTAAGTTTTGAGAACCTCCACTGTCCATACCAATCGGAGAAGATAACCGGCGTTGCACCGGCCACCGTCTGGTCTCCCTCCCTTTTTTTAAACCTTTTCTGAGCTACGTGGCTTTCTATAGATCCTTGGATGTGTTGACTAGAACCTTAGATGGCTGAGATTAGAATACATCGTGTACGCGCATTGACTGAACTACACCCAACACGCATGAAACTCACTGTTTCACTAAAACGGTGAGATGGACTGGGCCCTAATTGATTTTGGCACCCATCTTTTTGGCTGGACCATTGGTATAACGTATAAGACTTGCTATTCAACACCATCTTTTTCCATTTTTCATTTCTTTTTCTTTATTTTCATGTTTTATGGCTGTTTACTTTTAATCCATAAAAAATAGTAAAATGCTTCCAAAATTCATGAAACTTTTTCCCAAGATCCCTCAATATGTTAGATGATTTTACAAATTGTTGGATTATTTTTTAGACCATTTTTCAATTTAATGTGAATTTTACATGATTGGTTATTCTTTAAATGTGAAGAATATACATGTTTACTTCTTGAATTTTATTTCATATTCAAAGCATAGAATAAATTTCTGATTTTTTGTGTGATGATTCTAGACACCTTGATTGATTTGTAGGTATTTTTTTTCTTCTGATTTTTAGGTTTCATTTAGTTAGGCTTTTGATTAGATCTTTAGCACCCTCCATCTTTGCCCCCTTCATAGGACACTTTAAGGTTTTGGCCCCTGTTAGCATACTTAGGATTGGAGTTTTGCTCCACAATTTTAACCATAGATTCCTAACATCTTAAGGACCCTCTAGGTTTTTTATTAGAATTTTTAGGATTGTTTTCCTATTTTTAATAGATTTTTCATTCTGGTTGTTGTTAGTGTGTTTCCCTTTGAACCTTCACCTAGTTTTGCATTTTAGGTGATCCTTTTGCAATCCTTAGGCACCCAATCCTTGCATTTTCCCATAGTACATAGGTTGAAGCCTATGTAGGTTAAATTTCAAGTCTTTAAAATGTCCATAGCTTGATTAAGATGGACTTCCTTTAGAGCTTAACTTTTAGGGTTCCTTAAAAGCTTTTAGGTGATTGATTTCTCCTCCTTTGTGTGATTCCTTTGCTTTGCTTGGTTCCTACCACCTTCCTCTATCCTATGGTTTAGGGTTCCAAATTTGTGAGAGCCTGATTCTTCCTTTGGAAGAATTAAAGTGCATGCCATGAATGGTAGAACTCTTGAGGATATATCTTAAAGATTTTGATTGAGTGTCATGGTGGATTCCTTTGGTTTACACCATGCTTCCTATCATCATTCCCACTTCTTTGTCCATCAATCTTAGGATCCCTCTTATGAGAGCCTGGTTCTTCCTTTGGAAGAATTAAAGTGCATTCCATAAAGAGGTTGAGCCTTTGAGGACTCCTGTGTTGATACACATTAACAATACCTTAGATCTCTACTAGGTTCCCCCTCACTCATCTGTCCTACAATCTTAGGATCCCTCTTGTGAGAGCCTGGTTCTTCCTTTGGAAGAATTAAAGTGCATTCCATAAAGAGGTTGAACCTTTGATGGAATATTGTGTTGATACACATCTAAACTTGATGAATTCCTGGGATGATTTCCTTGCTCCTCATCTTGTTTACCTCTCTCCTTCATGATTGATTGAGTGTTTGCTGTGTTGCATCAGGATAGACTTGCATGTGCAGATACCCTTATGCTTAGGTGCATCATTGCATTGAAGGTTGAGGTGTGCCTCCCTTTGCTTGATTGTTTCTTTTCCTTTTGTCATGTTTGCATCTAAAGGTTGAGGTTTTCCTCCCTTTGCTTTGTTATTTCTTTTATCCTTTGTGATTGCTTGTTTGAATTAGAGGTTGAGGCTTCCTCCCTCTGCTTGTATTGTTGCATTTCATCCCTCATGTTCTCATTTTATCTGCTTGACAACTTTATTCTTTCAACTTACTGCCTTTTGCTGTTGCTTTCCTTTTGCCATGATCCCTTAGGATTCTCACATCCTTGTTTAAGGATGATGATGATAGACACTAGTGTTAGAACACAAATTGGTTCTTAGTTATATCTCTATGTTTTGATGATAACACTTATGAAATTTTGTATTAAGAAATTGTATACTCTAAATTGTTTCAAGTATTTTTGCTGCAGATATTAAATTTAATATTCTTCTGAAAGCAAAAATGGATCTGAACATTGAACTACATAAGACTCTGAAGTGTTAGAAGCATCTCTACAGAAGACTCTGAGCGCTGTCTACAGAAGCATCTGAAGCAGAAGCTACAGAAGCATCTGAAGCGTAGAATGAAGACTTTGTATGAAGAATTTCAAGCACTGTTTTTCAGAAGACTCTGATAGTACTGTTCGATGCAAGTACTGAGTATCTGATCTCAAAACTCTTCTCTGATTTATTTCACGTTGAAGCACACTTGCTGCAACACTCTGATACAAAAAATTCTGAAGACAACAAGACTCTGATCACTCAAGGCTCTGATGTTAATTGCTGTGATTTGGAAACTTATTGAAGAAGATTATTCAAAGTTACATCCGTTGGTTATGCCAAACGACTCTTTCCTCTTTTATGCTAGACACAAGAACTCGGGCAAAAAGGATTTCTCTGAACGTTCTACTTCTAGGAAAGGTCAAGTGATGTGAAGACAAAAGGTTACAGCTACTTTGCAGTACACGGTCTTCAATCTTGCAACGTCTTCGACTTCTAAGTCTATTTAAGCAAGCCTTCAACAACTTTCTTCAGTTGACGAACATTGACGAAAATTGAACAATTCATTGAAAACTCTCTCTAAGCTCTCATACAAATTATTTATTCTTTGCTGAATAGTTTTCATAAGTTCTTAAACTTAAGTGTAAATCACAGTTGTGATATAGCTTTCATAGAAGGATTTCAAACACTTGTTTAGTTTACATTCGATTGTAAAAAGTTCCTTAAGAAGACCAAGTTGTGATCTGTAGTTCTTGAGAAGACTAAGAGCAGTTATTCTTAGTGGTTGTTTTTGTAATCAGTTTGATTATAGTGGAATAAGTCCTTGTGGAGAAAGGAAAATAACTCTTGATACGGTGGACTGGAGTAGTTGAGTTCAACGAACCAGGATAAAAATCTTTGTGTTTTTATTGCCATAATATTTTCAAAATCCTTATTCAACCCCCCCTTCTAAGTATTTTCTCACCTTCAGTTGGCATCAGAGCTCCGGTTCTGTGTGTGCTATCACTTCACAGTGAACAAAAAAGATCCAGTGAGAAAAACTCTTGATATTCTTTGGTTGATATTATGGCTGAAGCTTCAACATCCAACAGCAACAACAAATATGAAGAAAGGGATAGAATCAGCACTAAACCCCATATGTTTGATGGGGAGAAGTTTGAATATTGGAATGACAGAATAGAGAGTTTCTTACTTGGTTATGATGCTGATCTATAGGACTTAATCATTGATGGTTATGTTCACCCCACTGACGGGGATGGCAAGAAAATTGATATAAAATCTATGACTGAAGCCCAGAAGAAGGAGTTTAGAAATCATCACAAAGCTAGAACAATCTTATTAAATGGTATATCTCATACTGAATATGAGAAGATTACCAATAGAGAAACTGCATTTGATTTGTTTGAATCTTTGAAGATGACACATGAAAGGAACTCACAAGTTAAAGAGACTAAGGCTCTGGCGCTGATCCAGAAATATGAAGCCTTTAAAACGGAAGAATCTGAATCTATAGAAGCTATGTTCTCTAGATTCCAGATCCTCACAGCTGGATTAAAAGTGCTGGACAAAGGCTATTCAACTGCTGATCATGTGAAGAAGATCATCAGAAGCTTGCCCATCAGATGGAGACCAATGGTCACTGCTCTGAAGCTAGCTAAGGATCTGAACAAGATCACATTGGAGGAACTAATCATCTCTCTAAGGAGCCATGAGATTGAACTTGAGGAAGACGAGCCTCAAAAGAAAGGTAAGTCAATTGCTCTAAAATCTAACAAATCTGTTAAAGCATTGCAGGTGTTAGAGGAAAGTTCTGAAGAGTCTTCTTCTGAAGAAGAAGATGAACTGTCCTTGCTGTCCAGAAGGATCAACAAACTCTGGAAGCACAAACAGAGGAAGTTCAAGAACTTCAAGAAGCCAGATCAATGCAAAAAGTCCTCTGGACACAAAAGATCTGGAAAGAAGGAGGTTGTTTGCTATGAATGCAAAGAACCTGGTCATTACAAGAATGAATGCTCAAAGCTTCAGAAGGAGAAGCCATAGAAGGATGCCTGAGCATAAAAAGAAAGTTCTGATGGCTACATGGGATGATTCAGATGCATCTGAATCTTCATCAGAGTCAGAAGAAGAATGTGGCAACATGGCATTGATGGCTGGTGTGGAAGATCGGGATGAAGGATCATCTGGATCTGAATCTGATTCTGAATCTGACTCAGAAGAGGTACTTTCTGATCTCTCTAGGGAAGAACTTTTTAAAGTTTTATCAGAAGTACTGAAAAACTATAACCAGATTAAGCTCAAATGCAAGAAGCTTAAAGGTAATCTTGAATCTAAGAATGGTCTGTTAAAGTCAGAAGTTGCTGAGCTCAAAGAAAACAATTTGAAAATGAAAAACAATTTTGAAAAAGCTCAACAGGACTCTGAATCTGAAACTATGTCAAAATGCAAAAATATTTTAGAAGAATATGACTATATTTTTCAGAAGTTTCTGGCTAAAAGCATAGATAGAAGCAAGATGGCTTCAGTGATCTATGGAGTTAGCAGAAACAACAGGAAAGGAATTGGATATGAATCTTCCTCTGGAAAGGATTTAAATCCAATACCTATTGATAAACTTATCATTAAGAAGACTCCCTTATATTCTCATTTTAAGTTTGGTCATCTGAATGATATTAAACACACGTTCTGATCAGAAAGTTTCTGTGTTTAAACCAAAAGTTAGTCAGAACAAACCTGTTGTAAAAAGACAGAAGTTCAGACAAACTTTTAAGGCAACTAACCCAAAAGGACCCAAAAAGATCTGGGTACCTAAGGATAAGATAATACCTGTTGCAGATGTATTTAGCAGTAAAGTCAAGATGCCAGTCATGGTACTTGGACTCTGGCTGCTCACATCACATGACGGGATAAAGGTTTATGTTCCATAGCCTAGAGCTTAAATCTGGAGGAGACGTCAAGTTTGGAGGGAATCAAAAGGGCAAGATTATTGGTTCTGGTACTATTGGCAATCGTAACCTTCCCTCTATATCTAATGTTTTACTTGTAGAATGATTAAAGCATAATCTATTGTCCATAAGTCAATTAAGTGACAATGGAAAGAGGAAGAACAACATTTATAAAATCAATCTCTCAGAACTTAAGGTTCAGAACGTAAAATGCCTTATGTCTGTTAATGATGAGCAATGGGTCTGGCACAAAAGATTGGGGCATATTAATATGAGACGTATATCTCAATTTAATAAACTCAATTTGGTTAGAGGACTTCCTAAGTTGAAGTTCAACTCAGATGCTCTGTAAAATGCCTTATGTCTGTTGTTTCAACTTCAAGACCATTAGAGTTACTTCACATTGATCTGTTTGGACCTGTGAAAACTGCATCCATCAGAGGCAAGAAGTATTGATTAGTCATTGTTGATGACTATAGCAGATGGACATGGGTGAAATTCCTAAAACACAAGGATGAGTCACATTCTGTGTTCTTTGACTTCTGCAAACAAGTCCAGAATGAAAAAGATTTTAAAATTGTTAAAGTCAGAAGTGATCATGGTGGCGAATTTGAAAACAAATATTTTGAAAAATATTTTAATGAAAATGGCATTACTCATGATTTGTCCTGCCCTAGAACTCCATAACAGAATGGAGTTATGGAGAGGAAAAATAGAACTTTGCAAGAAATGGCCAGAACCATGATCAACGAGACTAATCTGGCAAAGCATTTTTGGGCAGAAGCAATAAACACAACTTGTTATATTCAGAACAGAGTGTCTGTAAGAACTCTTCTGGAAAAGACTCCCTTTGAATTGTGGAGGAACAGAAAGCCCAACATTTCTTATTTTCATCCTTTTGGATGTTTATGTTATATGCTGAACACCAAAGAGAATCTGAACAAGTTTGATTCTAAAGCACAGAAGTGTTTCATGCTTGGCTATTCTGAACGCTCTAAAGGCTACAGAGTATACAATACTGAAACACAGATTGTGGAGGAATCTATTCATGTTAGATTTGATGATAACCTTGGCACTCAAAAGCCAAAGTAGTTTCGAAGTTCTGCAGATAGAGAAGTAATTCTCACAGACTCTGAAGGCTCAGAGGCATAAAAGGTTCAAGTGAAAGATCCATAAGCAACGCCATATGCAACTCCTTTAGCTACTCAAATGAACAACTTGAATATTTCTGAAGAATCAAATGTTAGAGGATCATCTTCCAGAATCAAGGCCTCTCACCCAGAGGATGTGATCATTGGAAAGAAGGATGACCCTATAAGAACAAGATCCTATCTCAGATCATCTGAAGCGTCATTATTTGGTTTGGTGTTAGTTATTAAACCAACTTCTGTGGATGAAGCTCTGCAAGACAATGACTGAATAATTGCCATGCAAGAAGAGCTCAATCAGTTCACAAGAAATGACGTTTGGGATTTGGTTCCAAGACCAAAAGGATTTAAGATAATTGGAACTAAATGGGTCTTTAGAAACAAGTTGAATGAAAAAGTAGAAGTTGAAAGAAACAAAGCAAGGGTTGTTGCTCAAGGATATAGCCAGCAAGAAGGAATTGACTACACAAAGACTTATGCTCCTGTGACCAGGTTAGAGTCTATTCGTTTACTCATTTCTTTTGCTGCACAAAATAAAATCACTCTATATCAGATGGATGTTAAGAGTGCCTTCTTAAATGGGATTATAGAAGAAGAAGTTTATGTTCACCAACCTCCTGGTTTTGAAAGTGATAAATTTCCAGAACATGTCTTTAAACTTAAGAAATCTCTTTATGGTTTAAAACAAGCTCCCAGAGCTTGGTATGAGAGATTAAGCAATTTTCTTCTGGAGAAAATTTTTATCAGAGGCAAAGTGGACACAACTCTCTTCTGTAAAACATTTAAGAAAGATCTGTTAATTTGTCAAATATATGTGGATGATATTATATTTGGATCTACAAATGTTACGCTGGGAAATGAGTTTGCTCAATGTATGCAGGCTGAATTTGAGATGAGCATGATGGGAGAATTGAGATTCTTTCTGGGAATTCAAGTCAACCAAACTCCAGATTGCACTTACATTCATCAGACTAAATATGTAAAAGAGCTTTCGAAGAAGTTCAACATGACTGATAGTAAGATGGCAAAGACTCCTATGCATCCAACAAGCACTCTGGGTAAGGAAGAGGTAAGTAAGAAAGTAGATCAGAAACTCTACAGAGGTATGATTGGATCTGTTCTCTACTTAACTGCTTCTAGACTTGACATTTTATTCAGTGTATGCTTGTGCGCAAGATTCCAATCAGATCCTAGAGAATCACACTTAACAGTT
This sequence comes from Lathyrus sativus, assembly GCA_963859935.3. Classification (NCBI taxonomy): domain Eukaryota; kingdom Viridiplantae; phylum Streptophyta; class Magnoliopsida; order Fabales; family Fabaceae; genus Lathyrus; species Lathyrus sativus. The sequence continues at coordinate 192,013,368 of OZ012738.1, forward strand.
GTTAAGAGGATTCTAAGGTATGTGAAAGGTACTTCTAATGTGGGTTTGTGTTACTGAAAATCTGATGAGGTTAAACTAGTTGGATTCTGTGATGCTGATTACGCTAGAGACAGAGTTGAAAGAAAAAGTACTTCTGGAAGTTGTCAATTTCTGGGAAGAAATTTAATCTCCTGGTACAGCAAGAAACAACCTACAATTGCGCTATCAACTACATAAGCAAAATATATTGCTGCTGCTGGATGTAGCACTCAGATGCTCTGGATGAAAAGTCAGCTAGAAGACTATCATATCTTTGAGAGTAATATTTCTATATTCTGTGATAATACTTCTGCTATATGCTCGCTAAAAACCCAATTTTACACTCTAAGGCTAAGCATATAGAAATTAAACATCATTTCATCAGAGACTATGTTCAGAAGGGTATTATAAATTATACTTTGTTGATACAGATCATCAATGGGCTTATATTTTCACAAAACCCCTTGCTGAAGATAGGTTTAAGTTTATTCTGAAAAATATTGGTATGGAATTTTGTCCACAATAATATTTATCAGAAGCAACTTTCTCAGATGCAAAATGTTTAAACTCTGAAGTATTTCATCTGTATTTCATTTAATTTCTTGAATTATTATTTCTGTGTGTATCTGAACTAACCAATCTTAGAGGATTTGAACGTTGGCTAACGTTTCATTTCTCAAGAGTTTTCTGAAGTACACGCAAGCAAACACGTGTCACTCTAGAATCTGAAAAGATGGAGTGCACCATACTGAAGAGACGTTTGAGGTATTGTTTGAATAGTTGGTTTCTTGGTTTTCCCCCCAATTGTCATAATCTTTAATGCTTTGAAATGATTAATTTATTTTTATTAAATGCCATTAATTGTTAAGTGTGTACGTGCTGAACGTGTGACCTTTTGTGTGCCCTAAATTTCTTCTATAAATTCCACAAATCTCATCATTTCACACTTTTCACTCTCACAAACACGTTTATGCATTTCTGCTTGTTCTTTTGCCTTCATCTCAACCTAAAACCCAAATCTGTTCGTAAACCCATTTCTTCAACATCTTCAACAATGGCTACTTCATCTTCAACTACAACTCAGTTCCAATCTATAATGGCTGCTGTTGCTTCATCAAACATGGGTGTTGTCCCTTTTAAGGAACCCATCAGAACTTTACTCACGCCTGTTGATAAGTTGGAGGTTTTGTGTGAGTCCATAGTTAATTTTGAATCATTTGCAGAAAATGGGTATGATCTTCGTCCCATCATTGATGCACAATGTTGGACCAAGTTGTTTGACAGATTAATGGGACCAGTTTACCCTCGTCTGGTAAAGGAATTCTGGATACATGCTTCTTGTTGCCCTAAGTTCATAGTTTCTTTCGTTCTGGGGAAAGAAATCATCATTACTGAAGCTTTGATAAGGAAACTCATAGGATATGAGGAGACTAATGGAGTCACTAATCTACCATCTGGGCGTGTGGACATGACTGAAGTATATAAAGAAGTTTGCTCATCTGGAGTAGCTTCTAACAAGGTTAAGGATCTGAAACCTGCTTACAGAATCTGGGCTAAGATTTTCATGAGCTGCATTCACCACAGAAAATCTTCAAATTCTCCAGATTATGTTAACACTAATCAGCTTTACTTCATGTATTTCCTGAGTTAGAGCACCAAGGTGGATCTGTCATATCTTCTGTTTAATCATCTGTGGACACATGTTAAACAGTCCAGGGAAGAGTTCTGAAACAAGCACCAGAAGCTTAGAAACTAGATTCCAATGGGTAGACTAATCTCAGACATTCTGACTGAGAATGGTCTTGTTGATCATCTGTTTGAAGCTGGAATGAAGGAAGAATTGACTTCTGCAGTTGAAAAACCTCTGAACGGGAAGAGTCTTCAGAGGATGAAAGTTGTAGAAGAAGTTACTTCTGCTCCAAAGAAATTCAACTCTGAAGAGGTCACTCAAAGAAGAGTTCCTGTTGCAAATTTCCCCATGTTCTTTGCCAATGAACCAAGGGAGATGTTCTGCAATACATCACAAATTGTATGAATGAAGGAATTCCTCTGCCAGCAAATCTGATTCAGAAGGCAGGTGAACCTGCTCCAGATCTGTATGAGGCCAGACATAAGAAGAAGAGAAAGGTTGCTACAGAATAACCTTTTAAACCCAAGAGGAAGGCTACTGGTGATGCTACTTTTGTCAAGCCAAAAAGAGTCAAGAAATCAGAGATCAATCCTCCAGAGGCAAGTCTAGGCGAAATTTTGGAAACTGTAAAAGAGGTATTAACATATGATCAAACTCTTCATGAACCAATTATACCATCACCCTCACCGTCACCTCCTCGTGTTTCTAAACCTAAGAAACCTTTTGTTAGACCATCTGTAACCCAACCTATTGCAACTCCATCTGAAAAGTATCCATCTGAACCAACACCGTCTAAACCATCTGAGAATCCCTCATCTGACAAACAAACTCCTGCACCAAAATCATCTGAAATTCTCCCATCAGAACCACCACCAACAAAACCAGCAGAACTAACACCAACACCTTCTCCACAACAACCTGATCTTCAACAAACTTCTATACCTGAACCAATACCATCTGAACCTATTGTATCTGAATCACCAAAATCTATACCTTCCAATCCACAACCTAACCCTCAACCAGAGCAACCCAAACCCAGTGAATCATACATATCTGATTCTGAGGTTCTGGATGTCCAACCCCTCAAAATTATGTTTGATGTATCTTCCACATCCTGTCCTTCATCTACCTCATCTGATTTATCTGAATCTGATGTTCATCCAGATGTTAGCTCACCACCATCTCTTCGTGGCTATAAACCCAGAACTTCTGAGTTTGTATCTTTTGCATCCTTTAAACCACATCCCTCTGATCCCCTTCCTTCTGGTCTAAAACCTAAAAACTTTTATACCAGAATAGAACCATCTGACTCTATCACTCCATACAAACCTAGTTCTTCAACTATTCTACCATCTATTCTCCAAACCTATATTGAACAACAACCTGATATCATTCCATCAGCACCTTTGCTTTCTCAAAACTCTGTTTTTACCCCCTACACTTCTACACCATTTGATGTCATTCCCCCTGCATAAAATTTTAAACCATTTCTATTTCCCACTTCATCCTCATCGAGATTCAAAAATTTCACTTCATCTTCTGAACAACCATCTTTTCCTTCTTATCCTCGTCCTCTGATCATTATTCCAACGTTTACTATACCATCCTCATCTGACCAACCTCAACCACCAAATCTGGAAACCTTCATTAAACCTAAATCCAGATTAGATGTTAATACTCTGTTTGCAAGTTTCAAGAAGGAAATCAGAATTAGTCTAAACTCTATGGAAGAGAAATGTCTCTCAAGCATCAATCCAGAAGCTTCTGAAGAATGTTGGGATAAGTTCATTGCCAGATTCAATGATGTTGCTTCAAATCTGAAGAGTGTTTGCTCTGATGATGTGAAGATCAGATTCGCTGAGCTTACCAGAACAATGCTTTGGAATGTGACCAGATCTCCCACATTGCTTCTTGAGAATGCACCTTCATCTTTTGGAGTGTCTGCTACTTCTGAGACTGTTGAAGGATCTGCTTCTGAAGTCATTCAGGAAAAGAATCCTTTGGCTCTGATGATTGTGGACAAATCATCTGCATCTGCGCCTCCAGAATCTGCAACTCTAATGGAAATTGACTCTGCTCCTACTCTTGCATCAGAATCTTCTCCGTCTACTTCTTTTGAGATCAAGAAAGAGAACCCAGAATTAGAAGATAAGATTGTTGTGCTGGAAGCTGGTCAATCTGAGATAAAGTCCTGGATGGCAAGGCAAGATCAGAAGACTGAGAACATTGAGAAACAGATGTACACACAAGAACAATCTTCATCTGAGATCACTCACCTTCTGAAGATGCTTCTTTCCAAACAATCCTAGATTTATGTTTTCTTTTATTTGTCTTTTAAAGTTTTTCTTTTTGATTATGACAAAAAGGGGGAGAAAATGAAATTCTAACTGACTGTTCAAATTATAACTAACATGAATTTTTAGTCTTTCAGAACTATAACGATAAATCTGACAAAATTCTTTAAAGTAACTCTGAGATCCCCAGATCATGTTTTAACCAATCAGGCTTTGACTATGAAACGTTCATCCAAATGAAGCTCTAATTTTGAACATTCAGGCTCTGATTTTGAAAAGAATACTCATGCAAAAAGGGAAGTTTATATTCTTTCTTAGTATTCAATTCAGGGGGAGATTCATAATCTCAGGGGGAGTTATATTTATCTTTTATTGAACAAAATTTCCTATGTTTTTGTCATCATCAAAAAGGGGGAGAATGTTAGAACACAAATTGGTTCTTAGTTATATCTCTATGTTTTGATGATAACACTTATGAAATTTTGTATTAAGAAATTATATACTCTAAATTTGTTCAAGTATTTTTGCTGTAGATATTAAATTTAATATTCTTCTGAAAGCAAAAATGGATCTGAACATTGAACTACACAAGGCTCTGAAACGTCAGAAGCATCTCTACAGAAGACTCTGAGCGCTGTCTACAGAAGCATCTGAAGCAGAAGCTATAGAAGCATCTGAAGCATAGACTGAAGACTTTGTATGAAGAATTTCAAGCATTGTTTTTCAGAACACTCTGATAGTACTGTTTGCTGCAAGTACTGAGGATCAGATCTCCAAACTCTGCTCTGATTTATTTCACGCTGAAGCACACTTGCTGCAACACTCTGATACAACAAATTCTGAAGACATCAAGACTCTGATCACTCAAGGCTCTGATGTTAATTGTTGTGATTTAGAAACTTGTTGAAGAATATTATTCAAAGTTACTTTTAATTAATAAAAAATAGTAAAATGCTTCCAAAATTCATGAAACTTTTTCCCAAGATCCCTCAATATGTTAGATGATTTTACAAATTGTTGGATTATTTTTTTAGACCATTTTTCAATTTAATGTGAAATTTCCATGATTGGTTATTCTTTAAATGTGAAGAATATACATGTTTACTTCTTGAATTTTATTTCCTATTCAATGTATAGAATAAATTTCTGATTTTTTGTGTGATGATTCTAGACACCTTGATTGATTTGTAGGTATTTTTTTCTTCTGATTTTTAGGTTTCATTTAGTTAGGGTTTTGATTAGATCTTTAGCACCCTCCATCTTTGCCCCCTTCATAGGACACTTTAAGGTTTTGGCCCCTGTTAGCATACTTAGGATTGGATTTTTGCTCCACAATTTTAACCATAGATTCCTAACATCTTAAGGACCCTCTAGGTTTTTTATTAGAAATTTTAGGATTGTTTTCCTATTTTTAATAGATTTTTAATTCTGGCTGTTGTTAGTGTGTTTCCCTTTGAACCTTCACCTAGTTTTGCATTTTAGGTGATCCTTTTGCAATCCTTAGGCACCTAATCCTTGCATTTTCCCATAGTACATAGTTTGAAGCCTATGTAGGTTAAATTTCAAGTCTTTAAAATGTCCATAGCTTGATTAAGATGGACTTCCTTTAGAGCTTAACTTTTAGGGTTCCTTAAAAGCTTTTAGGTGATTGATTTCTCCTCCTTTGTGTGATTCCTTTGCTTTGCTTGGTTCCTCCCACCTTCCTCTATCCTATGATTTAGGGATCCCATTTGTGAGAGCCTGGTTCTTCCTTTGGAAGAATTAAAGTGCATTCCATAAAGAGGTTGAGCCTTTGAGGACTCCTGAGTTGATACACATTAACAATACCTTAGATCTCTACTAGGTTCCCCCTCACTCATCTGTCCTACAATCTTAGGATCCCTCTTATGAGAGTCTGGTTCATCCTTTGGAAGAATTAAAGTGCATTCCATAAAGAGGTTGAACCTTTGATGGAATATTATATTGATACACATCTAAACTTGATGAATTCCTGGGATGATTTCCTTGCTCCTCATCTTGTTTACCTCTCTCCTTCATGATTGATTGAGTGTTTGCTGTGTTGCATCAGGATAGACTTGCATGTGCAGATACCCTTATGCTTAGGTGCATCATTGCATTGAAGGTTGAGGTGTGCCTCCCTTTGCTTGATTGTTTCTTTTCCTTTTGTCATGTTTGCATCTAAAGGTTGAGGTTTTCCTCCCTTTGCTTTGTTATTTCTTTTATCCTTTGTGATTGCTTGTTTGAATTAGAGGTTGAGGCTTCCTCCCTCTGCTTGTATTGTTGCATTTCATCCCTCATGTTCTCATTTTATCTGCTTGACAACTTTATTCTTTCAACTTACTGCCTTTTGCTGTTGCTTTCCTTTTGCCATGATCCCTTAGGATTCTCACATCCTTGTTTAAGGATGATGATGATAGACACTAGTGTTAGAACACAAATTGGTTCTTAGTTATATCTCTATGTTTTGATGATAACACTTATGAAATTTTGTATTAAGAAATCATATACTCTAAATTTGTTCAAGTATTTTTGCTGCCTTTATTAAATTTAATATTCTTCTGAAAGCAAAAATGGATCTGGACATTGAACTACGTAAGACTCTGAAGCGTTAGAAGCATCTCTACAAAAGACTTTGAGCGCTGTCTACAGAAGCATCTGAAGCAGAAGCTACATAAGCATCTGAAGCGTAGAATGAAGATTTTTTATGAAGAATTTCAAGCACTGTTTTTCAGAAGACTCTGATAGTACTGTTCGATGCAAGTACTGAGGATCTGATCTCAAAACTCTTCTCTGATTTATTTCACGCTAAAGCACACTTGCTGCAACACTCTGATACAACAAATTCTGAAGACATCAAGGCTCTGATCACTCAAGGCTCTGATGTTAATTGCTGTGATTTAGAAACTTGTTGAAGAAGATTATTCAAAGTTAGATCTGTTGGTTATGCCAAAGGACTGTTTCCTCTTTTATGCTAGACACAAGAACTCGGGAAAAAAGGATTTCTCTGAACGTTCTACTTCTAGGAAAGGTCAAGTGATGTGAAGACAAAAGGTTACAACTACTTTGCAGTACACGGTCTTCAAGCTTGCAACGTCTTGGACTTCTAAGTCTATTTAAGCAAGCCATCAACAACTTTCTTCAGTTGACGAAAATTGAACAATTCATTGAAAACTCTCTCTAAGCTCTCATACAAATTATTTATTCTTTGCTGAATAGTTTTCATAAGTTCTTAAACTTAAGTGTAAATCACAGTTGTGATATAGCTTTCATAGAAGTATTTCAAACACTTGTTTAGTTTACATTCGATTGTAAAAAGTTCCTTGAGAAGACCAAGTTGTGGTCAGTAGTTCTTGAGAAGACTAAGAACATTTTTTCTTAGTGGTTGTTTTTGTAATCAGTTTGATTATAGTGGATAAAGTCCTTGTGGAGAAAGGCAAATCACTCTTGATAGGGTGGACTGGAGTAGTTGAGTTCAACGAACCAGGATAAAAATCTTTGTGTTTTTATTGCCATAATATTTTCAAAATCCTTATTCAACCCCCCCCCCCCCCCCCTTCTAATTATTTTGTCACCTTCAACTAGGTTCTAATCCTTTGCATGATAACATTAGGATAAATTCCCCTTCAAACTCAACATTAGGGCCATATTGCATGACAACAGTAGGTTTCAATTAGTCCCCCTGTAGAGTCCTTTTCGCTTCTCATCTCAAAATAACAGTAAAACACTTAATAAAGGCTAATGAGTATTGTACGTTACGAGCCTTAAGCTACCCAGGAAATGGTTATTGGAGGGTTTCCTTTCAGTATCCAGGATGTTTAGTGTGGCACCCTTTGGGTGACATGCGACGCATTCACTCCTAGGTCATAGTCTCTAGTGCAATATAAATTACAAACATTCATAAAAAACACTTCTTCTCCTAAAAGACTAAAAAACAAACGCCAAACTCATTTTTTCCCTTTAGGGCTCCCTTTAACTAGGAAAACCTTTTCAGATGAAAAGAGTGTTGTTAAGATTTGGTTCTACCACAAACAGGCGTTGTCCCTAATTGCTGGAACTGTAGTTTAACCTTACTCGGATAAAAATCCACGAACAAACGTGTGTTCCATTTTTATCCCAAACTACGTTAGCTCTGATCTCTCATACCTGTTGAAAGTACGTAGGCACAAGATGTGATATCTTGGCGAGCAACTTTCCCCCATCTTTTGGTCGTAGTTAGCCAAACTACGTTGACTCTGACTTTCCCATTGCATGAGGGAATACATACGCCCAGAGCAGCAACTCTTTATCGAGTCCTTTTCCTCCTTTCCCTTTTTCTTTCTTTTAACCCAGACCATTAGCTAGATAGATAAACAACCCTTTAGATAAACAACGCAAGCATGGATCATGTTGAGTACAACGGACGTGACGGGTGCTAATACCTGAAGGTGAGAAAATACTTAGAAGGGGGGTTGAATAAGTATGAAGATAAAATCTTAGAAATAAAAACTCAAGTATTTTTATCCTGGTTCGTTGAACTCAACTACTCCAGTCCACCCTTCCTAGAGTGATTTTCCTTTCTCAATCAAGGACTTAATCCACTATTTAATCAACTGATTACAATAGTAAGCACTAAGAACAACTGTTCAAAGTCTTCTCAAGAACTACTGATCCTAACTGGATCTTCTTAAGGTTTACAACCAAATGTAATAACAAATACAAGTGTTTAAATTGCTTCTAAAAAGCTTTATCACAACTGTGATTTTTCACTTAATATTAAGAACAAAGAAATTAATTCTAGAAAGAATGTGAATAGTATGAGAGCTTTGAATATTGATTTCTTTTCAGGTAAAAACGTCAACTGAAGAAGATGGGTGAAGACTTGCTTTTATAGGCAGCTTGAGCCAAGAGAACTTCATGTTGAGAAGAGTGTCCAAAAGGTCTGAGCCTTTTTGTCTTCACATCAAGTGACCTTTCCTAGAAGAAGAAAGCACAGAGAAATCATTTTTGTCTGTGTTCTTGTGTCTAGCATAAATAAGGAAAGAGTCGTTTGGATTATTCCAACGGACATAATCTTTGAATTCTTCTTCTTCAAATTTCAGCAAGATTCATCAGAGTCTAATTTGATCAGAGCCTTCTAATGTTTGATCAGAGTTTTGCTGAATCAGAGTCTTCTGCAGCAGGTGTGATTTTAGCGTGTGTAAGTTCAAAGCATATTTGAGTCAGATCCTCAGTACTGGCAGCTTTAGTACTTTCAGAATCTTCTGTAGTAACTATGCTTTGAAAACTCTTCATACAGAATCCTTCTTTGGTTCAGATGCTTCTGACTTGCTTCAGATTCTTCTGGAGCTTCTGCTTCAGATCCTTCTGGAGCTTCTTCTTCAGATCCTTCTGGAGGCTACGCTCAGGATCTTCTGTTGGCAACATTCAGAATCTTCTAATGGATGCATCTGACGTTTCAGAACCTAGCATATTTCTTATGTTCAGTTCTGATTTGCTTCTGGAGTGATAATTATTTTGATATCTGCAGCAAACACACTCAAGCAAATTTTAGAGTATATAATGCTTAATTACAAAATTTCATAATAGTTATCATCAAAACATAGAGATATTATTAAGAACCAATCTGTGTTCTAACAATCTCCCCCTTTTTGATGATGACAAAAACATCAGAAATTTTGTTTAATTGAAAATATAATAATTATAACTCCCCCTGAGTTGATGAATCTCCCCCTGAATTAAATACAAATAAGGAATAGAGACTTCCCTTTTGTCTTGAGTATTCTTCAGAGTTAGAGCTTGATTGTTCTTTAACATTTGAGAGTCAGAGTTTGATAATTGTCAAATGATCTGAGAGTCTCAGAGTTTCTTTTACAGAGTGTACTTATCAAATGTTCTGAAATACTCAGATTTAATGTTAGATAAAATAGATATGTCTGAAGTTTCATTCTGGTGAAGTTTAATTAAACAGTTCAGATCTATATTTTCTCCCCCTTTTTTGTCATAAGCAAAAAGTAATAACTTTGAAAAGACAAATAGAAGGAAACAGTAAATGAGATAAATCATGTGGAGAAAAACTTTGAAACATTCATTCAATTCAGAGCAAGAGTACACACATCAGAAGATATTCAAAATACATAAGCAAACATCAGATGCAAACATCAGAATGAAAAAAATGAATAAACTAAGAGTGTTTTGACAAAAGCATCTTCAACAGATCCGTGATCTCAGAAGAGGATTGTTCTTGTTTTGACATCCACTTAGCCATTGTTTCATTCTTCGGATCCTGTTGGGACATCCACTGAGTCATGTCTTCAGACTTCTTATCTTGTTTAGCCATCCATGACTTGATTTCTGATTGACCAGCTTCCAGAACTGTAATCTTATCCTCAAGATCTGGATGTTCTTTCTTAATCTCAGATGAAGAAGATGGAATGGTTTCTGAAGCTTGAATAGAGTCAATTTCCATAGGGGCTTTAGAGCTTGGAGCAGTATAGCCAGAAGGATGTTCTATTAGAGTCATGGCCAGAGGGTTGTCTTCAGATGCAGATTCAGTATTCTTTTTTGATGATGAAGGAGCATCTGTAAGAAGCAGTGGTCCAGATCTCTTAACAGTCCAGAACAGACTTCTAGCAGCTTCAGCAAATCTGAGCTTCGCATCATCAGAACATATGTTCTTCAGATTTGATGCTACAGTGTTGAATCTGTTTATGAAGCCATTCCAAATGACATCAGATTCCTTTGCATCCATTGTTGCTGAATACTTCCTTTGTACAGTACCTAAATACTTCTGTATTTCTTGCAAAAAACATGTAAATAAATTATCAACATTTAGTCTAGGTCTGGGGTGTAACAGAGTTTCCAAGGTTATTGGCTTTGGTTGGGGAGTAGGTGGAAATATGGATTTGTGAATGGAGATCAGAGGAGGAGGGTAGTAGGGTATGAAAGGAATTTCAGGGGATTTGTCAGGTTTTGATCTGTTTAAGGCATTCAACAGATTTGGTTTTTCTTTTGTGTGATAGGAAACCAGTTTACGAGAGGCAGAAGGTACACACTCAGATGTGCTTGCCTTGGGTATAGGATTAGGAATGGTGATTTTAGAAGATGTTTTAGGTGTTGGAATAGGATCTGGAAATTTTTCACTCTCAAAACCAGGAGGCTGGTGGACATAAACTTCTTCTACTATAATACCATTTAGAAAGGAAATTTTAACATCCATCTGATATAGAGTGATGTTATTTTGTGCAACAAATGAAATAAGAAGGCGCATAGATTCTAACCTTGCTACTGGAGCATAAGTTTCAGTGTAATCAATACCTTCTTGTTGACTGTACCCTTGAGCAACAAGCCTTGCCTTATTTCTTTCAACTTCTCCTTTCTCATTAAGCTTATTTCTGAAGACCCATTTAGTTCCAATTATATTGAATCCTTTTGGTCTTTGAACTAAATCCCACACATCATTTCTGGTGAATTGATTTAACTCTTCTTGCATGGCAATAATCCAATCATTGTCTTGTAGAGCTTCATCTACAGAAGTTGGTTCAAATACTGACACCAGTCCAAATAATGATGCTTCAGATCATCTAAGAAAGGATCTTGTTCTGATAGGATCATCCTTCTTTCCAATAATAACATTCTCTGGATGAGAAGCTTTGATTCTGGAAGATGTTCCTCTAACATTTGATTCTTCAGAAATGTTTAAATTGTTCATCTGAGAAGTTAAAGGAATGGCATCTGGCGTTGCTTCTGGTTCCTTCACTTGAGCTTTGTCTGCCTCTGAGCCTTCAGAGTCTGTGAAGACTACTTCTCTATCTGCAGAGTTTTCAGACTGCTTTGGCTTTTTACTACAAAGCTTATCATCAAATCTAACATGAATAGATTCTTCCACAATCTGTGTCTCAGTGTTGTATACTCTGTAGCCTTTAGAGCATTCAGAATATCCAAGCATGAAACACTTTTGTGCTTTGGAATCAAACTTGTTCAGATTTTCTTTAGTATTTAACATGTAGCAAATACATCCAAAAGGATGAAAATATGAAATGTTGGGCTTTCTGTTTTTCCACAGTTCATATGGAGTCTTCTCCAGAAGAGGTCTTACAGACACTCAGTTCTGAATGTAACAGGCTGTGTTGATTGCTTCTGCCCAAAAGTGCTTTGCCAGATTAGTCTCATTGATCATGGTTCTGGCCATTTCTTGCAGAGTTCTGTTTTTCCTCTCTACAACCCCATTTTGTTGTGGAGTTCTAGGACAGGAAAAATCATGAGCAATGCCATTTTCATTAAAATATTTTTCAAAATATTTATTTTCAAATTCACCACCATGATCACTTCTAACTTTTATAATTTTGAAATCTTTTTCATTCTGGACTTGTTTACAGAAGTCAAAGAACACAGAATGTGACTCATCCTTGTGTTTTAAGAACTTTACCCATGTCCATCTACTATAGTCATCAACAATGACTAATCCATACTTCTTGCCTCTGATGGATGCAGTATTCACTGGTCCAAACAGATCAATATGAAGTAATTCTAGTGGTCTGGAAGTAGAAACAATATTTTTTGATTTAAAAGATGATTTTGAGAACTTCCCTTTTTGGCATGCTTCACAAAGAGCATCTGAGGTGAACTTCAGAATAGGAAGTCCTCTGACAAGATTAAGTTTATTAATCTGAGATATACGTCTCATATTAATATGCCCCAATCTTCTGTGCCAGACCCATTACTCTTCATTAACAGACAAGAGGCATTTAACATTCTGAACCTTAAGTTCTGAAAGATTTATTTTATAAATATTGTTTTTCCTCTTACCACTAAATAGGATAGAGCCATCCTTTTGACTAATAGCTTTACAACATTTTTGATTAAAGGTAATATCATAACCATTGTCACTTAATTGACTTATGGACAATAAGTTATGCTTTAACCCTTCAACAAGTAAAACATTATTAATAGAGGGAAGTTTACCATTTCCAATGGTGCCAGATCCAATGATCTTGCCCTTCTGGTTCCCTCCAAATTTCACATCACCTCCAGATCTAAGCTCTAGACTTTGGAACATAGACCTTTCTCCTGTCATGTGTCGCGAGCATCCAGAGTCCAGGTACCATGATTGGCGTCCTGACCTTGCTGCTAAGAACATCTGCAACAGGAATTATTTTACTTTTAGGTACCCAGATCTTCTTGGGTCCTTTAGGGTTAGTTGTTCTGAAGGTTTGTCTAAACTTCTGTTTTTCAACATAAGGTTTATTCTGACTAGCCTTAGATTTAAACACATGAATATTCTTTTCAGAACGTGTTTGTTCAATATCATTCAAGTGGCCAAATTTAAAGTGGGAATATAAAGGAGTCTTTTTGATGATAATTTATCAACAGGTTTTGGATTTAAATCCTTTCCAGAGGAAGATTCATATCCAATTCCTTTTCTGTTATTTCTGCTAACTCCATAGATCATAGAAGCCATTTTGCTTCTGTCTATGCTTTTAGCAAGAAACTTCTGAAAGCTATAATCATATTTTTCCAAAATATTTTTGCATTCAGATTCAGTTTCAGAATCAGAGTTTTGTTGAGTTAATTCAGAATCATTTTTCAATTTTAAGTTCTTTTCATTTAGCTCAGCTACTTCTGATTTGAGAATATTATTCTCAGATACAAGATTGCTTTGACGCTTCTTGTATTTGAGCTTAATATTGTTATAGCTTTTCAGAACTTCTGATAACACTTTAATAAGTTCTTCTTTAGTGAGTTTAGCCATTACCTCTTCAGCGTCAGAGTCAGATTCAGATCCTGAAGTTCCTTCCTCCTGATCTTCTATGTCTGCCATCAAAGCTACATTGGCACATTCCTCTTCTGACTCAGATTCAGATTCAGATGTATTTGAATCATCCCAGGTGGCCATTAGAACCTTTTTCTTCTTATCAGATTTTCTTTTAGGCTTGTCTTTCAGCACCTTTGGACATTCATTTTTGTAATGTCCAGGTTCTTTACATTCATAACAGACAACCTCCTTTTTGCCAGATCTTCTGTGTCCAGAAGATTCTTTTCTTTGGTCAGGTTTCCTGAAGTTTCTGAACTTCCTTCCTTTGTGCTTCCAGAGTTTATTTATTCTTCTAGACAGCATGGATAGTTCGTCTTCATCTTCAGATGATGATTCTTCAGAGGTTTCCTCTATTACCTGCAATGCTTTAGCAGATTTATTAGATTTTAAAGCAACAAATTTACCTTTCTTTTGACGTTCATCTTCCTCAAGTTCAATTTCATGACTTCTTAGTGAACTAAATAGTTCCTCCAAGGAGATCTTGTTCAGATCTTTAGCCATTTTCAGCGCAGTCAGCATAGGTCTCCATCTGGTAGGTAAGCTTCTGATGATCTTTTTCACATGATCAGCAGTAGAGTATCCTTTATCCAGAACCTTTAGTCCAGCTGTAAGTATTTGAAATCTGGAGAACATAGCTTCAACAGATTCAGAGCCTTCCATCTTGAAGGCTTCATACTTCTGGATCAGAGCCAGAGCATTTGTTTCTTTGACTTGAGAGTTTCACTCATGAGTCATCTTTAAGGATTCAAACATGTCAAATGCAGTTTCCCTATTTGTAATTTTTTCATACTCAGTGTGAGATATTGCATTCAACAATATTGTTCTGGCCTTGTGGTGATTTCTAAATTCCTTCTTCTGAGCATCTGTCATAGGTTTTCTGTCTATTTTCTTGCCATTCCCATCAGTGGGATGAACATATCCATCTATGACCAGATCCCATAAATCAGCATCATATCCAAGGAAAAAACTTTCAATCTTGTCATTCCAATAATCAAATTTCTCCCCATCAAACATAGGGGGTTTGGTGTTGATTCTGTCCCTTTCTTCATATTTGTTGTTAATGTTAGATATTGTATTATCAGCCATAGTAACAACCAAATATATATCAAAGTTTTTCTCACTGGATCTTTACTGTCACTGTGAAGTGGTAACACACACAGAACCGGAGCTCTGATGCCAACTGAAGGTGAGAAAATACTTAGAAGGGGGTTGAATAAGTATGAAGATAAAAACTTAGAAATAAAAACTCAAGTATTTTTATCCTGGTTCGTTGAACTCAACTACTCCAGTCCACCCTTCCTAGAGTGATTTTCCTTTCTCAATCAAGGACTTAATCCACTATTTAATCAACTGATTACAATAGTAAGAACTAAGAATAACTATTCAAAGTCTTCTCAAGAACTACTGATCCTAACTGGATCTTCTTAAGGTTTACAATCAAATGTAATAACAAATACAAGTGTTTAAATTGCTTCTAAAAAGCTTTATCACAATTGTGATTTTTCACTTAATATTAAGAACAAAGAAATTAATTCTAGAAAGAATGTGAATAGTATGAGAGCTTTGATTATTGATTTCTTTTCAAGTAAAAACGTCAACTGAAGAAGATGGGTGAAGACTTGCTTTTATATGCAGCTTGAGCCAAGAGAACTTCACGTTGAGAAGAGTGTCCAAAAGGTCTGAGCCTTTTTGTCTTCACATCATGTGACCTTTCTTAGAAGAAGAAAGCACAGAGAAATCCTTTTTGTCTGTGTTCTTGTGTCTAGCATAAATAAGGAAAGATTCGTTTGGATTATTCCAACGGACATAATCTTTGAATTCTTCTTCTTCAAATTTCAGCAAGATTCATCAGAGTCTAATTTGATCAGAGCCTTCTAATGTTTGATCAGAGTTTTGCTGAATCAGAGTCTTCTACAGCAGGTATGCTTTTAGCGTGTGTAAGTTCAGAGCATATTTGAGTCAGATCCTCAGTAATGGCAGCTTTAGTACTTTCAGAATCTTTTGTAGTAACTATGCTTTGAAAACTCTTCATACAGAATCCTTCTTTGGTTCAGATGCTTCTGACTTGCTTCAGATTCTTCTGGAGCTTCTACTTCAGATCATTCTGGAGCTTCTGCTTCAGATCCTTCTGGAGGCTACGCTCAGGATCTTCTGTTGGCAGCATTCAGAATCTTCTAATGGATGCATCTGATGTTTCAGAGCCTAGCATATTTCTTATGTTCAGTTCTGATTTGCTTCTGGAGTGATAATTATTTTGATATCTGCAGCAAACACACTCAAGCAAATTTTAGAGTATATAATTCTTAATTACAAAATTTCATAATAGTTATCATCAAAACATAGAGATATTATTACGAACCAATCTGGGTTCTAACAATACCTTCCCCTTGCATAACCGACTCCCGAACCCGAGATTTGGTTGCAATGACCGATCTTATCCCGTATCGCTAGGTTTTTCCTAATCGTTCCCTTTCCATCCTTTGGGATAAATAATGATAGGTGGCGGCTCTTCTGTCATTGCCGGCACCTTTTTTCGCAGTAGCGACAACTGGCGAATCTGCTGGGGACTGCGATGGTTCCCTGTGCGAGTCAATCCTAGCGCTTGTCTGTTTACCTTTTGGGTTTTGTACATATTTGTTGTACTTTACGCTTTATTTTCCCGCACTTTACTTTCAGCATATTATTATTATTATTTGCTGTGCTGTTGTTGGGAGGGGTGATTCTGATGAGTGATAAGCCAAAACCCAGGCTTGAGAGCATACATAGCTTTAGTAGTGGAGAGTAGTGGGGGCATGCATGCTTTGTATGTACTAGTTTCCCATGAAATTCTTGCTCAGATGAGATTCTCCTGGATGATTTCCTTTCCAGCCCCTTGGGCTTGAGGGGATATTAGACTTGAGAGTTGTCGACTCTGGGGACCGATCATTTGTGACTCAGCTAAGTGAGGCCTCTTCGGGAGATGATGATGCCAAACCAGAAATGGTGAATGTATCATCGTTTCTCGAAAGTCTGTGACGCTGAGGAACGCATAGGATGTCATACCGTATCTGTGGATAGGTCCATACCTGTGAGTGGGACTAGGCTTATGTAGGAAACTTTGACCTTCAGACAACCTGGTTTTCTCTATAGTATGAATCTGAGTTACTGGTATCAGCGGGTCCCATTATCAGACTACGCTATTATACTTGCTGAAGCAGAGGCTTGATCTTTCACAGTCAACAAGCACAACAGCCTTGATCCCTTGTTTGTTGCATTAGCATTTTGCATTTTGCATTGCATTTGCATCTCATTTTTGCATATTCATCCTCAGCCGGAACAGGGAGCTCACCCATCTTTTGTCTGCCTCACTAGTTGATTTCCCAACATTCGTATTGGATTTGAATCAGCTTCAGGAATCATGAACTCAGAAGAGCAGAATTTTGTTGTTACCAGGGCAGAGTTTGAACTGTTGAAGGACAAGTTGGATCAATTCATGGAAGTTGTGACAGCCATGACTAGGGAAGAGGCCAATAATCAGAGGACTCCGGTGATCAATATTGCTCAAGCTCAGCCTGTGTAGATCCCTGTCAGAGATAAAGATGCATCTTCTCTCTATGACACAGATTATCAGAGTTTCACTTTCCCTGTGCCAGATATTCCAAGGGTTGTTCCAAAGGTTAATGCTGAGAATCCACAGACTGTTGAATTTATGAGAAGATATCAGTTGTTGGATGAAAAGCTTGATACCCTGATGAGTCAGAATACTCTCAATTTGAATGCTTCGAGCATGTGTTTGGTGCCAGGTCTTGTGATGCCTCCGAAGTTTAAAATGCCGAATTTTGAGAAGTTCAAAGGAGATAGTTGCCCGAAGCAGCATTTGGTAATATTCTGTAGGAAAATGACTTCGTATGTCCATAATGACAAGCTTATGATTCACTGCTTCCAAGACAGTCTGAGCGAAGCATCATTGAGTTTGTATATGCAGTTGGAGAGTGATTGCATCAGATCATGGTCAGATCTAGCCAATGCCATTGTCAAGCAGTACAACTACAACCTTAACATGGCTCCTAGCCGCACGCAGTTGCAAGGATTATCTCAAGCGAACAATGAGTCCTTCAGAGGATATGTGCAGAGATGGAGAAAATTTGTTGCTCGTGTGCAACCACCACTTCCAGACTGAGAGTTGGTTGATATATTCTTGGGTACTTTGAAAGGCCATTACTTTGACAAACTGATTAGTGGTAGAACGTCAAACTTTGCTGACTTAATGCTAACAGGAGAACATGTTGAGAGCGGACTCAAGAATGGAAAGATTCGGGACATCCCCTATGTCTCAGTGGATGAAAGTAAGTCAGTTGTCAGTTCTCAAGAAGAATGGGAGAGAGGAGGTGATGTTGTCTCAGAATCTCTAGTATCTCAGGTTCAGTTTTCAGACGTTTCAAGTGTTCAAAGTCAACAATCATATCATCGTCAACTGCGTCAACATGCTAGACTAAGGCTGAGGAAGCCAGAGAGACAGTTTACTCAGTTGTCGGTATCGTACAGTCAGTTGTTGCCGGATTTGATCAAGGGTGGATTGATTGTGCCAAAAGAAATTAATCATGTGATCCCTCCATATCCGCCAGGATTTAACATCAACGCCCGCTGTGAGTACCATGCTGGGGCATAGGGGCATTCAACTGAAGATTGTAAGGTGCTTAGAAGCCAGGTTCAGACTCTGCATGATTCCAACAGGATCTCATTCCCACCTCAGGGTATTCGGATTAACGATCTTCCTTCATCCAGCCAGGTGGGTGTATCAGTTCATGTTATGGAGGAATTCACCGAGAGCAGTTGTTCAGAAGAGTATCAAACTGAAGACTCAATCGAGAGTTGTATCCCCGTGTAGTTTTTGTTCATTACTGTATGCTAACCATCACCAGGCTTGTTGGTTGAGTTCACTCGATCTGCACTCAGTTACTCCTGTATGATGCATATATGTGTGATGGTTATCCCTATGCTTGGATCTTAGGTTTCCTGTTTGTCTTGTTGCTATTCTGAAATTTCCCTGTTGCATACATATGTGTTTGCATTCTGCATAACTTTGATATTTGTGCATAATAGATACCTCATAACCATTGATCTTATTCCTTGTGCTTCAATAGTTGTAGGATATCCGATCGAGAAGTTTACAGAAATCCCCACAAGGCTATGGAACATGTTCAAGCAGAGCTGAGAGAAGTTAAGGGCCAAATGGGGCAGTTCTTGAGGGACATGCAAGCGTTACGCTTAGACCAGCAGATGCTCAAAGAGGAAAATCATCAGCTGAAGACCCAGGTGGGTTTGATCATGGAAGTGATAAGGAATGTGCTCATAAAAGAAGGTGATCAAGTGCCCGAAGCTGCAGCAAAGATGCTTGCTCCACTTGTGTCTGTGGAACCTATACCCAGGAATGATAGGCCTCCGAGACCCTCTGCACGGCCTGAGGCTCAAGACTTTTCCCGTCAGCAACTGCCTCCTGTTCCTCAAGTCAATCCCAAGATTAGGAAATACGGGCAAAAGACGAGACCCTGCAACAGAATCCTCGATCCAATACCTATGGATTATGCTCAGTTGGTGCAACTCTTGCTCCAAATTCAGTTGGTTAAACCCCGACTTATGGATCCATTGACTGAGGAACTACCACCCGACTGTGACGTAAATGCCCATTGCGACTTCCACTCTGGCTTACCGGGGCATAACATCGCGAACTGTGAATATTTTAAGCATAAGCTTCAAGTCTTGATTGATTTGAAAGCAATTGAATTTGTGCCGAGCGGCATGAATGTATTAGGAAAATTTGTTCCTACTCCCCCTGAAGCTGCAGTAAGTCAGGAGTATATCCTGCAATCTCTGGTGTCAGAATCCCCTTGCCCACAGCTGCTGCCTGTTCCTAGGTCAAGCTTAAGAGTTAAGCGCATAAACAAAGAGAATCCTCAATGGTTCAGACCTCGTCTCCAGATGTTTCTGCCGTTCATAATCAACAACCTCTCGCTCCTTTGCAGCATAACTATCAGAGTCCGAATCAGAGTCGACCTCACAGCAATTTGAAAAGGAGGAACGCTCCCCTTCATCCAGTACCTATGACATACAGTCAGCTACTTCCGTACCTAATTCAGAACTCTTTGGTGGAGCCCAAAGCTCTCAAACCAGTGCCAGAGCCATACCCTCCCGGGTACGATCCCAGTGCTCGATGTGGAAATCATGGAGGATCTATTGGTCATTCAAATGACGATTGCGAAGCTTTGCAAGCCCGAGTGCAACAGTTCATAGACAGAAGGTGTATATCCTTTCCCCGAGGAAAGTTGGCGTACACCGTTCTTCTGATAGAGTCTGAAGACGTCAAGGGTTGCATCCCAGCAGCACACCGAGTGTGAAAGCCCAGTTCCTGAAGGCTAGAAATTTTCGTTTTGTTTTGTTATTTCTTTGCATTCGTAGTTTCTTCCCTGACTATATGCAATTTCGTTTGTAAAACTTGTTGTTTTCAATTGATATTGATAAATGAAATAAATATGCATGTTTTGAATAAATCTATTTGTGTTCACTCTATTGCTTTCATTTATTTCCAACGCTTGTTTAAGTGGAATCCGGGGAGGATGATGAAATCAAAAAATGTGTAAGCTTCCAATGCTATGCTTTTGAATAAAAACCTGTTGATGATGTACATGCATTGTTTCAATCCATAAACACCGGAGATATAAGGAAGATAATCCCTTGTTAACCCCTTTGAGCTTAGTTGTAGGAGATTCTTTCTAAAAATGGAAAAACCCTCAATCATAACCCGGGGCAGGGTAGGTGTCATCTATTTTGATCACGCGTTCAAATTGTGAAAGGAGTGTTCCTGTTCAAGGGTAAATCACAGCCGTATAGGTCGTACCTAAAAAGCCGCAATGGCTAAACCTAGCCGATCAGGAGTGAAATAGTCACAATCTCTTTTCAAACAAGTCAGACGAGCCGGTGTCATACGATTTGTTCAAACAAAAAAAAGAGAAAAGAATCGAAAGAAAAGCCCGCTAAGTCGAATCTTGAAAACGAGCGACTTAGGCAAAAATTAGGGCATCCCGCTGGAATTTAAAATCGAAGAAACTCAAAAGAGTTAGTCCAGGAAAAAGTTAGGGAAAAACGAAAAAAGCGAAAACCGAAAAGGATCACAAAAGAAAAATCCTCGAAAGTACAAGTCGTGTGACTCTAGGCACCGAAAAACGAAAAGCGAGTGACTATCACTCCAAAAAACGTGTGATTTCCTGAACTATCACTCCTATCTTACAACCTTTGAGAGGTGAGCGCTTGTGTCAAACTAGCTGAACGTAGGATTGGAGAACATCACGGAGAATGGGTGGGTTAAAATGAGTTTTGAGCCTTATATCCTTTCTTTTAAAACCGTGAACCTGACCATGTTTCAACCTGAAAAAGTCCTAATTGAAGCAGGTTTGTTTTGAAAGCATACTTCGATAAATATCGCATCGAAACTAACTCCCAATAGAGGATCTCCTACTTACAGCGTTGTATTAATGTTGACATGTTGATAAATGATTTGTTCATATATGTCATAAAATTTTTTCCAATGAACCGAACTGGATTTTCAAAACTGTCATATGTATTGCATTTGATATGTCTTTTATGCAGAACTGTTTGTTTTACTTACGAGTAAGCGCTTGACAGCGGGAAAGTTTCCATGATGGAAAGTTGAGCATGTCAGAATGCAGAATGCCGAACACTCCATCAAACCGGGGCAAGCTATGTCAAAAGATTATGGGAAGTCATCCTATAGAAGGCAGGTAATCTGGGTCAATCAGGTCGAGATTCTGTAAATCTCTCGTAGCCAGAAATACTGCTCTGCGAATCGGCCAATCGGGGGCAAAGCCATCATGAGACTGGGGAAGGTCACCCCAAGAGCGTAAAAGATATTCTTACCTGGAGACCGTTAATGCGAAGCACCTCTTCGAGGTTCAAGATGCTGAGGCAGATCAGGGTGCAGAGATTGCAGATTTCCTTTCGAGGAACATCCCCATAGAGATCCCACAGGCTGGGGTTAAGATGAAAGATAGAAGGAATTGTTCCTTTCCGTATCATCAGAGCTGCTCAAAGCTAATCAAGCAAGTTCAATCAACGTTCAAGTTCAAGACGAATATCGAGAAGTCATGTTAATCAATCACCGTCAGGTTTCACTTGTCTTCCCAGCAAAAGTCCAATCATACATGGCACATCCGGTTATCTCCAGCGGAGTTGGCGTTGTCTTCGGCATTTATTTTGCTAAAGCAAATCTGTTGTACCCAGCTTTCTCCAGTAGCCCGAGCCTGCAATTGCATCATATTTGCATTTCATCCTCAAATGCGTAGCATTTCCATTTCGTATGAAGCATTACGCCATAGAAACATTCGAGCATATGCATACGAGACATAAGCCAGTTTTCTATCAACCTTCTGTGGCAACGTGAATCATCTCTGCAATGAATACAAGGGCATTTATTCAACAGTTGTGTTCAGATAACTCATCAGTTTACCCGGGTTCCAAATCGTACGTCATATTTTCTCTGTTCATCGGCCCGTTGAGGATGACTTATCCAAGCAAATTTTCTTTGTCCATCAGTCCTTTGATGATGACATCCCAGTAGATTCTGGTTGTCAGTCTCTATTGACGATAAGTTTCCCCAGCAAGTTTTCTCTCTGTCTATTCTTAGACGATACAAGATTTGGATATTCCTCTCCAGCAGGTTTGCTCTCCGTCTATTCTTAGACGATGCGAGATTTCAATTTAGTGTTCTCTCCGTCTAGCCTTAGGCGATGTGAGTTTTGAAGATGATCTTCTGTGCGCCTAGTATTTGGATATGAGATCTGGATGTGGTTTTCTTTTCGATACGAGTATCAGACATGGTTTTCTTTTCGGTTATTGGATGAAATGACATTTCAGGAGGGTTGTTCGTGCTGTCGATTCTTATTAACGCCGTGGCTCTTTTGAAAGGTTTGGTTCGTGTTGTCAATCCATATTGACGATATGACTCTTTCAAGGTGGTTCTTTCTGTCAATTACTATTGACGATGTGGCCCTTTGAAGATATTTTCTTTCCATCAACTCCAATAACGAAAGGATTCTAAAGTTTGCTAAATGGGTTTGAAGTTTATTGACATGATATATGGTTTTAGAGTCTTTCCGTCTTTCTTTAGACGATGTGAGTATTGGAGTCTTTCCGTCTTTCTTTTGACGACGTGAGTATTGGAGTCTTTTCGTCTTTCTTTAGACGATGTGAGTATTGGAGTCTTTCCGTCTTTGTTTAGACGACGTGAGTATTAGATGTCTACCCTCAGATGATGTGAGCGTGGTGGTTTTCTTTCCGTCTTTCTTTAGACGATGTGAGTATTGGTGTCTTCCTGTCTATCATTAGACGAGGTGAGTACTTGTTTTCTTGCTGTCTATCCTTAGACAATGTGAAAGGATCAAGTGCATGTTGATCCGGCCTGTGGGTTCAGTGCCTTTGGCGTTACACAGGTAACTGGCGGGGAAGTCAGGTGTTCTTTATCAAAAGATCAGTCAGTGTTGTCGTGCAACTGTATTCAGTTTTCAGAGATGTCGTTCCCAATCAGTTTTGCAGTTTATTTCTCCAGGTTGGCAAATTTCAGAGATGTCGTTACCTTGATTGTCTGAAAGCCGTTCGCTTTTCACCCAGTCAGGTCCAAGTCGTTTTAATAGGGGCAGCTGTTGCACCCCAAAATTTGCCCAACCTTTTTCTTTAGCTGGCATTTGCATACCATGGTCCATTTGCAGGGGATTGAGAAGGATGTGCGTATCAAGAGAGGGATATCAAGGTTTAAGCCTAATCAAGGGGTTATATTCAAGCTATCAAGAGTTTATTATCCTCAGAAGAATGTCAAAGCTCATTGAAGGAGTGATTGGTTAAGATTGGTATACCTCCTATCTTAGGGGGTCAATGAAGATTGTCAGATGATTTTGAAGCCATGGTTATGGACCTAAAGCATTATGAGAGCTCAAGGGATACCTTGAGGGTCATTTTGGAATTTGGACAAGTCATTATATAAGGTACAAGAAGCCACAATCAAGATTGGAGCAATTAGGGTTTTCATCTGGTCAACCCTAAGTCAACAGTTGAATTGAAGGAGTTTGAGACTCAATTCCAAGCAACTATGATCATGGAATGTTGTGTTGAGACATGTCATATATGATTCCAAAATAAACCCATCAATAATCAAGAGTTTGAGAAGTTCATAGGCTAGGGTTTCCATGTTTGACAGTGTAAAATCCCCTGATTTAGTGCCTAACTTCAAGATCACATAACTCAAGATGCAAGTTTCATCTCATCTTGACACTAACATGAAACATGTATAGCATGTTCATAGCTTTATTTTGAGTACTAGAAGTCCATCATTGGATTTATAGAACTCAAGATATGAATCAGACAAGTTACGGGTCATCAGATGAATGCGATTTTGGTCCTTGAAAGTCAACCAACTCCCATGCCATTTTTTACCTATAAGGAGGTCTCACCTATCCTTGACCTAAACATTAAAGTTGTTCCTCATAATCTTAGCTTTCCAAATATTACTAGAAGTCCTTGATTGGATTTATAGAACTCAAGATATGAAGCTTGCAAGGCAAGGATATTTTGGGAACCTTGGATTATAGGTCACTTTTGGTTATAGGTCCATTTCACCATCTTGCACATCTCAAATGAAAATATTTCCAACTTCAAACTTTCTCCAAATGGGATCATTTGTTCAATCAAACCTCAAGGAATCATTGAATTGGCTTGAATTGGAGAATGTGTGAAGAAAGTTTCGTGAAAGGAAGCTTGAAAAGGCCTAGTTTGGATCTAATTCGAATTAAATCAATTCATGGCATATGTGTGCATATTTTGAGTGCCTTAAATGTTCTAAGAACAATGGAAAAGTCATAAACCAAGTTTGGGGTCATTTACATGGCCAAATTCAAGGTAACTTCATCTTGAAGTAACAAAAGCAAAATCAACCATTAGTTTACTTTCAAGGCTTCAATCTCAGCCATTCATGATCGTTACACCATAAGCAACTAGAATGATCAAAGTTACAAGCATGATAGCTCTATTTTCATTAAACCACAAAGCTTCAAAATGAAAAAGTTGCATTTTTGGGATTGGACTCCATGGGCTTCAATTGGGCTTTCTAACCCTCAATATCCATTGTATATAATTCCTTGATCATTCACAACTAAAAATAACAGAATTAGGAGGGAGAAATAACAGAAAACAGTTGAGAAAAAAGTGAAGAAAAGTGATTTTCAATTCTGAGATTTCCCCCATTTTCGAGTAAAATTGAGGTTGCAAAGAGCTAGAGGAAGATCCAAGGAGTGTTTCTGGGTAGTTATCTTGAAGGATTCGTGTCCATTGAAGGCTGTGTAGAAGCTTCTAACCAGGTAATTACAATCCACCATAGCTAACTCTCTAGGGATCTTTCTTGCGCCATTTTCACATGTATGTAATCCCCATAGGTAGTAGATATATTCTGGTATGATATTAGGAATGTTTATGACAATTTATGGATCCTGCTCCATTCTTGAGGAACTTCGTTTTCCATGATTTATGCCTCAAAACTGAAAAATAAGATGATATTCATAATGTACATGGAACAAGGATCATTGTAGACACAAAAATTATGAAGTTTGGTTAAGTTTTGAGAACCTCCATTGTTCATACCAATCGGAGAAGATAACCGGCGTTGCGCCGGCCACCGTCTGGTCTCCCTCCCTTTTTTTAAACCTTCTCTGAGCTACGTGGCTTCCTATAGATCCTTGGATGTGTTGACTAGAACCTTAGCTGGCTGAGATTAGAATACACTGTGTACGCGCATTGACTGAACTACACCCAACACGCATGAAACTCACCGTTTCACTAAAACGGTGAGATGGAATGGGCCTTAATTGATTTTGGCACCCCCCCTTTTTTGGCTGGCCCATTGGTATAACGTATAAGACTTGCTATTCAACACCATCTTTTTCCATTTTTCATTTCTTTTTCTTCATTTTCATGTTTTATGGCTGTTTAATTTTAATCCATAAAAATAGTAAAATGCTTCCAAAATTCATGAAACTTTTTCCCAAGATCCTCCAATATGTTAGATAAATTTACAAATTGTTGGATTATTTTTTTAGACCATTTTTCAATTTAATGTGAATTTTCCATGATTGGTTGGTCTTTAAATGTGAAGAATATACATGTTTAATTCTAGAATTTTATTTCCTATTCAAAGCATAGAATAAATTTCTGATTTTTTGTGTGATGATTCTAGACACCTTGATTGATTTGTAGGTATTTTTTATCTGATTTTTAGCTATTTTTGCCCCCTTCATAGGACACTTTAAGGTTTTTACCCCTGTTAGCATACTTAGGCTTGGAGTTTTGCTCCACAATTTTAACCATAAATTCCTAATTTCTTAATGACCCTCTAGGTTTTTTATTAGAATTTTTAGGATTTGTTTCCTATTTTTAATAGATTTTACATTATGGCTGTTGTTAGTGTGTTTCCCTTTGAACCTTCACCTAGTTTTGCATTTTAGGTAATCCTTTTGCAATCCTTAGGCACCCAATCCTTGCATGTTCCTATAGTAAATATGTTGAAGCCTATGTAGGTTAAATTTCAAGTCTTTAACATGTCCATAGCTTAATTAAGATGGACTTCCTTTAGAGCTTAACTTTTAGGGTTCCTTAGAATCTTTTAGGTGATTGATTTCTCCTCCTTTGTGTGATTCCTTTGCTTTGCTTGATTCCTACCACATTCCTATATCCTATGATTTAGGGTTCCCATTTGTGAGAGCCTGATTTTTCCTTTGGAAGAATTAAAGTGCATGCCATGAATGGTAGAACTCTTGAGGATATATCTTAAAGACTTTGGTTGAGTGTCATGGTGGACTCCTTTGATTTACACCATGCTTCCCATCATCATTACCACTTCTTTGTCCATCAATATTACGATCCCTTTTGTGAGAGCCTGGTTCTTCCTTTGTAAAAATTAAAGTGCATTCCATAAAGAGGTTGAGCCTTTGAGGACTCCTGTGTTGATACACATTAATAATACCTTAGATCTCTACTAGGTTCCCCCTCACTCATCTGTCCTACAATCTTAGGATCCCTCTTTTGAGAGCCTGGTTCTTCCTTTGGATGAATTAAAGTGCATTTCATAAAGAGGTTGAACCTTTGATGGAATATTGTGTTGATACACATCTAAACTTGATGAGTTCCTGGGATGATTTCCTTGTTCCTCATCTTGTTTACCTCTCTCCTTCATGATTGATTGAGTGCTTGTTGTGTTGCATTAGGATAGACTTGCATGTGCAGATACCCTTATGCTTAGGTGCATGATTGCATTAAAGGTTGAGGTGTGCCTCCCTTTGCTTGATTGTTTCTTTTCCTTTTGTCATGTTTGCATCTAAAGGTTGAGGTGTTCCTCCCTTTGCTTGGTTGTTTCTTTTATCCTCTGTGATTGCTTGTTTGCATTAGAGGTTGAGGCTTCCTCCCTCTGCTTGAATTGTTGTATTGCATCCCTCATGTTCTCATTTTATCTGCTTGACAGCTTTATTCTTTCAGCTTACTGCTTTTTGTTGTTGCTTTCCTTTTGCCATGATCCCTTAAGTTTCTCACATCCTTGTTTAAAGATGATGATGATAGAAACTAGGTTCTAATCCTTTTCATGATAAAATTAGGATAGATTCCCCTTCAAACTCAACATTAGGGCTATATTTCATGATAATAGTAGGTTTCAATTAGTCCCCTTGTAGAGTCCTTTTCTCTTCTCATCTCAAAACAACAGTAAAACACTTAATAAAGGCTAATGAGTATTGTACATTACGAGCCTTAAGCTACCCAGGAAATGGTTATTGGAGGGTTTCCTTTCAATATCCAGGATGTTTAGTGTAGCACCCTTTGGGTGACATGCGACACATTGACTCCTAGGTCATAGTCTCTAGTGCAATATGAATTACAAACATTCATAAAAAACACTTCTTCTCCTAAAAGACTCAAAAATAAACACCAAACTCATTTTTGCCCTTCGGGGATCCCTTTAACCATGAAAACCTTTTCAAATGAAAAGAGTGTTGTTAAGCTTCAGTTCTACCGTAAGCAGGCGTTGTCCCTAACTGCTGGAACTGTAGTTTAACCTTACTCGGATAAAAATCCATGAACAAACGTGTGTTCCATTTTATCTCGAACTAAGTTAGCTCTGATCTCTCATACCTGTTGAGAGTACATAGGCACAAGATGCAATATCTTGGCGAGCAACTTTCCCCCATCTTTTGGTCGTAGTTAGCCGAACTACGTTGACTCTGACTTTCCCATTGCACGATGGAATATGTACGCCCAGAGCAGCAACGGTTTGTCAAGCCCTTTTCCTCCTTTCCCTTTTTCTTTCTTTTAACCCAGACCATTAGCTAGATAGATAAACAACCCTTTAGATAAACAACGCAAGCATGGATCCCGTTGAGTACAACAGACGTGAGGGGTGCTAATACCTTCCCCTTGCGTAACCGACTCCCGAACCCGAGATTTGGTTGCGATGACCGATCTTATCCTGTATCGCTAGGTTTTTCCTGATCATTCCCTTTCCCTCCTTTGGGATAAATAACGATAGGTGGCGACTCTTCTGTCATTGCCGGCACCTTTTTTTGCAGTAGCGACACATGAGATATGATGATGACTGTGATGATGATGATTATGATGAATGATGATGCACCTATGTTATTATTATGAGGATGATTATTGACGTGTGCATCATGCATTCATGTGCATCCGGACTTCGGTTCAGGACCTCGATTACTTTGGCTTCAATCCCATTATGTGGATGTGAAGTGTTTTGATGTGCTCCGGTTCTCTAGTAGAATCAATCCTATTGATGGGGATTTATGGAAGGTTTATGGCCCAGTGTCCATCGAGCTGTGATGATTGGTACCACATGCATTGAGTCTTGTTGCATTTGCATTTATGATTCATTTGGAATAATTTATGATGGTGTGGCCTTTGAGGCCTATTAATGAATATGATGATGTTGAATATGAATATGACGCCATTTATATGTTGATTTTCATACATTGATAATTATGAATCGTTTTACTCACCCTGCCTATATGAATGTTACCTCCTTGTGGGTAACGTGCAGATGACCAGGTTTAGCCATGGACGTCGTCGAGGATATTTTTGATGTTTTGAGTTGTTAGCCTTTTGGTCAACTTAGAGGGTCTTGCTCTGATATGTAACATCGGGTTGGGGTCTTTTGAGTAAAACTATGTTTTATTTGAATTTATTTTGATTATCTTCTCGTATGAGGAAAAACCTTGATTGATGCCTTTTGAGTTCCGTTGCTTTGTGCAATTTGATGTATTTTAGAAAAACTTGTTGTTTACGGAGTCTTGACCTATTTTGATTATTTGAGAAATGTACGCCCTTTTTGGTGGGTTTTATTGAATCTAATAATTTACTCTGATAATATGTGAATAAATATGCCTTTTAATTGTGGGGTAGAAAAAGGTGTTACATTAGTGGCATCAGAGCAGGTCGGTCCGTCCGACCAAGTTTTTATGTTGTTAGTCCCCTGTCAGTCAATCGTGTGTGTTGCACCCCAAAATTTGCTCAACCTTTTCTTGCCTGGTTTATGTTTCACTGCATTGTCATTTGCATAGTTACATCATGTACATAGTTCAATCATTTGCATATCTTAGCATATCATGCCTCTAACAAGGGATCAAGGGTGTCTATCAAGAGAAGAGCCTAGCAAGATGTCTTATCCAAGTTTGAGAGATCATCCAAGCCATCAAGAAGTGATTTGAAGTCTTGAGAAGTTTGAGTGCCGACATGTGGGTTTTGCTCCTATCTTGGGGAATATTAAGAATCATCAGTGGGATGTGAAACATGGAATGTGAATTTGAGGTGTGTATGGATCTCATGGAATGCCTAAGGGGCCATATTGAAGCTGAGACAAGTTATTGATTCAAGTATGAGAGCCACAGTTGAGGTGCAGTCAACTAGGGTTTCATCTGGGTCAATCCTAGGTCAATGGAGTAATTGTAGAGCATCAAAGACTACTTTGAGGTCATGAGGTTCATGGATTGGTATGTTGATACATGTGTGGTGTTGTGCCAAGGTTAAGCAAAGAAGAATCAAGGATGTGGGAAGTAGCTAAATTAGGGTTTCAGTGCAAATTACCCTATTTAGTGCTTAACTTCAAAGCCACATAAATCAAAATACAAGTTTCAAATGGATCTTTGGCCAACATGAAACTTTTAGAGCATCTCAATACATTTAATTTGAGTACTATAAGTCCTCAAGAGGATTTGTAGAACTCAATTTATGGTCCTTGCAAGTCACAGGTCATCAGAGGACTATGAAATTTATCTGTGAAAGTCACTTGACTTCCAAGCAACCTTTGCCCTTCAAGGAGTTTTCAAATGGACTTTTGGTCAACATGAATGTTGTTCCTTATCCTCTTAGAGTTCCATAGAGTACTTGAAGTCC
The DNA here is from genome assembly GCA_963859935.3 of Lathyrus sativus. Lineage (NCBI taxonomy): Eukaryota > Viridiplantae > Streptophyta > Magnoliopsida > Fabales > Fabaceae > Lathyrus > Lathyrus sativus. The sequence continues at coordinate 192,043,585 of OZ012738.1, forward strand.
TTGATAGGATTTGTAGAACTCAAGTTATGATCTTTGCAAGCCAGGGGTATTTTGGGTATTGGTGATTATAGGTCATTTGTGATCATAGGTCCATAACTCCAACTTGCAAGCTTCAAATGGAAAATTGTTCAACATGAAACTTGTTCAAAATGATGTTTTGAGTGCAACCAAGTGGTCATGAGAGTTTGGTTTGGCTTGGAACACAAAGTTGCTTGAAATGGCTTAAAAAGGAAGAAATTAAAGGCATTAAAAGGCCAAAAAATGGAATTTCTTGATTTAGGGTCAAACAAGCTCATGCTATATGTCATTTTCATCAGAAAAGGTATTTTGAGAAGGTTGGCATTGTTACATTTTGCATTTGGGGCCAATTTCACTCACTTCCATTTGGTAACTTCATGGTGAAGCAACACTCCAATCACACACCATGGGATAAAAAACAAGGAAGCTATCACTCCCATTCATTTCTAATTCTCATGAGATGAACATTGCAAGCAAGACCAAGCTGTAACAGAGCCTGTGCACGATTTTCACATGTGAGAAATTGGAAGAGAATGAGAAATTCAAAATCCCATTCAGTTAGTTACAGAAGCTTCTAGCGGTTTCCAACAGCTTCTATATATTGTTTGCAATGAGTTCAGATGGTTTTTTGGGAAGAATTGAGCAAGGAACCAGAGCAAGCAAGTGAGTTTTGCAGAGCTGCATCAAGAATCGGGTTTGAAGATTGGTGAGGATTCATTGCAAATTGTTGATTGGAGAAGCTTGAGAAGGTGCTTGTGAGTGATTCTGGAAGAAATTGGAGGTTGATTCGAGCCATAACACCTTATGTTCATCCATTTTTTTTCAAGTATGCATCTTTCAACCTATGGCTTAGAATAGAGGTAATTGATTAGTATTCTTCATGTGGATAGGTTATAGACTTTGATAGGATGGATTTCAGTACAAGAATCGTGTGTTTAGAGACACTTTAGAGTGTGATGCAATTTTTGTTGGTGAGGATATCTTCTGATTCTTGAGGTTTCAATGGAATTTGGATAGTTAGAATTGATCAGTGAAACATGTAGATGACATTAGGCTTGTTAATTTCAAGAATTGTAACATTCAAGACTTGGTGAATTTTCTGAAACATGGATCGGTTTTGAAGTTAGGATGAGAATCATTGAAATTGGAGGTCATATTCGTGCTCAGGGGTTGATTTTGAGTGAGATAGGGTGTTTCAGTTTGGTGTTTGATGCGTTTTGGGGACCTCTCACCGGAGACGACGGTGGCTCTGTGTCTCAGGCCACCGTCCCAAACCTTCCCTCTCATATTTGAAATTTTGGAGAAGATGAAGTTCTAACCCTAGGATCTGGAATTGACTTTGACTGAGAACCTGAATGCACGGCCATGATTTTGTTTCGCGTTTTGAAGAGTTGAGTTTAGATTGAAACTCACCGTTTCATTAAACTGAGTTGGATGGGCCTTAGTCATTGTTTGCTTTTCACACCCCAGGTTTGGCCCAAGTTGGATAATGAACTGAAAAACCTTTCTATTCACCACGCGTGTTTTCCAATTTTATTTGATTTCTTTTATTCCGTTTGGGCTTAGTGACAGATACGCTATCCACACCCCACATCTGGGCCCAGCCTGGTTTACAACATGATTCAATTGCTATTTAGCACGCGCTTTTCTTTGTTTTCATTGTTTTTTTTTCCTTATTTTCACATTTTTATATAGTTTAGGATTTTAAGCATAACAAATAGGAAACTTAATCTTTTTAGGTTAGATTTTTTTTCCCTGACTCCTTAAAGAGTCTATAATTTAATAGGATTGAGAAATTATTAATTCATGCATTTTAGAATTTAATTGCATTTTTTGAAGTTTAATGGGTTTTATTTTGAATATGTTTGATGCTTGTTCTTGTTGATTTTAGTATGGGAGATTGGTGTTGATTTTTGTGTTGATTCTTTTTGGTATAGTTAGCTTAGATATGCATGTACCTCTAGCAAGTTTCTCATATTTTTGTGAGATAATTTTAGGTTGTTTAGAACATTAAACAATAGGTTGTTTAGATTAGGGTTTTAAGATAGTACCCTTAGGTTTAGGGCATAGTTTTAGGTCTTAATGATTGGTTAACCCCCTGGTTTTGATATGGAGATATTCTTAAGAGGTTTAGGAACCCTTAGAATTTTTTATAGGATTTTACCATCACTTTTAGTATTTTAATTAGATTTAGTTTTAAGACTAACATTTAGGAGTTTCTAGCACACTAACTTGACTAGTTCAACTCAATAGTTCCCCTTAGATTAGGGTGGTGGTGCTCTTTTTCTTGGATGAACATGAAGACCAATTGAAGATGCTTTGGAGGGCTTGAAGGAGCTTGAAGTTGAAGCCTTGTCCTCCTGTGGGTGCTTGTCAGGAGCTTAGGAAAACTAGGGTTTTAGGAAGAGCATTAGATTAGTTTTGCTTGTTTCTTCAAACATGGAGTATATTGTTCATCTCCATTCAATCCAATGACATAAAGTTCTCTTAAAGAAGTCATATCTCTCCTTTGGAGGGATGAATGGCATGCTTTAAGAGTAGAACTTTGAGGATGCCATTCTCTTATAATGTTAAGTGCTTAGTGGCTTCCTTTGGTGGTCATCAAGTTACTTAACATTTCAACTTGATCTTATTAATTGACTCTCCCTTGGAGGTTGCTTGTTGAAGCTTGTTGAAGATGAAGTTTGTGCTTGTTGAAGCTGTTTGCTTGTTGAAGCTAGGGTTTTGCTGCTTGTTGAAGCTGGTTGCTTGTTGAAGCTAGGGTTTTGCTGCTTGTTGAAGATGAAGTTAGGAGCTTGTTGAAGTTGTCTACTGGTTGAAGTTTGCTAGGGTTTAAGCTGGTTGCTTGTTGAAGTTTGAAGCTTGTTGATTCTTGGTGCTTGTTGAAGAGTGAAAGTTTATTGAAGCTTGAGGATAGGAGCATTCATGAAGATGAAGGTTGTTGCTGTCAACATTTTGCTGTTTAATCAACTGTTGCTGCCAGAGCTGCTGCTTGTGCTGTTTGTTGTGGGAGTTTGGTGCTGCTACTTGGGCTGCCTCCTCTGCTTTGGGTTCTTTTTTCTGTATTGTTTGTTGGCTTGTGCAGCTTGCCCCCTTAGGTTTGAAGTGAATGTTGATTCACTTTTCCTGTTGTTTTCCCAGGTTCGAGGTTGAGCGGGACTCCCTTGCCTCGCTTGTATTGCTGCATTGCATGCATTTTACTATATTTGCTTGTTTTCTTTTCTGTTTATCCCCTAGGATCTCTGATTTCCTATGTGCAGGAGGGAATTATGACAGACATTAGGATTCTTATCCATGCATGACAACATTAGGTTAGTTTTTATTCCCTTTTCAACCCTAGGCTTTTTAGAGCTTCTTTCTCTTCTCATCTCAAAACAACTCAAAAATACAGTAATAAGGTTAATCGATGTCATACGTTACGAGCCTTAAGCTACTTGAGAAAGGGTTGCTGGAGAGCTTCTTTCCAGTAGTTTGGCTGCTTAGTGTGGCACCCTTTGGGTGACACGCGACGTAGTCACTCTCAAATCATAGTCTCTAGTGCGTCAGAGATTGCAAACAAACTAAAAAACACTTCTTTCGTAAAAGATTCAAAACAAACATCAAAGTTTCATTTTTGTCCGCTTGGACTCTTAATCAAGAAAAACCCTTTCATAAGGTAATAAAAAACAGTCAGACAAGCTTGTGTCTTCCGTATCCCGAACTACGTTTGCTCTGATCTTTCATGCTGTATGAAAGTACGTAGGCATAGGATGTCGTATCCTAGCGAGAAACCTTCCCACCTTCATCTGTAGTTAGCCGAACTACGTAGACTCTGACTTTCCCATTGCACGAGGGAATACGTAGGCATAGAGTGGCGAAGCTCTATCGAGTCTCTTTTCTCTTTTCGTTCCTTTTAACCCAGACCTTTAGAGTAGATAGAATAACAATCCGTACCAGAAAACAAGCATGGATCCCGTCGAGTATGGCGGACGTGAGGGGTGCTAATACCTTCCCCTTGCATAATCGACTCCCGAATCCAGGATTTGGTTGCGATGACCATTCCTTTCCCGTTTTGCATTAGGTTTACTCTGAGCGTTTCCTTTCCCTCCTATGGGATAAATAACGCACGGTGGCGACTCTTCTGTCATAGCCGGCGCCGATTTTCGCAGTAGCGACAGCTGGCGACTCTGCTGGGGACTCCAACGGTTCCCTACGCGAGTCAATCCTAGCGCTTGTTTTCCCGTCGTGGGTTTTGTATGGATTTACCTTTCTGTATTTACTTTCAGCATTATATTATTGTTGTTATGCTGGGTAGGGGGTCAGATTGAGAGATAAGCCGGACCTGGGCTTGAGTGCACCTAGAATTAGTTGTGGAAAGTAGTGGGCGCGTGCGTGCTTTGCATGTACTAGTGTCCTGCAAAATCCATGCTCGGACGAGGTTCTTCTGGTTGACTGCTTTTTCAACCCTTTGGGTTGAAGGGGTTGTTTGTTAGTTGAATTGTCGACTCCAGGGACCGATCAATTGGAAGTTGGCTAAGTGAGGCCTCTTCAGGACATGATGATGCCACACCTTCTGGGTATCGTATCATCAGTCTTGAAAGTCTGTGACGCCGACGACCGCACAGGATGTCGTACCTTATGTCAGTTGATAGGACACCTACCTGTGAGAGGGATTGGGACATGCAGGAAACTTGACCTCCAGACTACCCGATTTTCTTAATATTGGACCAGTATGTGTGGTTACTTGGGGTTCTTCATCAGGACAGTGTTTTGGGTCTGTTGAGACCAGGTTGGAACTTTGTTATAGGTCTGTTGAGACCAAGTTGGAGCATTGTTATGGGTCTGTTGAGACCAGGTTTGAGCAGTATTGTGGGTCTGTTGAGACAGATATTATGGATGGATCTCTTCAGCAATATATCACTTAATCCCTGTTTGCATGTTTGCATGTTTGCATATTGCATTATTGCATACTCATTCTGCATATCATTAACGTGTGTCTGTGCTGCAGGTGCATTTCGTACCCTCTGATTCTAGTTGCCCGGATTTCTGTCTGCTGCTATCATGGATACCTTGAAGAAGACTGTGGCATATAAGTTGCCTACTCCAGATGTTTCTTCTTTGCTTGGTTTGATGTCTTTATCTGATGATGATGTGAAGAGAAGCTTCAGGAAGAGTTATGAGAAACTGCATAGGTTGGTTTGCAAACCATCCACGTATGAGCTGAACAGATTGTACGCGCTGATGCAGTTCTATGATCCCCCGCTGAGGTGTTTTACTTTCCCTGACTTCATTCTGGCTCCGACCATGGAGGAATATGTTGAGATCTTGGAGTTAACCATTCAGAACAGGGTACCCTTCATTCATATGGATGTTGAGCCCAAACTGGAGGATTTGGCTGTTGCTTTGCATTTAGACTCCTCAGAGTTCCTTTTAACCTCGTGGAATGGAGTTTCTGGTTATTCTCTCAAGTTCTTGGTTGGGAAAGCACAAGAGTATGCCAAGAGTGGCTGTTGGATTGTGTTTAATGATATCCTTGCTTTGTGTATATATGGTATTGTATTGTTCCCTAATATGCCCGACTTTGTTGATTTGGATGCATTCCATATATTTGCTTCAAGCAATCCTGTGCCTACACTGATTGGAGACTTCTATCATTCTCTGCATTATAAGAACGAGAATAGGAGGGGCAAGAACGTCTCTTGTTGTGTGCCTTTGTTGTATATGTGGTTTGATGGTCACCTGCCCAAGAAGGGTATGTTTGCTGAGTCTGCAGCTACGGTGGAATGGTCTGAGCGTCTGATGGGGCTTTCTTCAGAAGATGTTGTCTGGTTTGATAGGGATCTGAGATTATCTACAGCTGTACAGGATATCCTAACGTTCCTCTGATTGGGAGGAAAGGGTGCGTTAACTACAATCCGTCATTGTTGATCAGGCAATTCGGTTATGCTTTGAGAAGCCCGCCAAAAGAGGAGGAAGTGCAGGAATCTCTGTACTTCACAGGTGATTTGAAGGGAGAATTGTTATCCAAGCTTCAGCATGCTTGGAATAACATCTGCAAGAAGGGTAAGCCGTTGTTGGGTAAGAATGATTGTCAAGCCTATGCTCCGTACCAAGTCTGGATCCAAGATAGGGCAAAGCAGGCGCTGATGCCGTTTCCTGCAGTATTACCTCCTGCTCCCCTCGTGGTTGAAGAGCCAACTACTGTGTCCATTGAGAGATATGAGCAGGTTGTGAAGGAGAAAGAAGAGATGATGAAAGCCAACGAGAAGTTGGAAGAAGAGCTAGTGCAACTCAGGAGCGAAAGGAATGAAGCCGTATATTCCTTCGAGCAGAAAACAAAGTTGGTGAACCAGTTAGGCACAGAACTGACTGACCAACGAAAGAAGCGTGAATGTTTGGGGATAGATTTCAAGAGCTCTCATGATATGCTGGAGTCTAAGAAGAAAGCACTTGATATAGCCTACTGGGAGATCTCCGCATTCAACAAAACCTGGAATGCTACACTGACCAATAATAAAGAAAGGGAAGACAAACTGAAGCAGCAGATCCCTGAACTGGAAGATCAGTTGAAAGCTAGCCGGAAAAAGTTTGAAGAAGTGGTTATACGGAGATACGACGTTCAGAATTCGTTGAACAAAGTTGTCAAGCGTAAGAAAGAGTCTGCATCCTAGAAGCGGAAGCTGGAGGAGTGCTTTGGAGAGGGTGCTTGGGAGGAATCCATTGGGGATCTCCAGCGTGTTATCAGGCAAAGAGACTCACTCGTTGAAGGGTTGCTTTCCCATCCGGATCATCCCAAGACTAAGAAATTGTTAGAGGAGTATCGGGCGTATGGTCGCACTTGATTACCTTATGCACTGTTGTATATGCTTTATTTGCATTGTGCTGGCCATCACCAGGATTGTTGGTTGAGGTCATGCCTTCTTGTTATTGTACACTCAGTGATATTGTATTTCTGCCTTGTTGGGCTCTTTTCAGCAATATATGAGGAGCTTTATCCCCGTGAATGGATCCAAGCTTATAATCACTATCATTGTCACTACACTGGCACTTTGGCACTAGAATCAGGGGTTGATCTCCCTAACGCACAGACACATATTGCATCTGCATATTCATTTTGCATTGCCAGTTACTTGTTGAATCTGTATCTTATTTCCTGCATCTCACAGGTTTTTCAGGATTGACGACCAAAGAATCCACCGCTACTCAACCAGAAACAACTGTAAGAAAGCAATAGATCAAGTTCAAGTCGAGATGCAGGAAATCCGTGAGAAGCTGACTTTGTTCATGCAAGCTATGGAGAGCATGGCCAAGGGCCAGGAGAGCCTTCAGACCTTGGTGCAGCCGCTGCTGACGCGGACAAACGGAAATGGCAATACTGACCACAATTCTGTTGGAACTCCTCGCCGGGAGGATGAGATACCGGTAGTTACTCCACCTGTTGCAACTGTCAACGGAAACACTAGTACTGGTGCAGGTGCTGGCGCTGGTAATGGCAATACTAGAAATGGTGGTGATGGGCATGTTGTTAACAACAAAGGCAACACTAGGGATGCCGATCAAGGATTCAGTGACAATGATGGTTTTGGAAACGATGGGTATGGCAATGTCAATCAGGACGGGAACTTCGGGTTCAACAATCAAGGCTTTGGTAATGACGGTTACGACAACAATCAGGGGTATGGCCACGGTAATGTTGGATTCGGTAATGTGAATAACAACGACGCTGGAGCATTTCCTTTCAACAATGGTTTTGGACCTGCTGGGGTCAATCAAGGGTTCGGCAACCGAGGACAGGGTCCTATGTTCAATCAGCAAGGATTTGGCTGTAACGTGGGTTACGATGGGTATGGCAATGACTGGAATGTGGATCACCAGGACGACGTTTTTTCGGGAAGAGGTATGGGACCTGAGGGCCCCATTGACCCTGTGCAGAGGATCAGAATGCTAGAAGAGCAGATGAAAGGTGTGGTTAATCAGAACTCCGCTGGGTCAGATATGACTACTATGGGGTTGGTACCAGGGCTGAGGGTGCCATTAAAATTCAAGGCTCCAACATTCGACAAATACAAAGGGGATACCTGCCCAAAGGTCCATGTACGTTCTTATTATAGAAAGATGTCTGCATAATCCAATGATGAAAGGATGCTCATGCATTTCTTTCAGGATAGCTTATCGGGACCATCATTGAAATGGTACATGGGACTGGAGCCCACTCAGATTAGAAGCTGGAAGCAGTTGGCTGATGCTTTTGTTATGCATTACAAATATAACAGCGATTTGGCGCCAAACAGAGTTCAGTTGCAGAATCTGTCGCAGAAAAGTGGTGAAAGTTTCAAAGAGTACGCGCAGCGGTGGCGCGATATGGCAGCTCGGGTGCACCCTCCTTTGGTTGAAAAGGAGATGAATGACATGTTTGTGGGGACATTTACAGGAATGTACTATGACAAGTTACTCAATGTTTCAATGGGTAGCTTCTCCGATATGATCCTTATGGGAGAGAGGATCGAAAATGGAATTAAAATTGGAAAGATTCAGGCAGGTGAATCTACTTCAGCCGGGGGTGCGAGAAAAGCGTTCGGAGGAAGACGACAAGGTGATACCAGCGCTGTGTTTGGTGGTAGAGGCTGGGGCAGAGGTAGAAATCAGTACATTTAACCTCAACAAGTAGCCAGTGTTATAATTCCAATTCCTCAACAACAACAGCAGCAGCAACAACCACAGCAGCAGCAAAGGCAGAATCAGGGTCAGAGAAGGTTTCAGAATGCAAAGCCGAAGAGGGTATTTGATAAGCCTCCTTCGACATATGCAGAGCTTCTTCAGACACTGCTAGGGTTGAATTTGGTCGAGAAAAGAACATTGGAACCGCCTACAGGACCGGTACTTCCTTATGGGTACGACGCTAATAAGCATTGCGAATTCCATTCCGGGGCGCCCGGACATGATGTAGAATCTTGTCATGCTTTCAAGCATAAAGTTCAAGACTTGTTGGATAGTAAAGCCATCAACTTTGGCCAGGTGGTGCCCAATATTGTACAACAGCCTATGCCCAATCATGGGGCAAATGCCATCTTGACAGAAGAAAATTTGAACTTGGTGATGGATGTTAACGAACTGAAGACACCATTGAGTGAGGTGAAAAGCAGGTTGCTCAGAGGGGGAGTAATCCCTGGTTGTGATGAATACTATTTAGAGTGTTGGACTCAGCCTGAGGGTTGTACTGATTTGAAGCAGGGCATTCAGGCCATGATCGACGAAGGGACCTTGCAATTTGATCGAACTGCGGTTGAGAAGCCTGTGGAGGCATTATGTGATAAGCAGAATGATATTGCAACGGTGACAATCCCGAGGAAGACTATAACGATAACGGCGCCCGCCCAGCGACCAACTATTACGATTACCAAAGCAGGGCCTGTTCCCTTTGAGAGTACGAAAGCTGTCCCGTGGACATACGGATTAGAAGCATATTGCAACAGTGAAAAGATTGTGGTGAATAGCCAGCTAGCTGGGGCCGTTGATAATTTCGTTGGAATGGGGAGCATGCCCGTAGCGGAAGGATCTTTACCTCACCTGAAATAGAAGCAGAGAGATTGGCCAAAGGCAAAGCCAAAGTAAATGAAAGCGGGCCTACTCTGTTGAAAGAAAAGGATACGCCACTCAAGGACGTAGAGGAGTTCATGAGACTGATTCGCAAAAGCGACTACAAAATTGTTGAACACCTACAGCAGACGCCGTCGAAGATTTCTATCCTGTCGTTGTTGTTATGTTCCGAGGCCCACCGAAACGCCTTGCTAAAGATTCTGGATACGTCATGTGTGCCTCAAGAAGTTTCTATAAATCAGTTAGAGGGGATAATGGCACATGTCAATGCTGGACATAGCCTGGGCTTCACAGATTTTGATCTAACACCCAGGGGTCAAGAGCACAACATGGCTTTGCATATATCGGTGGAATGTCGGGGCACCGTAATGTCGCGTGTATTGGTGGATATTGGATCGTTGTTGAACGTATTGCCAAAGAAAGCCATGATGAAATTGGACATACGGGAAACTGGTCCATCCGGGAAACTGTTCCAGTGACATTTAAACAGTAATGATTTGTTTTCTCAATTGTTGAATAACCCTATATCCTACCCGGGGCATAGTGATTTTGCTTAGGGCTACTTGATTATGTGTATTGCACTGTTTTAATCATGAAATAAAGGCGTTTTTCATATACAAATATTGTGATCCCTGTTTTTCTTGTTTTTACTTTAACAATAAAGGGCAACGTGGTTATTTGCTTTGTTGGCGTTTTGAAGCATTTAACCATTTCCTTTGCAAGACCAATATTTCAGATGACATCTTCTACGAACCGCCTATGACTCGTTTCGACTTCGAGCACCCGGTATTCCATGCAGAGGAAGAGATTGTTGAGGATAGTGACTTGCCAGAGGAGCTGACTCGTTTGTTGAAACAGGAAGAGAGAATCATTCTGCCTCATCAGGAGGAAATTGAGATTATCAACTTGGGGTCGGAAGAAGTTGTGAGAAATATCTGTATAGGGGTTGCGCTGCAGAGTGACATCAAGCAAAGGCTGATTGAGATACTGCGAGAGTATAGTGATATATTTGCTTGGTCGTACGAGGATATGCCTGGGTTGAATACGGACATGGTTGTGCACCGTCTGCCGTTGCGAGAGGAATGTCCGCCTGTTAAGCAGAAACTCAGAAGAACCAGACCAGGCATGGCTGTGAAAATCAAAGAGGAAGTTCAAAACCAGTGGGATGCTGGTTTCCTAGCCGTTACAACTTATCCGTCATGGGTCGCTAATATAGTACCAGTGCCGAAGAAAGACGGTAAAGTGCGAATGTGTGTAGACTACTGTGATTTGAATAGGGTGAGCCCGAAAGACGACTTTCCACTTCCTCACATTGATGTGATGGTTGATAACACTTCTCAGTTCTCCGTATTCTCCTTCATGGACGGCTTCTCAGGCTATAATCAGATCAAAATGGCACCAGAAGACATGGAGAAGACTACCTTCATTACTCCCTGGGGAACATTTTTCTACAAAGTGATGCCCTTCGGACTGAAGAACGCTGGGGCAACATATCAACGTGCTATGACGACTTTCTTTCATGACATGATGCACAAAGAGATCGAGGTTTATGTTGATGATATGATTGCCAAATCTCAGACAGAGGAGGAGCATTTGGTTAATCTGCTGAAACTATTCAAAAGACTTAGGAAGTTCAGGTTGAGACTGAACCCTAACAAGTGCACCTTTGGGGTGAGATCGGGTAAACTGCTGGGGTTTATTGTGAGCGAAAAGGGAATAGAGGTTGATCCTGCAAAGATAAAAGATATACAAGAAATGCCGACGCCTAAAACAGAAAAAGAAGTGTGTGGGTTTTTAGGGAGGTTGAACTACATCGCTCAGTTCATATCTCACCTAACTGCGACATGCGAGCCGTTATTCAAGTTGTTGAAAAAGGATCAGGTGTTGACCTGGAATGAAAATTGTCAAAAGGCGTTCGACAAGATAAAAGAATACTTGCAGGAACCTCCTGTTTTGATACCCCCAGTGGCCGGGAGACCTTTGATTATGTATTTGACGGTTCTTGAGGAAAGTATGGGTTGTGTTCTCGGTCAACACGACGAGACCGGACGTAAAGAGCATGCGATCTACTATTTGAGTAAGAAGTTTACCGACTGTGAGTCCAGATACTCAATGCTCGAGAAGACGTGTTGCGCGCTAGCCTGGGCCGCCAAATGTTTGAGGCAATACATGCTGAATCATACAACCATGCTAATTTCAAAGATGGATCCAATCAAATATGTGTTTGAGAAGCAAGCACTCTCCGGAAGAATTTCCCGTTGGCAGATGGTGTTAACAGAATACGATATCCAATATGTCTCGCAAAAGGCTATTAAAGGTAGCGTTCTGTCAGAGTACCTTGCTGAGCAGCCGGTTGAGGATTACCAATTGATGAGGTTTGATTTTCCTGACGAGGATATCATGTACCTGAAAATGAAGGATTGTGAAGAACCGTTGCCAGACGAAGGACCAGAGTTGGGTTCCAAATGGCAGTTGATATTTGACGGAGCTGTAAATTCCTATGGTAGCGGAATAGGGGAAATTATCACTACTCCTCATGGGTCGCACATCCCATTTACTGCCCGATTGAATTTTCCTGTTACCAATAATGAGGCCGAATATGAAGCGTGCATTATGGGGCTCGAAGAATCTATTGATCTGAGAATTAAAAATCTTGATGTGTACGGAGACTCTGATCTAGTGGTGAATCAGATTAAAGGAGAATGGGAGACACGTCAGCCCAATTTGATACCCTATATGAGTTATGCAAGGAGATTGTTGCCTTTCTTTGACAAGGTGGAATTGCATCACGTGCCACGAGCAGAAAATCAAATGGCTGACGCCCTGGCGACATTGTCTTCAATGTATAAAGTTAACTTCTGGAATGAGGCTCCCAGGATCGTTATCTCTCGGCTTGATAGGCCTGCCTTCATATTTGCCATTGACGAGGCACCCGATGGTAAACCCTGGTACTTTGACATCCAGAATTTCCTGAAGAACAAAGAGTATCCGGCTGGGGCATCCAGTCGAGATCAGATGACTCTTAGGAGATTGGCTGACAATTTCTATCTGAACCCGGACGGTGTCCTGTACAAAAGAAACCACGACTTGGTGTTGCTACGTTGTGTAGATGAGAAAGAGGCGAAGTTGCTCATGGAAGAGATACATGAGGGTACATTTGGTACACATGCTGGTGGGCATGCTATGACAAGAAAGTTATTGCGGGCAGGTTATTATTGGCTAACCATGGAAACAGATTGTTTCAAGTTTGTAAAGAGGTGTCATAAATGCCAGATTTATGCCGACAAAATCCATGTGCCTCCAAGTCCTCTGAATGTGATGTCATCACCGTGGCCTTTCTTGATGTGGGGAATTGACCTGATCGGCAAGATTGAGCCTACGTCATCAAACGGATACCGGATCATTTTGGTGGCAATTGATTACTTCACCAAATGGGTGGAAGCAGCATCATATGCCAATGTGACCAAACAAGTGGTAGCCAGATTTATCAAACGAGATATTATCTGCAGATATGGAATCCCCGAGCGGATTATCACCGACAACGGTTCAAATTTGAATAATAAAATGATGAAAGAGCTGTGTCAGAATTTTAAGATTGAGCATCACAACTCTTCTCCTTACCGGCCCAAGATGAATGGCGCTGTCGAAGCGGCCAATAAGAACATAAAGAAGATTGTTCAGAAGATGGTTGTGACGTATAAGGACTGGCACGAGATGTTACGTTTCGCTTTGCACAGTTATCGTACGACGGTACGCACATCAACCGGGGCAACCCCTTTCTCATTGGTATACAGGATGGAGGCAGTGTTACTGTTGGAGGTCGAGATTCCTTCCCTGAGGGTTTTACGTGATGTCCAACTCGATGAGGCAGAGTGGATTAAAGATAGACTGAATCAGCTCAACTTAATGGATGAGAAGAGACTCGCTTCTCTAGCATACGGTCGGTTGTATCAGAGCCGGATAAAGATAGGCACAGAGCGGCGAAGCTCTATCGAGTCTCTTTTCTCTTTTCGTTCCTTTTAACCCAGACCTTTAGAGTAGATAGAATAACAATCCGTACCAGAAAACAAGTGTGGACCCCGTCGAGTACGGCGGACGTGAGGGGTGCTAATACCTTCCCCTTGCGTAATCGACTCCCGAATCCAGGATTTGGTTGCGATGACCATTCCTTTCCCGTTTTGCGTTAGGTTTACTCTGAGCGTTTCCTTTCCCTCTTGTGGGATAAATAACGCACGGTGGCGACTCTTCTGTCATAGCCGGCGCCGATTTTCGCAGTAGCGACAGTGTGAGATCACTATTGGATGAGTTGTTTTCTTCTAACCCTGTTGGTGGTTGCAAATGGCTAGAAGTAATGATTGTGCTATTACTGATGCGTTGGAATCACTTGCCTAAGTGATGGCCCAGAATGGTGGACCTCCAAATGAGTTTCGTGTTTTGGGAAAGTTCCAGAGGAACAATCCGCCGACTTTTTTGGGCACTCATGATCCTGATGGTGCGCAAAAGTGGCTGAAAGTAATTGAGAAGATTTTTCGAGTTATGGCGTGCACTGATGCTCATCAGGTGCAGTTTGGTACGCACATGCTAGTAGAGGAAGCTGAGGACTGGTGGGATAATACTCGTCAGAGATTGGAAGATGCTGGCATTGCAATAACTTGGGCTGTGTTTAAGGAAGAATTTTTGAAGAAGTATTTACCTGAAGATGTTCGAGGAAAGAAAGAGGTGGAATTCCTTGAGGTGAAACAAGGTATTATGACTGTGGCAGAGTATGCGGAATAGTTTGAGTCTTTGGTAAAGTTTTGTCCACATTACAGTCATGCTGACACAGAGATGTCGAAGTTTCTCAAGTTCGAGAATGGATTGAGACCAGAGATTAAGCAGGGAATTGGGTACCAGCAGATTCATCGGTTTTCGGAACTGGTGGATAAGATCAGAATTTATGATGAAGATAGCCGAGCTCGATCTACTCACTACAAGCAGCTGAGTGAGAAGAAAGAGAAAGGTCAGTATAGAGGGAAATCGTATGTGACTTCTTGTGATAACGGGAAGCAGAAGGCTTCAGATGGGAAAAAGCAAAGTGGGGGAGCGACTACTGCTCTAGGTAAATGTTATAAGTGTGGCGAGCAAGGTCACCGTGCTAAGAATTGTAGAGTGTAACACCCCCTTTCTATACCCCCAAATAAACAATTAAATCATTTAGGCACTTAATAAAAATTTTCATCAGAGTATAAATTAACACATGGTATAAAATAGGCACGTCACATTATCCAGGAAATTCAAAACACATACCACACCTGCTCATAAAGATATGCAACAAAGGGTAAATAACCACAAAGGAACTTATTCCTTAAAACCCACATATCAATATTTAGAATAAAAGCCGAAACATATAAACATTGAATCACTTCATTCATATAAACATTATATACATCAACAGTTTAATTCAAGTTATAAGTCATGTTTACAAAACATTCACCAGCAGATACATACACAGATGTATCACAAAAGAATCAAAAAAATTCCTAACTACCCGGTGCTACATATCAAAGCCAACCAACCAAAAAGAATGAAGCCACGCTTCACAAAAGACCTCCACCAAACCTACTCTATAATGCCTCATAGAGCATCATAAAACATCAGAAGGGTGAGAAACATTATCATAACAAACAATGCATATGATTATATATCTATATACACCAACATAGAATACACATAACACATTTCTCACCGCAATTCATCACAATTCATCACATACCTCACAATGTATATCTACACAACTAAGCATATTCACTAATCATGCTTAACAATTCACAACATTTGCACATAAACATTTACACTTATATTTACATCAACAATCCACATAAACATACATGATTATGTTCATTACACCAATACATCATATGAAGATGATAATGCAACTCATAGAGACCGACTCACGACTCTATGCAGATGCAAATGCGGCACCGACTCATTCAGCAGGTTCAATTGAAGAACCAAATGGAACCATCGCTCGTTACCGAAGTAACTCCCCGTCAGGCCTATGATGTTCACCCATCGCTCACACCCCACATGGGCACACGATGTTTCAGGATTTCTCACACCTTACACGGGCACACAATCTGATTGCTCACACCCCACAAGGGCACACAATCATTCTGCAGATTCTCCACGGAATCAAATATAAACCATCGCTCACACCCCACAAGGGCACACGAGCCTTTCTGCAGATCCTCCTAGGGATAAAAAATAAACCATCGCTCACACCCCACATGGGCACACGAGGTTTCTGCAGATCCTACGCGGGATCAGACACACAAGAATGCAGTCATGATACTTCAACTGCAAAATGACCCAACATACTCTTGAAATGCATACATATTCACGAATATATAATCATGCATTCTTCACATCATACATGTACATACAATTGTGCACATTCACATCAATTTCATCAGGCATTTTCATTCAATTCAAACAAATGCACAAAATTGCCAAACGGCCACATTTCACATTCCACGATTCACAATCTAGGATTCACGCCTTACGGCTACCCACAACACATCACATCACAATAGCACACAAACTATCCATTCAGATAAGGATTAAAAATAAATAAACCAAACAATCGACAATTGGATGGAAAGCACAGGAAATCAAAGAAAATGCTATCATACTCGCCTGGCGAACTCGCTGGCGAAGCCAGACAATAGCTACTGACTTTGTTCGCTACTACTCGCTTCCACACTCGCCTGGCAAAGCCTCTCGCCGCCCCCTTCTCCTGGCGAACTCACTAGCGAAGACAGAGTTGGGCTACTGACTTGGTTCGCTACCGACTTGCTGGGATTCGCCTGGCGAACCTTCGCTCCCATATGCTAGCGAATCTGCAAACTCAGAAATCCCTAACTGTCAAAATCGCCCAATCCTTCCAAAATCAACTGATTCTCACCAAACCAATTTCAACCACCTTAGTCTAACATTCCCCGACTAAACTTTACCACTTATTCTCATTTTTAACCGTTAAAACTCGGTTTCTACCGATTAAATCAAATTCGACCTAAAACGGAAAATGAACAAAACTCTCCCCAATCCAAAATCAAACCAATAGAAATATACATAATCACACACATCGAGAGTATAATAAAGTTTCACACCCTTACCCGATTAAATCGAAGCTTAGAAGTTGATTCTTGATGGTTCTAGGGTTTTCTCCTCTTCCTCCTCTTTTCTCTTCTTTCCTTTCTATTTCGTTCTATATCTTTTCTTTTCTCTCTATTTCCACTTATACTCTTTCTATTCTATTTCTCTCAAATAATAACTAATTAAGGATTATCTAAAACACCCTCTAATTAATTCCCAAAACTCTCCTAATAATAAAATAACATAATATGCACACATAACATATTAATATTCAAATTTCACAAATATAATAACAATCAATCAAAATAAATCAAAAGACTCAACAAAATGGGAAATTCAGAATCGGGGCGTTACAACTCTCCCCCACTTCAGAAATTTTCGTCCTCGAAAATATTACCTGATCCAAACAATTCCGGATGCGACTCTCGCATCTTACTCTCCAATTCCCAAGTCATGTTGCCTTCCGCAGCACCTCCCCATGCTACTTTCACAAGCGCAATATCCTTGCCTCTTAGCTTCTTAATTTCACGATCCAAAATCTTAATCGATAAAACTTCAACTGTAAGATCATCTCTTACTTCAACCTTGTCCATAGGAATCACATGTGACGGATCCGGAACATACTTCCGAAGTTGTGAAACATGGAACACATCATGCAAATTCGAAAGATTCGGTGGCAACACCACACGATACGCCACAACACCCACTCGTGCAATAATCTGATACGGACCAATAAAACGAGAAGTCAACTTCTTCGAATTCAAGGCACGACCCACACCCGTAACCGGTGTAACTCTCAAGAATACATGGTCGCCCTCTTGAAACTCAAGATCTTTCCTTCTCTTGTCATGATAACTCTTTTGCCTACTCTGAGAAGCTCTCATCTTTTCCCGAATAAACTTCACCTTCTCCGTCGTTTGTTGTACCATCTCCGGCCCAACAACCGACTTCTCACCAGTTTCATGCCAACACAAAGGTGTTTGACATCTCCGACCATACAAAGCCTCAAATTGAGCCATACCAATACTTTAGTGAAAACTGTTATTGTAGGTGAACTCAATCAACGCTAAATAACTATCCCAAGCACCACCTTGATCTAGTACACAAGCACGCAACAAATCCTCCAACGAATGAATCGTCCACTCGGTTTGACCATCTGTTTAAGGATGATAAGCCGAACTCAATCTTAGCTTAGAACCCAAAGCCTTTTGCAAACTCTCCCAAAACCTTGAAGTAAATCTAGGATCTCTATCCGATACAATACTCTTAGGAACTCCATGCAACTTCACAACCACATGAACATAAATCTCGGCTAACTTCTCCAAAGGATAACTAATATCAATTGGAATGAAATGAGCAGATTTAGTAAGCCTATCAACAATCACCCAAATAGCATTATGACCTCTTTGCGTATTCGGCAATCCCGTAATAAAATCCATCGATATACTATCCCATTTCCACTTTGGAATATCCAAAGGTTGCATCAATCCACTAGTCTTCTGATGTTCTACCTTAGACTTCTGACAAGTCAAACATGCATACACAAACTGAGCTACATCTCTCTTCAATCCGGACCACCAAAAGATTTTCTTCAAATCTTGATACATCTTATTCGCTCCCGGGTGAATACTTAAGTTACTCCGGTGTCCTTCCTCCAATATCATCCTTTTCAACTCCACATCATCGGGAATACAAATACGACCACGAAATTTCAAAACTCCAAAATCATCAACCTTGAAATCCTCATTCTCATTTGTCATCAAATCTACGAACTTCAAATCCAACTTCTTTTCACATACGGTTGCAAGAAAATCATTCGTAATACGAAGCATACTGTTGCGGTGGAAATAGGATCACAAACTATTAATGAGTTTGAATCGCAATTCAATTCACAACCGCTCTTTGATTTATCCGAAGGAAAAGGTCAAAAGAGGGAAAACCTATTTTGCATCGTAAACACAATGCGGGGAAAGATCTAGGGTTCGGGGGTTGGTTAAATTTAGGGAAGGTATTAGCACCCTAAACTTCTGTAGTACTCTACAGGAACCTTTTGTTCAGATGTTTACTATTTGCTTTATTTATTTGCTTAAGGTATATGTACAAAGGGATTAAAAGTGAGAAAAGAGACCTAAGAGTTTACTCGGCAAGACATCGCATCTTGTGCCTACGTATCCTTACGGGAGTGGAATCAGAGTAATCGTAGTTCCCCTCAAAAGGGAGGTTAGAGACTTCTTGACTGTGGTCAAGGTCTCAAAGGGAATAAACGCATCTTAAGGACACGCTTACAGGGAGTCTTAAACTCCGATCTCTACGTTATGAATTGTTAAATTATAATTAGGGTTAAATTAGGGATTCTACGGCGGGAAACCCTAAAATGAGCGCGGCGGCTCTTTGACCTAATGCTAGGGGTAAAATGGTAATTTTGTCTACGGCGAGACATGCATGGAAAATTAGGGTTGAAAAGGTGTAAGGGTTGAAGGTGAGGACTATTGACACGGCGGTCAAAAGCTAGACCTAATTCCTTCGGCAGTGTGTGCAATGTGACAGAAATATTGATGAAGGTGTGAGATAATTGAATTGTAAACAGGGAATAAAAACAGAAGTTAAAAGCCATGCAAACAGAAATTTAAGGCAGAAATTTAAAGCGCGATTATTAGATTCGCGAGGTTACAACCGAGAAACATATACAATATGATACTGAAATAAGATGAAATAAGTAATGGTAAATGTAACGAGCTGCAAAATGAACAAACGACATTAGTGGGCAGAGTTAGGCGGCAATCAAATTAATTACGAAACAATAAAGAAAAAGATGCAAATTTGAGATTTTTATCATTGCTTTATTTAAAAATTTAATGTTAGCTTGCGAAAAAACGTTTAATTTAAAAATGTTTTACTCTTTTTAAAAAAGGTTTTATTTTTTAATATTTTTAAGAAAAGTTTTCTGATTTTGTTTTTAAAAAAAGAGTTTTTATTTATTTTTAATATTTACATAAAAAAGGTTTTTTTTAATTTAATTTTTAAAAAACAGTTTTTGAATTATAAAAGTAAAAAAATAAAAAACAATTTAAAAAACATAAAAAACAAATTTTAAAAAAACATAAAAACAAATTTTAAAAAAACAACACAAAAAAAAATAAAGGGAGGGGGTTGGGCCGGTCATCACACCCGGACCCAACCCGGTTAGTGGTTTAATCTAAAAACATTTAGGGTTCTGGGAACCCTAATGTTCCTTGCGGCGCCATTCACCTTTCTTCTTCATCTCCCTCTCGCGGCTACTCGTATTCGCCTCCGTCTTTCTCTCTCGCGGCCGTGTCTTCGTATTTCCTGAAACAAACATGAAAAAAAAAAGTCCCCTTGCTTACATTTAACGTGAAATCGGCTGATGATGGCGTGAGCTGAGGCTGAGAGTTGATTGCCCGCCGGCGCGGCGATGGCGATCTTCTCAGTTCGGTGTGATTGATTGTTCAGTGATATTTGTTGTCGCCGTCTATGGTTCGCTCACGATCTTCCTTCGTTAGCGTTCGCTTACGATCTCCGTTAGGGTTTTGCTCGTGATCTTCGTTAGCCCTCCTTTCTGAGGTGAAATCATCCCTTTTTATACATTCTTTTTCGATCTTTCTTTTGGGCCTTTGATCCGATTTGCTGCTCTTTTTCTGAGATATGATTTTGTGTTGATATGATTTGATTTCATCTGGATTTGTTTGTTCTTTCAGATACTGATTGGGTTTCAATTGGATGTTTTCTGATACGGATTTGATACTGACTCGAAACTTTCCATTTTCAGAACTCCTTAATTGATTCGATTTTGTTTGATCATTTTCTGATATACTGATTGGATTTTTGCAGATGTGGATTGGATTGCCTTTGAATTTCACTTGACCTGTTTGATATCTGAATGAATTCGTTTTTGATTTCGAACTAATTTGTTTGATTTCATTCGTCTTTGAACTGATTTGTTTGATTGAACTGACTCGTTTTCGATTTGGCAATTTTTGATGCAGTTAGCTTTTCCTCTTCTTCTTTCAGAGAGGGCTGGTATTGAGGCTTAGGTCGAGTCAAAAGATGCTGAGAATGGTATACGGCGATGATGATACCTGAGCCCTCGACGCCTGTGTTCTTCGATGACGCTGCGATTGCCATGAGTTCTGGGCTTGTGGTTTATCATTTGTTCCATTTGAGTTGTTTTAACCATTAGCCTGTGATGAACTTTTGCTGATGCTATTTGCTTCTTGCGTTTCAGGGCTTTCTGCTGGACTGTTGTGATGTTCTTGCATTGAATTTAGCTCTTTTTCACACGATTTTAATTCTTCTTTTCAGGCCTGAACTTAATTCTTATTGTCTAGTGCTGAACTGTGATTATGATGCGTATGTCCCCTTTTCATCGATGCAGTTGCCGTTGATTCTCACTTGGTGTAGGCTGGTATTTGGACTGATGTGTATATCGTTGGGCTATGATGTTCATAACTGAGCCTATGCCCTGCATTTCCAACTTTCCAATGTGACCTTCTTATTTGGTTTGGAAATATTGTGACTGATATTGATTTTGAATCCTTTAAGGCTGATATGAACTTTGTTCCCTTTTCTCTTTTGAACTGCGCTTTGTTACGCCTCTTGTTGATTGGGCTTGTTCTTGCTGATGCAACTTGACTCTATGAATTTCAGGTGTGGGATGCCCCTTTTACTTGGTGAACTGGACTTACACTTTGTGGGGAGTCCGTGACTTGAATGGCCTCTAATTCTTCTGTTCACACTTATTTACTTTCTTCTTCTTCTTCCAGAACAGCTGCTTTGAATTGATCCATGCCGCCGGGAAAGTTATGTGGTGATGATGACCACGGGTCTGAAACTTATGGCGTTACTTCTGATTTTAATGGGCTTGATTCTCTAATTTTTAGGTGCTGCGACTTCATGAACCAGCTTTGGATTTGGGCAATCGTGTCCAACTGTGGATTCGGATGTCGCTTAATGTTGCCTCGAGACATTTACTTGATAGTGGCTGCGAGTTTGGGGCGGTGATGTTCATCTGAGCCCTCTGTGCCTGGTGCTCTGTTTCTGATGTGCATTGCACATTTGGGACCCAACCTGAACTGATACATCGCTGCGATTACTTGAGCTCATCTTTGTTCTTTTTTCTGGTATAGTTTCGCTTTGATTTTGTGCCGTGATTCGGTGCTGTGATTTTGTGTAGTCGCTTACTTATGTGTTGCTTGTCATTGAAACTGGTTCGAATGGGGACTTGCCTTTAACTGATGCTGCTGAACCTTTTTGATACTTTGTTCTATGTAATTTTGACGCAGCTTGTTTTGTGTCTCATTTTTCTGTTCTGTTTGAACTTGACTTTTATGGGCTCAGAATTGATGCAGTTTGATGCAGTTTTGGCTTGCATTTCAGTTTGAATTTTTCCACTTACTTGTGGCATCTTATGAACTGTCTTGTTTTTGACTTTCTGTCATCAATTTGTACTGATGCAATTGTGGAATTTCAGGTGTCGGGAATTTCGGAACCAAAACGAACTTAGACCTGCCGGCATCCGGGTCTGAGTCCAAACTTGCCTATGTTGCCTTATTCTCGTATCAGTTTGGAAATCCAATCGCTGCAAAACGAATCAGTCCCGCTTCTTTTATTACTTCTATCTCTCGGATGTCCCGTAACGATAAGAACAGGTGTTACCTGATCTGACGCCGATGACGCGGATCGGTAACGGGGGTAGGACGCAGCTTCGGTTGTGCCACTCCCGACACTCGATGATGACACTGTTCTGAGAGTGTCAAAAACAACTTCTAACATTTTCTTCTATACTGTTTGTTTTGTTTTGATGTGCAGGTGAATCGGAGACTTGGCGGAGAAGCTCAAAGGACATCAAGAAGGATACTTAGAAATTTTAGGGCTTAGGACTTTTTAGGATATACACCTCTTTTGTAACTTGTAATAAAAAAAGCATTATGAAATAATTCAATAATACATTTTTTTTATCCAAATTATTTCCCTTTTGTAAATCGTGATGAAATATTATGAATAAAATTCAACTTTCTATCCAAATTCTCTTTACAAATAATAATAAAATATTATGAATGAACTTCACATATTTATTAAAATCATCTTCCATTTCTTCTCCATGATTTAATTCACAAACATCTCGACATACGATTCATCAGTCGAATATCCTTGAATTAATCCGATCCAATCTTAATACCTTTGACATGAATAAGCTCCAATAATCAGTAGAAGTTTTCACTGTTGTCCCTCTAAAGATGAACTGGAAGATAGAAGAATGATCTCTTGTTAAACCCCGTTCCACAGATCAGACTTTCCAAACCAAATTGATATCAAACCCACGTAAATAAACGCCTCAGAACTTAATAACAGCCCGTCTTCAAGGAATTAGCAGAATTTGCGTAAAATGACCAAAATACCCCTGGAACCAAATCTGCAAAACAAAACACCTCCATAACTTGTTAGTGGTTAGCAAATGTACATATGAGATGATATGCGAAATGACTGACTAAATATAAGGGTAAAATTTGGGGTATTACAGTTGCCCCTATTTAAATAGCTACACCGGACGATTTGAGTGACAGGGACTCGAGGAATCGTGGTGGAGAGATTTAAATATAGATAACCGAAAATTTTGCCCTTATATGCGACGATATGCAATGCTATTGGACAGAGCGAGGACAGCTTAATGCAGATGATGCCATGAATATGATATGATGGCGAATACTACGACACAGGGACAGACGCTACGAGAAGAACACACTGGGGAAAACGACGCGCTGAGACACAGTACAACACTGGGGGATTCTAAAATGATGGTCAACTGGTGCGAACACGACCAATTGTTATTTCGGGAATGAGATTCTCAAATGGAGATGACACCTGTGAGACGGCCTCCACTGGGGAATCTAAAAATAAAAATGGATCACGTATGATTGCAAGATCGATTACAGAATGCTGGAGCATTGAGCAAAGAATAACATCCAAGCTTCTGTAAACTATCCCTCGTGACAGGATCGAACGGACTTTTCAGAACTCCGTCGCAAATATACAGGGTAAAGACCGGCTGTATGCCAAAATAAATGGACTTTGATGGGAAATGCCCTGATAAGCTTCTCGCGGGAGAACTGTCACTTATCGTTGGAAGGGACGTATGTGCCAAAATGGATAGGCACTCAAATAAAGAGGTTGCTGCTTATCTGATAAATAAATCTTCTCGCATTTAAGGTCGGCGCCTGGAATACGATTCTGATTCTTCTCTTACTGAAGGATAAATAAACTTCTCCATGCTTCAAGATCGTGCTCTCTTGAACATGAAAAGGGCTAACTGAACTTCCTCATACTTCAGAATCGTGCTCTCCTGAATATGATTCCGCTCTTTCGGGTAAAATGAAATTCTTCATACTTCAGAATCGTGCTCTCCTGAATATGAAAAGGGTGAACTGAACTTCCTCATACTTCAGAATCGTGCTCTCCTGAATATGATTCGGCTCTTTCTTGTAAATGAAATTCTTCATAATTCAGAATCGTGCTCTCCTGAATATGAAAGGGCTAACTGAACTTCCTCATACTTCAGAATCGTGCTCTCCTGAATATGATTCCGCTCTTTCGGGTAAAATGAAATTCTTCATACTTCAGGATCGTGCTCTCCTGAATATGAAAAGGGTGAACTGAACTTCCTCATACTTCAGAATCGTGCTCTCCTGAATATGATTCGGCTCTTTCTTATAAATGAAATTCTTCATACTTCAGGATCGTGCTCTCCTGAATATGAAAAGGGTGAACTGAACTTCCTCATACTTCAGAATCGTGCTCTCCTGAATATGATTCGGCTCAAACCTCCCCGTATTTCAAGATCGTGCTCTCCTGAATACGATTTGGTTTCTTCTTTTACTAAAGGATAAATGAACTTCTTCATAATTCAGAATCGTGCTCTCCTGAATATGATTTCGTTCAAACCTCCCCGTATTTCAAGATCGTGCTCTCCTGAATACGATTTGGTTCAAAACCCCCCATACTTCCAGACGACAGGTAAATGGAAGCCCAACTGCTCCATGGAGATGGCCATTTGCTGCGAGTCATAACGAAGATAGGATCGGCTTATTAGGTGAGAAATGTAGCTTAACGATGTTGTAAGATGCAAAGTGTTGTACCGATAGATTTTCCAGGCATGAACTGGCATGTATCTGTAAAGGATTGTGGTTGATTTTCTTGAAAGATAGTGCAAAATAAATGCACGTCCGGGTACAGTGATAAACCTCTCAAGCGAGATAGCCGCGTATCTGTCATGGTATGGTGAAAACCGTTAGATGGTGCAAAAAAAAAAAGCACGTCAGGTTGGGATTGACGACCGACAAGACTGAGATTCAATCTAGGATTGAGCTAGAAAGAAGACTAGTAATCAAGACTCCATCGAGGGAATGAACTCGAAGGGTAGATATCTTATCCTGGCGAGGAAAGATAGCTGAAGTAACCGTCATCCACGAGGATCGAGCTCTGTGGGGAAACTGGAAACAAGTAAGTATTTTATGCTTAGGGCTGACAATCTATTTGGAGAGAACGGACGAACCCAGTTACTCGGCGGTAACGACCAATGATAGAGACATAATGAACCTGTGCATGCTAACGCGTATGTTAATGAATATGTTAATATGAATGTATGTTGATGTCTATGTATGTAAATATGCAGGATGTTATGAAATGAGTATGTAATGAGTATGTAATGGGTATGTACTGAAATGGCATGTGATGCTTATGCCCTTGCGTATGCTGACGAAACAGACTAGAGACGGGACGAGAGATGAAATAAACATCTCGACGGAAATACCCTGCGTTCTCTGCAACCAATACGTCAATCATGGGAGGGAATGGTAGGACCAAATCTGGTTTCAAAATTCTGAATTCTCTGAGGAGAAAGTAATCCGTTTGGGTGTACAGTATCACGTCTTCTCATGGGGAGAGGAAAACCTGAAGGACGCTTTCGAGTTACCCAAGAAAAGGTTGTCAGCTTATAGTCTCGCTGGGGACTGTGTTAGAGCAATGATTTGAAAGTGTTTCTGCAATAATGATACTCTCGGGGGGTGAAGAGATCCTTCCGAAATTTCCACTAGTCAAAGTAATTTCTTATATTTCAATTTTGTTTTTTGAAAAACAGTTTTGAAAAAATCTACAATGCACCTTTCATTTTCAAATTTTAAGAATAAACGCATTTTGCATAACAATAGAAAACAAAGAGCAATGCACCAAGGAATGTAAGTAACAAAATGGTATCTTTTATTAAAGGGTGGCAGCTCGCTGAAGGCATAGCTCCACAGATGATTATGTTTTAAAATTGGCAACATGGGAAAAGGTCACATTGAATCCAATGACACCTACTGACACTAATAACTAAGACTAATCCATAATCTTGCTTTGGGCAAGGATGAAAGGACTGAAACATGGCTCTCATGCGGAAAGTGTGTTCGCGATGATCAGTGTCCTCTGATGCAATGAAATGCCTTTGTCCCTGACTTTTGCCTGGACCGCCCTCTCGGGTTTTCAATCCACTGGGACGCTCCTTTTTGCCTAAGTCGCCCTTTCGGGTTTTCAACTTAGCGAGCTTTTTATTATTATTTCTTTTTTTTTCAACCCTTACTTTTGCCTAAGTCGCCTTTTGCAGGTTTTCGACTTAGCGGGTTTTTAGGCATAATATTTTCGGACTGCATCAGAATTCACGGGATGTGCTAGTTCTTCACCGTCCATCGTTGTAAGTATCAGAGACCCTCCGGAGAAAACGGTCTTTACGACGAATGGGCCTTCATAATTGGGCATCCACTTTCCACGCATATCTTTATGCACTGGCAAGATCTTTTTGAGTACGAGCTCTCCTTGACGGAACTCACGGATACGAATCTTCTTATCAAACGCTCTTTTCATCCGTTTCTGATATACTTGCCCATGGCACATGGCTGTCATGCGCTTCTCGTCAATGAGATTCAACTGATCCAGTCTGTCTTGAACCCACTCAGCTTCCTCAAGTTCAGCTTCCATCAACACTCTTAAAGAAGGTATCTCTACTTCGATGGGGAGCACGGCGTCCATTCCATACACCAATGAGAAAGGTGTTGCCCCTGTCGAAGTTCTCACTGAGGTTCTGTATCCATGCAAAGCAAACGGTAACATCTCATGCCAATCTTTGTAAGTCACAACCATCTTTTGCAGGATTTTCTTGATATTCTTATTCGCAGCTTCAACGGCCCCATTCATCTTAGGACGGTACGGAGAAGAATTGTGATGAGTGATCTTGAAACTGTCACACAGCTCCTTCATAGTCTTGTTGTTCAGATTGGTGCCATTGTCAGTTATTATCCGACTTGGGATTCCATAACAGCAGATGATTTCTTTCCTGATGAAGCGGGCAACCACTTGCTTGGTCACGTTGGTGTAGGAGGCAGCCTCTACCCATTTGGTGAAATAATCAATAGCAACAAGGATAAAACGATGACCATTAGAAGCCTTCGGCTCGATTGCCCCAATCATGTCAATACCCCACATAGAGAACGGCCATGGTGAAGACAAAACATTCAACGGTGATGGAGGTACATGCATTTTATCAGCATAAATTTGGCACTTATGGCATTTTCTAGCGTATTGGATGCAGTCAGTTTCCATGGTTAACCAATAATACCCAGCCCTTAACATCTTCTTGGACATAGCATAACCATTGGCATGAGTTCCGAAGGTCCCCTCATGAATTTCCTGCAGTAACATGTCCGCTTCCCGTTTATCAACACATCTGAGCAGAACCATGTCGTGATTTCTCTTGTATAGCACACCATTACTGATAAAGAATTTGGACGCCAGTCTTCTCAATGTTTTCTTGTCCAGACCAGTAGCACCATCGGGATACTCCTGCTTGACGAGATAGTTCTTGATATCATGAAACCAAGGCTTTTCATCCACCTCAACCACTTCGACCACCTGACAATAAGCGGGCTCAACTTTGCGCTCAATGTGGATAAGAGGTGCTTCATTAACGAATTTAACTTTCCACATGGATGCTAACATGGCTAAAGCATCAGCAACGTGATTCTCGGATCTAGGAACATGCTCGAACTCTATCTCGTCGAAATACTTGATCAGCTCAACAATGTAGTCCTTATAAGGGATTAACTTCTCATTCTTCGTTTCCCATTTGCCTTGTACCTGGTAAATAACCAAGGCTGAGTCACCACTTACTTTAAGAAGTTTGATTCGGAGGTGAATTGCTGCTTCGAGGCCAAGAATACATGCTTCATATTCTGCGACGTTATTAGTACACTCAAAGTCCAACCTTGCTGTAAATGGAGTGAATCCACCCTTTGGGTTCATCAAAACGGCGCCTATACCATGCCCATTGAAATTCGAGGAACCATCAAACATCATCCTCCACCAAAGACCTGGTTCTGGACCTTCGCTCGGATCTGGCTCTTCACAATCTCTTTTAATCAACAAAATATCCTCATCAGGAAAATCAAACTTAAGAGGTTCATAATCTTCAACCGGCTGGTCCGCAAGATAATCAGATAAAATACTACCCTTAATCGCCTTCTGGGGTACATACTGGATGTCATATTCGGATAAGAACATGTGCCAGCGGGCTAGCCTCCCGGTTTGAGCAGGTTTTTCAAAAATATACTTGATCGGATCCATTTTAGAAATCAACAATGTGGTATGACAGACCATATATTGCCGAAGGCGCCTAGCGGCCCATGCCAATGCACAACAAGTTTTCTCCAATGGTGAGTATCTATTTTCACAATCGGTAAACTTCTTGCTCAGGTAATAAATCGCATGTTCCTTTTTCCCAGTCTCATCATGTTGTCCAAGCACACAACCCATAGACTTCTCAAGAACAGTAAGGTACATAAACAACGGTCTTCCAGGCACGGGAGGAATCAGAATAGGGGGGTCTTGCAAATAACCCTTAATCTTCTCAAACGCTTTCTGACAATCGGGGTTCCACTCAACCGTCTGCCCCTTGCAAAGTAACTTGAATATCGGCTCACAAGTAGCGGTCATGTTGGAGATAAACCTGGAAATATAATTCAAACGTCCTAGAAAACCTCTAACTTGCGTCTCGGTTTGCGGAGCTGGCATATCTTGAATGGCTCGGACTTTGTCAGGATCCACCTCAATCCCTCGCTGGCTAACAATGAAACCAAGCAATTTTCCAGATCTGACACCGAAGGTACATTTAGCAGGGTTCAATTTCAACTGATATTTCCTGAGTCGTTCAAACAGCTTCACCAAATGGTCTAGATGGTCCTCCTCACTCTGAGATTTGGCTATCATATCGTCCACATACACTTCGATCTCCTTGTGCATCATATCATGAAAAAGAGTGGTCATAGCGCGTTGGTAAGTTGCCCCCGCGTTCTTTAAACCGAAGGGCATGACTTTGTAGCAGAAGGTTCCCCAAGGAGTAATGAAAGTAGTCTTCTCTCGATTGTCGGGATCCATTTTGATCTGATTATAGCCAGAGAAACCATCCATAAATGAGAACAACGCAAAACTGGCTGTATTGTCTACCAGTGTATCAATATGTGGCAGAGGGAAGTCGTCTTTCGGACTTGCTTTGTTCAGATCTTTGTAATCCACACACATCCTAACTTTACCGTCCTTCTTAGGCACTGGCACAATATTGGCAACCCAATCTGGATATTTTGCAACTGCCAAGAAACCTGCATCCAACTGCTTTTTAACCTCATCTCGAATTTTCAAAGCCATGTCGGGTCTCGTTCTTCGAAGCTTTTGTTTGATGGGCGGACAATCCGGCTTAAGTGGCAACTTGTGAACAACAATATCTGTGTCCAGACCAGGCATATCTTGATACGACCACGCAAACACATCAATATATTCTTTTAACAACTCAATCAACCTCGGCTTAACCTCTGTCCCAAGCATTGCACCAATCTTGACCTCTTTCTTGTTCTCATCTGTACTAAGATTAATTAAGTCCACCTGCTCCTTATGCGGTTGAAGCTCTGTATACTCGTACTCAATCAATCTTGTCAGTTCAGCGGGTACTTCAAAATCTTCTTCACCCTCGTCCTCAGCTTGATTGATGGGTGCATCCCAGTCAGGAGTGTCAGTAAAGTCATTGGATCCAACAAGGTTTACGATGTCTCTGCATGATGGAAGGCTTATTTAATTAAAATGCTCAAAGATATGTAAGATAAGAAATGGAATGCTGTTTTTTTTGTTTTATTTTTTGGAAGAAAAGGTTGCCAATTTCATTTTTAAAGGTGAAAACGAAAAAACGCAAATGAACCAAAGTGGAATTTGAACAAAATGCCTTTATTAATATCCTTTTAGAAATGAAAGGTGGCCCAATAAAAGCGACCCTATAGCCTTGGGCAGAGGTATGGATTATTATTTAAAAATGTAAATGAAACCTTTTTTTTTTTTTTTTTTAAAAAAATTACTTTGACAAGGGAAAAATGACAGGGATCTCTACGGCCTCCCAGTTGTTCAAAACTGCATCACCCTTAAACACCAGGTTGCTCAGCTCTTCATTTTCCTCACAGTCACTGATGGCATTGACTTGGAAACCTCCGCTGACAAATACCTCTTGGATAACCTTCGGACGCCCTTCGACAGTTGTGGCAACTCCATTCTGAGTTGGTTTGTAACCCAACCCAAAGCGATCAGTCTTGGTCTTGACATCAATTACCTCTCCCCAACCTTCAGGAATGCCCCTGTCAATTGTTGATTTGGTACTCTTCAGAGATGCAAAAGATGGATTACCCTGACCCACTGTCTCTTCGACTTCTAGCAGAACAGCATTGGCGATCTCAAGTGCTTGAAAGGAGATTTCCAAAGCATTCTCATCGGCCTCGATGTAACGGAAAGAAGACAGGTTACTGACCATCAGATCCTCCTCACCGTGTATAATAACCAACTTCCCATCGATCACGAACTTCATCTTTTGATGTAACGTTGAGGTTACTGCCCCAGCGGCATGAATCCACGGCCTTCCAAGTAAACAACTGTAATTGGGATTAATGTCCATGACTTGAAACGTGACATTAAAAACTTGCGGACCAATTAGGATAGGAAGCTCAACCTCCCCCATTACCGACCGGCGAGAACCATCGAAAGCCTTGACGATCAAAGGAGTAGGTTTCAACACAGTCTCTTTGAAAACCAACTTATCAAGAACCCTCTTGGGTAGAACATTCAGAGAAGAGCCGGTGTCCACTAGCACTCTTGCCAAATTATCTTCCTGACACCTCACTGTTATATGTAAAGCACGATTATGATTCGGACCCTCCTTTGGTAACTCTTCATTGCTGAAACTAAGGGTGTTACAGGCGGTCAAATTGGCAATCACACTATCGAACCGACTGGTGCTGATATCTTGATCCACATGTGCTTGAGTCAAAACTTTCTGCAAGGCCATCCTATGAGCGGGTGAACTCATCAACAGAGATAAAATCGAAATCTTGGAAGGAGTCTGGTGAAGTTGGTCGATAACTTTATAGTCACTTTTCTTGATGATCCTCAAAAACTCAGCATCTTCATCATTCGTAACGGCTCCCTTACCTTTGTCTTTGACGGCCACTGGGATATTAGTGGTTTCCTTAGGTGGAACCTCATTGGAACGGGGAGTATACACACGGCCACTGCGAGTCATCCTGCTTGCCTCTGCGATATTGGTCACAGTGTCCTTAACCTCTTCATTTGGAATAACTTTCCCAGACTCCTTGTCAATCATCGTCACGTTGTATTTCCAAGGCACGGCTTTAGGATCACTGAAAAGAAACGGACCTGGTCTTCGAATAACTATTGGCTTATGCTGATTCACCTCAGGGATAGACGACTTTGGTATATCGAACACGAGATTGGCAGAACCTGCCCCTGATAGATTAAACACTGGCACCTTTCCCTTTGATCCAGGCTGATGGAAGACTGGCTCAACCACAGCGACCTCATCTTTCTTGGATTGGCTTGTCACTTGTAAAACACCCTCATTAATCAACCTCTGAACATCATTCTGAACCAACACACAACCCTTAATACTGGCTTCACAACTTACGCATGCAACGTGGGAAGTATCTACCAGACCAGCTTCAAACAGTTTCAAATGGAACATCTTGAGAGGAGTCTTAATCTGTACAACGTCAAGGACATAACCTTCCTCCGAATCGGCCCTAACGGCATTGACACTCTCATGGTTAGGAAAAGGGTTCTTCTTAACATTCGGTTGGGGATCTTCAAATGACAAAATCTTCTTTTCCAATAAATCCCTGACAAGATCTTTGAGAGCATAACAATTCTCCAGATCGTGACCAGGCGCACCCTCATGAAATAAACAATGAGCGGCGGCGTTGTAATTGGCGGGTAGAGGATTAGGAGGCGGACCCAAAGCCCGAGTAGTGATTAGACCTTGCTTGACCAAAGAGGGATACAACTCGGTGAAAGTCATCGGAATCGGCGGACAAGGCTTATACGTTCTTCTGTTTGGAACATTCTGGCGACGAGCCGGACTCTTTGGCTGTTGAGGAGCAGGAGCGTTGGGCGCCTGTAGGTAGTTGATAGGAGGCGGATAAACAGGAGGTTGTTGCATAGGTTGATACATAGGAACCTGTTGATTGAAAGAAGGTGTAACAGCTGCCACATAGGGTTGTTGAGCATGTTGGATTGGGTACCCTTGAGGTTGAGCATAACCTTGCGGATATTGATAAAATTGGTTTTTTAGTCTACCAGAGGATATAGCATTAGTCTCGCCCTCTTTCTTCTTCTGGGAACTATACGGAGGTTTCTTCGGCTGATCCTTAGAAGCACCATGATTACTTGTCATTTTACCACTTTTCATACCCAATTCAATCTTGACACCCACAACAACAATGTCAGAGAAATTTGAAGTCACACTACCCACCATTCTCTCGTAAAAATCTGGACGAACCGTGTCGACAAACCAGTCAGCTAACTTTTTCTCGGTCAAAGGAGGTTCTACCTGCGAAGCAATCTCTCTCCACCTTTGAGCGTACTCTTTGAATGACTCGGAATTCTTTTGTGACATACTCAACAACTGTCTTCTGTCAGGAGCCAGATCCATATTGTACTTGTAGTGTTTGATGAAAGCGTCAGATAAATCTTGAAAACTCTTAACGCGAGACTGGTCCAAAGTTAAATACCACTTGGAGGAAGCACCCTTCAAACTATCTTGGAAGCAATGAATCATCAGTTTATCATTCTCAACATGGGCAGCCATTTTGCGATAATACATGATCAGATGACTCTTAGGACAGGTGGCACCTTCATAACGATCGAAGTTCGGAGTTTTGAACTTCGGGGGAATAACCAAACCTGAGACCAAACAAACATCCCTTGCAGCAGTCCCAAAAATTTGATCGCCCTCTACTTTTTTCAATCTCTGGACGATGGTATTTACTTCCTCACGAAGCTTATCATGTTTCTCATAACCTTCAACATTCTTATCAAGATTATCAAAAACTGTCTCATTGAAGTACGGTTGCGCACGGGTGTGTACAACAGGTGGTGCAAAGATAGGAGCCCCCCTAGAAACTTCAGAAAATAAAGGCACGGCTTGCTGGACAGGCTGATTAATCGGAACAGTGGCTTGAGGAGGCACAAAACCGGGAGCAAGACCATAAGGTGGGTCCCTTGCTATGGTCACACTTGGTGAAGGGTCCACAGTAACGCCGGTAATCTCGGAAACAACAGTGGGCTGGGTATCCATCTTAGCATTCATGACATGTAACAATTCCATCATACGCCCCATACCCCCTCGAAGGTCTTCAAGTTCATTGCTAAGGCGATCAATCTCTTTTTCCTGATCCTCCATTCTTTTCCGAGTTTGAGCTCTGGTGTTGTACTGGTGCCGAGAACTCAGGGTGACGAAACTGGAAGGCGAGAGAACCGAACATGAGAAAACGGAAGACACATGCAATGCAAGAAAGTAAATGATGCTATGATGCAAATGCAAATGAAGATTTCATGGAATTCAAACATTTACAAATGTCGTGGGGTACCAAAGAAATCTTTTTCTTGTTTTTTCATTTTACTTTTTATTTATGGCATCCTGCGATATCCATAAATGATATTTGAACTCCATGAAATACAATGCAATGAGATGCTTTATGGATGCAATGCATGAAAACACACAAAGTCCTAGGTTAAAGGAACGTGAGCGGAGTCAAGGTCTACCCATCCCAAAAGGAGTGTACTATAGGTTAGTTGTACCTGCCGAACAAGGTTCTACAAAGTGCCCAAAGTCATCAGCCCATCTTTCGGATATTATCAACCTTCCGATTGACTCGGGGGTTAATAATATTCTCAAGAGAACCTCTTTTGAGTGTAGTATCGCGTAGCAGCCGTTGTAGGATTACTCCCACATAGCTCCCGCACTACGTCCTAAATAAGGCCGAGGTGGTGTAAAGGTACTACGGTTCCCAATATCACAGACTCCAATCGACCATGGAAAAAGTTTTCGCGATTACTCGTTCAACCGAACCATTTTCGAAAGGGTCTCAACTGAGCGGTGATTCTCGAATCAACTTGGTCGGGATTCACTCCCTATAAGCCTCATCGAATATATCCCCATCCTATAATAATGTCACTAGTTCGGGCGTAGGACTTATCTCACAACACAAGGTACCGTCCCAAAATCAAAATACAATATATACATGCAAATGAATAGTAAGACAAATAGTAATGAATATGAACAAATTAGGGATAACCCTCAAAAGTTTAGAAAGTCGCCAGTGAAGTCGCCATTTTCTGTTGCGGTGGAAATAGGATCACAAACTATTAATGAGTTTGAATCGCAATTCAATTCACAACCGCTCTTTGATTTATCCGAAGGAAAAGGTCAAAAGAGGGAAAACCTATTTTGCATCGTAAACACAATGCGGGGAAAGATCTAGGGTTCGGGGGTTGGTTAAATTTAGGGAAGGTATTAGCACCCTAAACTTCTGTAGTACTCTACAGGAACCTTTTGTTCAGATGTTTACTATTTGCTTTATTT
Organism: Lathyrus sativus; assembly: GCA_963859935.3. Lineage (NCBI taxonomy): Eukaryota > Viridiplantae > Streptophyta > Magnoliopsida > Fabales > Fabaceae > Lathyrus > Lathyrus sativus. The sequence continues at coordinate 192,078,323 of OZ012738.1, forward strand.
ATTTGCTTAAGGTATATGTACAAAGGGATTAAAAGTGAGAAAAGAGACCTAAGAGTTTACTCGGCAAGACATCGCATCTTGTGCCTACGTATCCTTACGGGAGTGGAATCAGAGTAATCGTAGTTCCCCTCAAAAGGGAGGTTAGAGACTTCTTGACTGTGGTCAAGGTCTCAAAGGGAATAAACGCATCTTAAGGACACGCTTACAGGGAGTTTTAAACTCCGATCTCTACGTTATGAATTGTTAAATTGTAATTAGGGTTAAATTAGGGATTCTACGGCGGGAAACCCTAAAATGAGCGCGGCGGCTCTTTGACCTAATGCTAGGGGTAAAATGGTAATTTTGTCTACGGCGAGACATGCATGGAAAATTAGGGTTGAAAAGGTGTAAGGGTTGAAGGTGAGGACTATTGACACGGCGGTCAAAAGCTAGACCTAATTCCTTCGGCAGTGTGTGCAATGTGACAGAAATATTGATGAAGGTGTGAGATAATTGAATTGTAAACAGGGAATAAAAACAGAAGTTAAAAGCCATGCAAACAGAAATTTAAGGCAGAAATTCAAAGCGCGATTATTAGATTCGCGAGGTTACAACCGAGAAACATATACAATATGATACTGAAATAAGATGAAATAAGTAATGGTAAATGTAACGAGCTGCAAAATGAACAAACGACATTAGTGGGCAGAGTTAGGCGGCAATCAAATTAATTACGAAACAATAAAGAAAAAGATGCAAATTTGAGATTTTTATCATTGCTTTATTTAAAAATTTAATGTTAGCTTGCGAAAAAAGGTTTAATTTAAAAATGTTTTACTCTTTTTAAAAAAGGTTTTATTTTTTAATATTTTTAAGAACAGTTTTCTGATTTTGTTTTTAAAAAAAGAGTTTTTATTTATTTTTAATATTTACATAAAAAAGGTTTTTTTTAATTTAATTTTTAAAAAACAGTTTTTGAATTATAAAAGTAAAAAAATAAAAAACAATTTAAAAAACATAAAAAAACAAATTTTAAAAAAACATAAAAACAAATTTTAAAAAAACAACACAAAAAAAAAAAAAATAAAGGGAGGGGGTTGGGCCGGTCATCACACCCGGACCCAACCCGGTTAGTGGTTTAATCTAAAAACATTTAGGGTTCTGGGAACCCTAATGTTCCTTGCGGCGCCATTCACCTTTCTTCTTCATCTCCCTCTCGCGGCTACTCGTTTTCGCCTCCGTCTTTCTCTCTCGCGGTCGTGTCTTCTTATTTCCTGAAACAAACATGAAAAAAAAAGTCCCCTTGCTTACATTTAACGTGAAATCGACCGAAGATGGCGTGAGCTGAGGCTGAGAGTTGATTGCCCGCCGGCGCGGCGATGGCGATCTTCTCAGTTCGGTGTGATTGATTGTTCAATGATATTTGTTGTCGCCGTCTATGGTTCGCTCACGATCTTCCTTCGTTAGCGTTCGCTTACGATCTCCGTTAGGGTTTTGCTCGTGATCTTCGTTAGCCCTCCTTTCTGAGGTGAAATCATCCCTTTTTATACATTCTTTTTCGATCTTTCTTTTGGGCCTTTGATCCGATTTGCTGCTCTTTTTCTGAGATATGATTTTGTGTTGATATGATTTGATTTCATCTGGATTTGTTTGTTCTTTCAGATACTGATTGGGTTTCAATTGGATGTTTTCTGATACGGATTTGATACTGACTCGAAACTTTCCATTTTCAGAACTCCTTAATTGATTCGATTTTGTTTGATCATTTTCTGATATACTGATTGGATTTTTGCAGATGTGGATTGGATTGCCTTTGAATTTCACTTGACCTGTTTGATATCTGAATTAATTCGTTTTTGATTTCGAACTAATTTGTTTGATTTCATTCGTCTTTGAACTGATTTGTTTGATTGAACTGACTCGTTTTCGATTTGGCAATTTTTGATGCAGTTAGCTTTTCCTCTTCTTCTTTCAGAGAGGGCTAGTATTGAGGCTTAGGTCGAGTCAAAAGATGCTGAGAATGGTATACGGCGATGATGATACCTGAGCCCTCGACGCCTGTGTTCTTCGATGACGCTGCGATTGCCATGAGTTCTGGGCTTGTGGTTTATCATTTGTTCCATTTGAGTTGTTTTAACCATTAGCCTGTGATGAACTTTTGCTGATGCTATTTGCTTCTTGAGTTTCAGGGCTTTCTGCTGGACTGTTGTGATGTTCTTGCATTGAATTTAGCTCTTTTGCACACGATTTTAATTCTTCTTTTCAGGCCTGAACTTAATTCTTATTGTCTAGTGCTGAACTGTGATTATGATGCGTATGTCCCCTTTTCATCGATGCAGTTGCCGTTGATTCTCACTTGGTGTAGGCTGGTATTTGGACTGATGTGTATATTGTTGGGCTATGATGTTCATAATTGAGCCTATGCCCTGTATTTCCAACTTTCCAATGTGACCTTCTTATTTGGTTTGGAAATATTGTGACTGATATTGATTTTGAATCCTTTAAGGCTGATATGAACTTTGTTCCCTTTTCTCTTTTGAACTGCGCTTTGTTACGCCTCTTGTTGATTGGGCTTGTTCTTGCTGATGCAACTTGACTCTATGAATTTCAGGTGTGGGATGCCCCTTTTACTTGGTGAACTGGACTTACACTTTGTGGGGAGTCCGTGACTTGAATGGCCTCTAATTCTTCTGTTCACACTTATTTACTTTCTTCTTCTTCTTCCAGAACAGCTGCTTTGAATTGATCCATGCCGCCGGGAAAGTTATGTGGTGATGATGACCACGGGTCTGAAACTTATGGCGTTACTCCTGATTTTAATGGGCTTGATTCTCTAATTTTCAGGTGCTGCGACTTCATGAACCAGCTTTGGATTTGGGCAATCGTGTCCAACTGTGGATTCGGATGTCGCTTAATGTTGCCTCGAGACATTTACTTGATAGTGGCTGCGAGTTTGGGGCGGTGATGTTCATCTGAGCCCTCTATGCCTGGTGCTCCGTTTCTGATGTGCTTTGCACATTTGGGACCCAACCTGAACTGATACATTGCTGCGATTACTTGAGCTCATCTTTGTTCTTTTTTCTGGTATAGTTTCGCTTTGATTTTGTGCCGTGATTCGGTGCTGTGATTTTGTGTAGTCGCTTACTTATGTGTTGCTTGTCATTGAAACTGGTTCGAATGGGGACTTGCCTTTAACTGATGCTGCTGAACCTTTTTGATTCTTTGTTCTATGTAATTTTGACGCAGCTTGTTTTGTGTCTCATTTTTCTGTTCTGTTTGAACTTGATTTTTATGGGCTCAGAATTGATGCAGTTTGATGCAGTTTTGGCTTGCATTTCAGTTTGAATTTTTCCACTTACTTGTGGCATCTTATGAACTGTCTTGTTTTTGACTTTCTGTCATCAATTTGTACTGATGCAATTGTGGAATTTCAGGTGTCGGGAATTTCGGAACCAAAACGAACTTAGACCTGCCGGCATCCGGGTCTGAGTCCAAACTTGCCTATGTTGCCTTATTCTCGTATCAGTTTGGAAATCCAATCGCTGCAAAACGAATCAGTCCCGCTTCTTTTATTACTTCTATCTCTCGGATGTCCCGTAACGATAAGAACAGGTGTTACCTGATCTGACGCCGATGACGCGGATCGGTAACGGGGGTAGGACGCAGCTTCGGTTGTGCCACTCCCGACACTCGATGATGACACTGTTCTGAGAGTGTCAAAAACAACTTCTAACATTTTCTTCTATACTGTTTGTTTTGTTTTGATGTGCAGGTGAATCGGAGACTTGGCGGAGAAGCTCAAAGGACATCAAGAAGGATACTTAGAAATTTTAGGGCTTAGGACTTTTTAGGATATACACCTCTTTTGTAACTTGTAATAAAAAAAGCATTATGAAATAATTCAATAATACATTTTTTTTATCCAAATTATTTCCCTTTTGTAAATCGTGATGAAATATTATGAATAAAATTCAACTTTCTATCCAAATTCTCTTTACAAATAATAATAAAATATTATGAATGAACTTCACATATTTATTAAAATCATCTTCCATTTCTTCTCCATGATTTAATTCACAAACATCTCAACATACGATTCATCAGTCGAATATCCTTGAATTAATCCGATCCAATCTTAATACCTTTGACATGAATAAGCTCCAATAATCAGTAGAAGTTTTCACTGTTGTCCCTCTAAAGATGAACTGGAAGATAGAAGAATGATCTCTTGTTAAACCCCGTTCCACAGATCAGACTTTCCAAACCAAATTGATATCAAACCCACGTAAATAAACGCCTCAGAACTTAATAACAGCCCGTCTTCAAGGAATTAGCAGAATTTGCGTAAAATGACCAAAATACCCCTGGAACCAAATCTGCAAAACAAAACACCTCCATAACTTGTTAGTGGTTAGCAAATGTACATATGAGATGATATGCGAAATGACTGACTAAATATAAGGGTAAAATTTGGGGTATTACACATACCAAGTCTCACTTCTCGGCGTCATTTCACAAACCAAACTCAAATCTCTAAAGTTCTCCAAAAGTTCCCATTCTTTCATCATCAAGGTAGACATGTGCAACGACTTCCGACTTAAGGCATCAGCCACCACATTTTCCTTACCCGGATGGTAATTCAAACCAAAATCATAGTCTTTCAAAAGCTCTAACCACCTCCTTTGCCTCATATTCAATTCCTTTTGATCAAATAAATACTTCAAACTCTTGTGATCACTAAAAACTTCAAATCTTGCACCATAAAGATAATGCCTCCAAATTTTCAAAACAAACACCACGGCCGCTAATTCCAAATCATGCGTAGGGTAATTCTTTTCATGCACTCTCAACTGTCTCGAAGCATAAGCCACAACTTTTCCATCTTGCATCAACACACCACCCAAACCTGTCAAGGAAGTAGTCTTAATAAGCCACAAAAGGTTCCGTAAGATTCGGCAAAATCAAGACTGGCGCTGTTGTCAATCTTTTCTTTAACTCAATGAAACTCTTTTCATAATCAGCATCCCAAACAAAATCCTTTCCCTTACAAGTCAACTGCGTTAACGAAAGTGCCAACTTTGAAAATCCTTCAATAAACCTCCGATAATAACCTGCCAAGCCCAAAAAGCTTCGAATCTCCGTAACCGATCTAGGAGTCTCCCATTTCATTACCGCATCAATCTTGGATGGATCCACACTAATACATCACCGGAAATAATATGCCCGAGAAAACTCACTTCGGACAACCAAAATTCACACTTTGACAACTTAGCATACAATTGCTTCTCTTTCAAAATCTGTAACACAATCCTCAAATGCTCTTCATGCTCCTCTTGAGACTTAGAGTAAATCAAAATTTCGTCGATGAACACAACTACAAAATGATCCAACTGCTCATGAAAAATACGATTCATGTATTCCATAAACACACCCGACGCATTAGAAACTCTGAATGGCATCACAGAATATTCGTAATGACCATACCGTGTCCTAAAAGCCGTCTTTGGAATATCCTCCTCCTTAACCCGAATCTGGTGATAACCCGATCTCAGATCAATCTTGCTAAAAACACGCGCTCCAACTAATTGGTCCATCAAATCATTGATTCTTGGAAGCGGATACTTATTCTTAATTGTCACCTTATTCAACTGCCGATAATCAATACATAACCGCATACTCCCATCCTTCTTCTTTACCAATAATACCGGCGCACCCCAAGGAGAAACACTTGGTCTTACAAACCTCTTGTCCAACAAATCATTCAACTGCTCCTTCAGTTCTACCAATTCCGATGCTGACATACGATACGGTGCCATCGAAATCGGTCTAGTACCGGGAACTAGATCAATAGAAAACTCAACTTCTCTTTCCGGCGGTACATCCGTAATCTCTTATGGAAACACTTTTGGAAAATCACACACCACTGGAAACACATCAAGCTCAACTTTGCTCTCCACAGACAACGATGCAAACAAGCCGAACAACTGAGCTTTGTCCGCTAAAAGTTTCTTCAACTCTTTAGTGGATAGAAAAATATCACCTTCATCATCTTCCAAAGAAGGAAACCTTACTAACTTGTGATAGCAATCTAAATAAACTCTATTAAATTGCAACCAGTTCATACCCAAGATCACGTCCAAACCTTCCAACGACAAACACACTAAATCCATAATGAAGTTTTTAACATACATGGTCAAAGAACAACTTACACACACCAAAGAAGTAGTTACTGACCCCGAAGCGGGAGTCTCAATAACCATGTCTCCACTAAAAGAAACCATGCACAAACCCAAACGCTTAGCACACTCAATAGAAATGAACGAATGAGTCGCTCCAGTATCAATAATAACAACTAAAGGCATATTATTAATAAAGCATGTACCTTTAATCAAGCGAGTCACATTAGTAGTGTCTGAACCTGCTAATGCAAATACTTTTCCATCCGAATGAGCTTGCTTTGGTTTGGTACAGTTGGTACTAATATGACCAACTTCCCCACCATTAAAACACTTTACCACATTCCTTCTACAACCAAAAGTGGCATGTCCAAGACTTCCACAATTAGCACACTTCTCCACAGACTTCCCACATTCAAAAGATTTGTGGCCCATCACGCCACACATGTAACATTTGACCGCACCAGAACTTCCTCCTCCAGGTCTCCTGTCAAAGTTTCCCTTATACTTGCCCTTACCAACAGGCGTCACATAAGGTCCACTCCTTACTTGTTGCTTGTCGTTCTTCTCACTCAAACTCTTATAATGAGTAGATCGAGTCCTGCTGTCCTCTTCAAAAATCCTACAACATTCGGTCAAGTCCGAAAATCTTCGTATTCTTTGGTATCCCACCGCTTGCTTTATCTCAGGACGCAAGCCATTCTCATACTTAATGCACTTAGAGAACTCTTCTGTAACCGCCGCATAATGAGAATGAAACTGAACTAATTCCACAAACTTAGTCGTGTAGTCCATCACGGACATATTGCCTTGCTTCAGCTCAAGAAATTCTATTTCCTTTTTCCCCTTTACACTCTCAGGATAATACTTTCTCAAGAATTCGGTGCGAAATAAATCCCATGTTATTTCTTCGTCATCTACCTCAAGAACTTGCCTCATACCGACCCACCAGTCGTCGGCCTCTTCTATCAACATGTGAGTTCCAAGTCTCGCCTTGTTTCCTTCAGCACATCCCATAACTCTAAAGATTCTCTCAATCTCCTTCAACCAGATCTGAGCACCGTCCGGATCAAACCTCCCCTTGAATACCGGCAGTTGATTCTTTCTAAACTCATCATTAGCGTTCGCATTCGGTGCACCTTGCACCGCCCTAGCCATAGCCTCCAACGCCGCAGCCATAGCATTGTCATTACGGCCAGCCATATTCTGATGATTCCCAAAAATAACAACAAGGTTAAACAACCGTTCAACCAACACAACAACAAGGCAGACACAACTGACTCAGCACTGGCTCTGATACCACTTAATGTAACACCCCCTTTCTATACCCCCAAATAAACAATTAAATAATTTAGGCACTTAATAAAAATTTTCATCAGAGTATAAATTAACACATGGTATAAAAGAGGCACGTCACATTATCCAGGAAATTCAAAACACATAACACACCTGCTCATAAAGATATGCAACAAAGGGTAAATCACCACAAAGGAACTTAGTCCTTAAAACCCACATATCAATATTTAAAATAAAAGTGGAAACATATAAACATTGAATCACTTCATTCATATAAACATTATATACATCAACAGTTTAATTCAAGTTATAAGTCATGTTTACAAAACATTCACCAGCAGATACATACACAGATGTATCACAAAAGAATCAAAATAATTCCTAACTACCCGGTCCTACATATCAGAGCCAACCGACCAAAAAGAATGAAGCCACGCTTCACAAAAGACCTCCAGCAAACCTACACTACAATGCCTCATAGAGCATCATAAAATAGCAGAAGTGTGAGAAACATTATCATAACAAACAATGCATATAATTATATATCTATATACACCAACATAGAATACACATAACACATTTCTCACTGTAATTCATCACATACCTCACAATGTATATCTACACAACTAAGCATATTCACCAATCATGCTTCACAATTCACAACATTTGCACATAAACATTTACACTTATGTTTACTTCAACAATCCACATAAACATACACGATTATGTTCATTACACCAATACATCATATGAAGATGATAATGCAACTCATAGAGACCGACTCACGACTCTATGCAGATGCAAATTCGGTACCGACTCATTCAGTAGGTTCAATTGAAGAACCAAATGGAACCATCGCTCGTTACCGAAGTAACTCCCCGTCAGGCCTACGATGTTCACCCATCGCTCACACCCCACATGGGCACACGATGTTTCAGGATTGCTCATACCCCCACACGGGCACACAATCTGATTGCTCACACCCTACAAGGGCACACAATCGTTCTGCAGATTCTCCATGGAATCAAATATAAACCATCGGTCACACCCCACAAGGGCACACGATCATTTCTGCAGATCCTCCTAGGGATCAAAAATAAACCATCGCTCACACCCCACAAGGGCACACGAGGTTTCTGCAGATCCTACACGGGATCAGACACACAAGAATGCAGTCATGATACTTCAACTGCAAAATGACCCAACATACTCTTGAAATGCATACATATTCACAAATATATAATCATGCATTCTTCACATCATACAACTACATACAGTTGTGCACATTCACAACAATTTCATCATGCATTTTCATTCAATTTAAACAAATGCACAAAATTGCCAAACGACCACATTTCACATTCCACGATTCACAATCTAGGATTCACGCCTTATGGCTACCCACAACACATCACATCACAATAGCACACAAACTATCCATTCAGATAAAGATTAAACATAAATAAACCAAACAATCGACAATTAGATGGAAAGCACAGGAAATCAAAGAAAATGTTGTCACATTCGCCGACCTTCGCCTGGCGAATGCTCGCCGCCACACTCGCCTGGAGAACTCGCTGGCGAAGCCAGACAGTAGCTACTGACTTGGTTTGCTACTACTCGCTGCTACACTCGCCTGGCGAAGCCTCTCGCCGCCTCCTTCGCCTGGCGAACTCACTGGCGAAGACAGAGTTGGGCTACTAACTTGGTTCACTACCCACTCGATGGGATTCGCCTGGCGAACCTTCGATCCCATTCGCCTAGCGAATCTACGAACTCAGAAATCCTTAACTGTCAAAATTGCCCAATCCTTCCAAAATCAACCGATTCTCACCAAAGCAGTTTCAACCACCTTAGTCTAACATTCCCCAACTAAACTTTACCACTTATTCTCATTTTTAACCGTTAAAACTCGGTTTCTACCGATTAAATCAAATTCTACCTAAAACGGAAAATGAACAAAACTCTCCCTAATCTAAAATCAAACCAATAGAAATATACATAATCATACACATCGAAATAATAATAAAGTTTAACACCCTTACCCGATTAAATCGAAGCTTAGAAGTTGATTTTTGATGGTTCTAGTTTTTTCTCCTCTTCCTCCTCTTTTCTCTTCTTTCCTTTCTATTTCTTTCTATCTCTTTTCTTTTCTTTCTATTTCCACTTATACTCTTTCTATTCTATTTCTCTAAAATAATAACTAATTAAGGATTATCTATAACACCCTCTAATTAATTACCAAAACTCGCCGAATAATAAAATAACATAATATGCATACATAAAATATTAATATTCAAATTTCACAAATATAATAATAATCAATCGAAATAAATCAAAAGACTCAACAAAATGGGAAATTCAGAATCGGGGCGTTACATAGAGCGCTGGGATGTCATCGTTGTGGCAAGAGAGGTCATAAAGCTATGGACTATAAAGACGAAGATCTGACTTGCTTCAACTTCATAGTGAAGGGTCATATCAGTACCCAGTGCCAGTAGTCAAAGAAGACTGCTACTGCTGCTCAGACTAGTGGCAGAGTGTTCTCTTTGAGTGGTGCAGAAGGATCCAAGACAGATAACTTGATCAGAGGTACTTGTTTTATTAATGATGTTGAATTGATTGCTATGATTGATACGGGTGCTACTCATTCGTTTATTTCTCTTGAATGTGCTAAGAGGTTGAATTTGAAATTGTCTTCTATGATTGAGAGTATGGTTATAGATACCCTGACTAATGGTTCTGTGACTAATGCGTTAGTCTGTTTGAGCTGCCCTTTGACCATTTATGATAAGAATTTTGTGATGGACTTGGTCTGTCTACCCTTGCATCAAATTGATGTTATTCTTGGAATGAACTGGTTGGAGTACAACTATGTTCATATCGATTTCTACAGCAAGACTGTGAGGTTCCCAGAGTTTGGTGATGGTGGAGAGCGGATGTATGTATCTTCCAAGCAAGTAGAAGAACTCTTGGAAGATGAGGCTCAGATGTTTGCATTGTTTGCATCACTTCAAGTTGATTATGAAGCAGTGAGCATGGAGCTACCAGTTGTTCGGGAATTTCCAGAGGTGTTTCCAGACGGCGTGAGTGACTTACCTCCTGAGCGTGAGGTGGAGTTTACTGTTGATGTGATATCGGGCACTAGTCTTGTGTCGATGGCTCCTTATCGGATGTCTGCGTCTGAGTTAGGAGAGTTGAAGAAACAGTTGGAAGAGCTACTTGAGAAGAAGTTTATTTGACCGAGTGTTTCTCTATGCGGTGCTCCTGTGTTGTTGGTGAAGAAGAAAGATGGTAGCATGAGATTGTGTGTGGATTATCGGCAATTGAATAAAGTAACAATCAAGAATAAGTATCCACTTCCGAGGATTGATTATTTGATGGATCAATTGGTGGGTGCTTGTGTGTTTAGCAAGATTGATTGGAGGTATGATTATCATCAGATTCACGTTAAGCCTGATGATATTCCGAAGACAGCTTTCGGAACGAGGTATGGACACTATGAATATACTGTGATGCCGTTTGGTTTATCTAATGCACCTGGTGTATTCATGGAGTATATGAATAGTATTTTTCATCCATATTTGGATCAGTTTGTGGTAGTGTTCATTGACGATATCTTGATATATTCTAAGTCCAAGGAATAGCATGCACAACATCTAAGAGTGGTATTGCAGGTTTTGAGAGACAAGAAGCTTTATGCCAACTTGTCCAAGTGTGTGTTTTGGTTGAAGGAAGTGAGTTTCCTTGGCCATCTTATTTCTAGTGGAGGAATTGTTTTTGATCCGTCAAAAGTTGATGTTGTGTTGCAGTGGGAGACTCAAAAGTCTGATACTAAGATTCGAAGTTTCCTGGGATTAGCTGGTTATTATCGCAGGTTTATAGAAGGCTTTTCAAAGTTTGCACTGCCAATGACTCAGTTGGCTCGAAGAGGTCAAGCTTATGTGTGGGATGATGCTTGTGAGAAGAGTTTTGTAGAACTCAAGAAGAAGTTGGTGACTGCTCCAGTGTTGATTTTGCCAAATTCGACTGAGTCTTTTGTAGTGTATTGTGATGCGTCGAAGATGGGTCTTGGAGGCGTATAGATGCAGAATGGTCAGGTTGTTGCTTATGCTTCCAGACAACTGAAGATTCATGAAAGGAATTATCCTACGCATGACTTAGAGTTGGTCGTTGTGGTGTTCGTGTTGAAAATTTGGAGACATTATCTTTTGGGTCTAGGTTCAAAGTGTTCAGTGATCACAAGAGCCAGAATTATTTATTTGATGAGAAAGAGTTGAACACGAGGCAAAGCAGATGGCTTAAACTTCTGAAGGATTATGATTTTTAATTGAGTTACCATCCTGGTAAGGCTAATGTTGTGGCTGATGCGTTAAGCAGGAAGTCCTTACATATGTCGATGCTTATGGTTCGAGAGTTAGTGTCACGGTGAAAATTGGATATCAAATTATTGATTAACTTGAATCTTAATTCATGGTTCACCACTGGTCTTTAATTTTTCCAAAGGAAGGGGAAAAGATCGAATTACCCACAATGCAATGCAAAATACAAAAGCTAGAGAATTATAGGTTCGGGGGTTGGTTAAACTTAGGGAAGGTGCTAGCATCCTAAGTTTTTGTAGTACTCTACAGGAATCTCTTGTTTTATGTTGTTCATTGCTAAGGTTTATCTGCTTAAGGTGAAAGACCTAGGGGTTTAAGTCTAAGTACACTCGCCAAGATGTCGCATCTTGTGCCTACATATCTTGACGGAAATGGAATCAGAGTAATTGTAGTTCCCTTAAAGGGTTTGAGGAGCTCTTTGACTATGGTCAAAGTTCCTACGGGATAAGGTAGTTGATTGAATGGTTTTAGGAGAAAAGACGAGTTGTCATTTTAAGGGAGATTACTTAATTTAACCGCCACAACTTCGTAGTAAATAGTCTTTGCATCGTCTTAAGAGAAGGGCTCAAGTACTCGGAATGTCGACAAGTACGCCTCTGTCTCTCTTAAGCAGAAAGGTCCCTACATATGGATTGAATTGTTATGGGGTAGAAGTTTTATCTCGCTTAAGATGATTAACATCTTATTCTCTAATATGTTTGAATGTTGTTTGATTGAGTTGAATTGTTTTTGTCTAAGTTATAAAAGATAAAAGAAAAAGGTCCTCCTTATAGGGTAGGATATATCTTAAGAGATCAACTTGAATAGGATCAAGGATCAATGGGGAATATGATGCAAATGAGATGCATACGCGCAAGTTTTACGTTACGTGCAGATTCTTCCTTTGGACATTTATGCAATATGATAAAATAAATTGCGGTAAAGATAAATTGCGGAATAATAAAGGCATACACACGCATGAAAGCGTTGAAGCGTACAAGTGAGTGAATATGTGAATATGTGGACGGAATCGGAGCGGAAACAGAAGCATGCACGATTGATTTATAGGATATTGATTTTACGAAAAGTGTTAAATTAATTTTAAGAAGTTATTTGATTTAGAGAAAAAGAATTAATTTGCCTTGGCTTTAATAAAAGTTGGTGAATTAATTAAGTTAATCGGTTCATTTGAATGAAAGGGGTTTTGACTTATCTTAATAAAAGGGAGGTGGTAAAATTTGTTATTACAAATTAATTAAATTATAAGGGTGTTATTATTAATTTATAATTAGCAAACAAAATAGATTATTGAATAAATTATTTTAAATCTGTTGGAAATCAGAGGGCAGTGTGTGCGAGGGTGCGTGATATGTGTGCGTGTGCATCACATGTGATTATTTTATATTACAAGATTACAAAAAAAACAAATCAGATGAACTTTCATCTTCTCTCAATCCCTTCCGCGGCGCCGTTAACCTTCTTTCTCTTTCGCGATTCTCATTGTCGCCTTTCTTCGATTCATTCATCAGCCTTCTTCTCCATTTTTCGTTACTACAACCTGCAACCAAACAAGAACAACATGCAAAGAAAGGATTTGAGGACAACACTTTTACCCACAAACAAGAGTTGGCGGCGGCTCGTCGATTGGGGCGGCGACACAAGGATGTGATCTTTGAATTCGCTCATTCGGGCAGCGATGATGAAACTTGAGGGTGATCGGAGCTTTTTGGAAATGAGGATTCTCCTGCGATTCTGAGCTTTGAGCGTGATTGCCTCTTTACGGTAAATTGGTTTTTTTTGATCCCCCGTCTGTGTGCTTTCTTCGTCTTTTTATAGGTGAAGGTGACGGACCTCCATTTGAATTTCTTTGAAAGCTTTCCTGATCGATTGATTCCTTGTCTAACCCATTGATGGCTGGTGTTGCCATTTTGTCTTGCGCTTCTTTCGGTCATTTCCCGGTTGGAGATGATTTAAAGCGTAGCTTTTAGAATCCTTGGCTATATTATGTGTTGTATTTGATTTCCTTTTCTCTTTCAGGATATTTGTTGGATTCAGAGGTTGTTGGTTTGTACCGTTGGGGAAAGGTTGCGATATGGTGATGAGGATTTGCAATTCTGAGCCGCGAGGCTTTGAGACTGCTGTTGTCTGAGGTTGTTCGTGTTCTATGCCTGATGATGAATTGAGCTGAGGGCTACACTTGTCTTAATGCCCAGCTCATAGACCTCACATTATCTTTGGCAATAATGGTATTTGAGGCACTGCTATTGATGTCATTGCAGATGTGAACTGATGTTATTGATGTTGTTTGCAACTGCTATTGCTGCTTGTTGTTTGTTGCAATGCTCTTGTCATTGATGCTGGCATTTTTCTTCTCCTTTCAGGATGCCTAGCAGTTCGGAAGCCGCCGGTCTTAGTCTTGGTGCTGAGAAAGGTTGAAGGTGGTAATGATGACTCACAAGTCTGAACCATGAGGGAAATAAGAACGCTGCTGTGTTGCCTTCAATTACTGTTTGAAAACTGTCCGAAATTCTATTCTCCGATGCTCAGTAAGGAGTTGGTGACAACTTCGGTTATCGCCCTCCTGGCTGCTCGATCCTCTGCCCGATGATGAGTTGAAAACCTGAGGGTTGAACCCAACTCAAGTCTTATTTAATTTTAGATTGCACTTAATTCTATTATGGCAGTGCGGGTGTGAAAAATACATTTGAGCTGTGTCGGTGGACACTTGAACTGTCTTCTTTCAGAGTGCTAGTTTAATTATTAGTTTTGATTGTTTGATGCTCTCAATTTCGTTTGATGCAGGTCGGTCGGGTTACTCGCCACGAGGCCAGGATTCCCAGCCTGTTTTGCGTATGATTTTACCGTTTCTAGTTGACTGTTCTGGATCTCTCTTAGGAGTTTGTTCTTTGGATTATTGCAACTTTGTTCCCTTTCTTAATTTAATCTGCTAAATTAAACTATAGGTTAACTTTTGGCCTCGTAGCTATATGCGTAGCTCTTAGATTTTCATGGGTTTGCGGTATGCCATAGTTGTGCTGTTGTTGATACCGAGGTTGTTGTTATCGAAGTCCAAAACGAACTACTGTTGTTGCTAAAGGTTCGAACAACTGCGATAACCTGTAGTTAAAGTGAAACAATTCCACACTGGTATTTTGCCTATTTCCAATTTAAAATGCATTATTGAATTGGCTTTGAATTTGTTGAGAAAGGCTGTAAACACCAGTGATTAGATTCACATTCTTTAAGTCCTACGCCTTGTAAAGAAAACAATTGCTTTGCGTTGAAATTGTTCCTCGTAATCGTAGACTTTTCTTGAAAACCATGCTTTGGAAAACAATTCTAACAAGCTTCAGTTCTTAGAACACTTTGAATAATATGCTTCAATCTAATTCGGATTCCAAACGTTTGCTACCGGTATTCTAAGTAAACTTGTAAGTGCGAATCTTATTGACATAACTCTGCTATAACCCGTCTTCACCACTGATAACATATTGTTCTCAAATTGGTCTTCCGTACTCGAAGATTTAAATGGTAAACTTGAACATAAGAGTGTCATATCAAACAACGTGTTCTCATATGAACATATCCTTTGTCACCCTCCATCACGATTTGAATTTTATGGAAACTCCTTTGATGGCTCCTGGTCAATCTTAGAGTCCTGAATCATTTGGTCTTGTATTAAATTTCAATATTTCACAAATAATGAACCAATTTAAACCACGTGAGATGCACCAAATGAATTCAAAGTAGATATGAGTCGAACTTTTCCGCCATAAACCAAATGACACCACTTAATTATGTTGCAAACGTTGGATTGAAAGCATATATGAGCGATCCTCAATTCTTGATTCTTGCACACACTCGTTAGTCGCACGTAAAAGTAGAAAGGTAAAACGTAAGAATACACACAAGGAGGTGGGATCTTAAGGTTGAAAATTAGGGTGTGACAGATGCCCCTATTTAAGTTACTTCTATCCGGAGATATGGAGATCAAAATCTTCGTATCGACGTGATAGGAGGGACTCAAATACAAACATTACACGAATTTTTGGCCCTAAGAAGCCACCGAATGCAAGTGACATGCAATGATATGAAGATGCAAGACAGACAGATCCCGCGAAGACAAGATGCCGCAGGGAAAAAAACAGACAGTGCACGCGAGAAACCGGAGCAACAAAATAAGACGGGCTCAACAAAGCGAGACTCCACGGGGAAAGGAGACAACCAGCATTGGGGGATCTCCCAGGGTATAAAAATATCGCTCATACATCAAGAACGTAGCGAATTTAAACAACGGGCGAGAAACTTGTAATCGAAGAATAATCTACTACCAACTTGTGGTAGTCCAGGCAACTGTAATAACCAAAATGCACTTTCTTGATCAAAACATAATTTTGCTTTTTAATAGCGTCAATAAACTTCCCCGTGTCTCATGGTGTGTTTGCCATGAACGGGTCTCAGTTTCTTGAAATAACCTCCCCACACTTCATGGTGTGTTTGCCATGAACGGGTCTCAGTTTCTTGAAATAACCTCGCCACGCTTCATGGTGTGTTTGCCATGAACGGGTCTCGGTTTCTTGAAATAACCTCCCCAACGACTCATGGTTTGTGTGCCATGAACAGGTCCCGGTTTCTACGCAAAAATGATGAAAACTTGTGAGAACATCTTCCCAGGGGATTAAAATGTCATTAAAGATTGTAGAACTTTAGCAGTAATTCATAATGTACTGGAGATTGTAAAACTTCACCGGGGATCTTCGGAAGATATGTAAGCCGGTTGATTTGTAAATATGTCTTCTCGAAATAAAGAGATCAATTGTAATAAGCGTCACCAAACTTCCTGGGAGAGATGTCATTTGATCAAATTAATCTTGTGTAGTGAACTCACTGGGATATACATTCCTGAGGAGTATCCTTGTTATAGCTGTAAAAGCATGTATTCCTTGTAGTGTAGATTCTCAAATAAAGAGAGATATTTGTAATGTCTTCGACGCATTTCTCTGAAAGATTTCTAAAGGAATGCCATTTGATGAGTTGATAATCTTGATGAACCCACTGGGATGGACAAATTGTCCTGAAGAGACTGCCATTTGTCGTTTTGACTAGGATCTTGATCAAAACGAGTTGCTCAAATAAAGAGGGTGCTTGTAGTCCAGACATAAATTGTTGAGAATGTTGAGAACATTGTTGGAGAAATATATGTTTTCAATAGTTATCTTCATAAAATTCTTCTTGGGGAATGAAGTGCAAAATAAATGTAGACGTAATCCCGGTTCAAAAGTTGGAGGAGTCCACAGCGTGATTGTCGGGAACCAAAGTTCAATTCAGGAAATAGCTGAAGAGAAACTTGTCAAGCAAGACTTGACCATTGAGGCATGAACTCTAATGGGAATGTACTAAAAAAACCGTCTTCCATGGGGATCAAACTCCATGGGGAAATAGGAGCGGTGTGCTTTTTCTGCCTAGGACTGACAACTTTACTTGGAAGGAGAAGACATACCCAGTAACTTGGGGATAACCACAGCCCAAAGTGACAAAACAAACACAAAGATGCAAAATGCACATCGTAACACCCCACTTCCCCGAATTAAAATAAAATACAATTATTTCAATATGACATCAGAATTCTCCACAAAGGTGGGATATCACATCACACAACTCGACATACTCTTCATTAGAAGGTTTTCAAAACAAAGCAGCGGAAAATATTCATTAATAAAATGCACCAACACATGATAGGTCACAGGAAATAAAAACAAGTTCAATTAAATCAAAAGAAAATGCCCAAGTCCCGTGCTACATATCAGAGCATCCTAAGACTCGACTCGCACACCTCTATCCAAGCTAGCTAAGTACCTGGATTATCTATACTTTCGAAGAAGCACATACCACAACAACAACAACAAAGGGGTGAGAAAACATGATCAAAATTATAAGTAATACAATACATGAAACAAAGGTAGTAATCATATAATTCATCACCCGACATTCATCAAACACGACCTACTGTCCAACATCAACACAACACACCATAATGCAATTATGCAACTCAACACCATGCATGCGGTACCGACTCATTCGTTCATTGAATCGAACCCCAGATAGATCACATACACCCGTCCTTGGCCATGATTTGTCCCCACCATTCTCCACAAGAGAGTACGGATGAATCATATACACTCCACCTGAGAAATGATTCGTCCCACCAAACACCATGATATGCATAACACCAAATGCACAACAAATGAACTCAAGCATACAAGGTGCACACGATCCCCTGATCACATCACCATGGAGCTCCCCACGGCGACACACTCGGTCTGATAAACTTTCTATCCAACAATTCTCCAATCTGCGATTTCAATTCAGCCAATTCCACTGCCGACATCCTGTACAGCGCCATAGATATAGGTTTTGTACCAGGAACAATATCAATGCTAAATTCAACTTCTCTCGTCGGAGGTAATTCCGTA
Organism: Lathyrus sativus; assembly: GCA_963859935.3. Classification (NCBI taxonomy): domain Eukaryota; kingdom Viridiplantae; phylum Streptophyta; class Magnoliopsida; order Fabales; family Fabaceae; genus Lathyrus; species Lathyrus sativus. The sequence goes on from OZ012738.1 coordinate 192,096,608, forward strand.
ATGTCATCAGGAAACACTTCGGGAAATTCATTCACCACCGCCAACTCTTTCACTGATGTCTTGCTGTCAACAGACAACGACGCAAATAAAGCAAACATCTTAGCTTCGTCCTCCAATAGGGTCCTCAATTCCTTATTAGACAAGGAATCCGCCAACGCTTCCTCTTCTGGAGTAAGAAACAAAAACACCTTCCAAAAACAATCGATGTAGACTCGGTTGAACTCCAACCAGTTCATACCCAGAATAACATCCAAATTACCAAGTGGTAGACAAATCAAGTCTACCCCAAAGTCTCTACCAAAAATAGTCAGTGGACACTTCAAACACACTAAAGAAGTAGTCACTGAACCAATAAAAGGAGTTTCAATAGTCATCCGTCGATCAAGAATAGACGGCACCAATCCTAACCTCTTCACACACTCAACAAAAATGAACGAGTGGGTTGCACCCGTGTCAAACATAGCAGTCAAAGGAATATTATTGATGAAACAAGTACCTTTGATAGAACGCTCTTCACTGGAAGCTTGTGTTCCCACGATAGCAAACACTTTACCACTGGCCTGAGACTTCTTCGGCTTCTTGCAATGCGTATTGATATGACCTTTCTCACCACAATTATAACAGGTAGGCATAGTGGCTCTGCAATCAGCTATTACATGGCCTGGCTTACCATACCTGAAGCACTTCTTCACGTCATTAGGACACTCATTAGCACGATGACCCCCGCCACCGCACCGGAAACATTTAAAATCAGCAGATGTCTTCCCTTCTCTAGACTTCTTATCAGAAGCAGCCTTATGCTTTCCCTTATCAACAGGAACACTGTAAGGAGTACCACCAAATCTCTGTTTAACTTTACGGTCAATCACAGCCTTATAATGTGCAATCCTGGCCCGATTATCATTATCATAAATTCTGCTCCTGCTCACCAGCTCCGGATGATTCCTGATCTTCTTACAAGAAATCCCCAACTTAACTTCCAGACGCAGCCCATTCTCAAATTTCAAACACTTAGAGGTCATCGCATCTTCAGTATTGTAATAAGGACAATATTGCACCAGCGCTTCAAATTTCGCAGCATACTCTGCTACGGTCAGATTACCCTGCTTCAGCTCTAGGAACTCTACCTCCTTAGCACTTCGTATGTCTTCCAGAAAGTACTTCTCCATAAAACCCTTTCGAACTACATCCCAAGTGATCGCAGTTCCTGCAGTCACCCATCTCTGGCGACTGTTGTCCCACCAAGCCTCAGCTTCACCTTCCAGCATGTGAGTATCAAACCTCACCTTTTGCTCATCACTACAACCCATTGTCCTAAAAAATTTCTCAATCGCCTTCAGTCACTTCTGTGCAGCTTCAGGATCCAAAATTCCTCCTTCAAACGTCGGCGGCTTGTTACTCTGAAACTGTGCCAAATCCCCAAATAGCACACCCGCAGCTTGGTTCTGATTAGCAACCAACTGCGCCATCGCTTGCATAGCAGCAGCCAAAGTAGCACCATTCCTTCCTACCATACTGCTCAACAATAACAACACTAGGTTAAAAGATACACAATCTCTATCCTAAGGAAAGACTCAACAACTACACTGGCTGGACGGACCGACCTGCTCTGATACTAATTGTAACACCCCACTTCCTCGAATTCAAATAAAATACAATTATTTCAAAATGACATCAGAGTTCTCCACAAAGTTGAGATATCACATCACATAACTCGACATACTCTTCATTAGAAGGTTTTCAAAACAATGCAGCAGAAAATATTCATTAATAAAATGCACCAACACATGATACGTCACAGGAAAGTAAAACAAGTTCAATTAAATCAAAAGAAAACGCCCAAGTCCCGTGCTACGTATCAGAGCATCCTAAGACTCGACTCGCACACCTCTATCCAAGCTATCTAAGTACCTGGATTATCTGTACTTCCAAAGAAGCGCAGACCACAACAACAACAACAAAGGGGTGAGAAAACATGATCAAAACTATCGATAATATAGTACATGAAATAAAGGTAGTAATCAAATAATTCATCACCCAACATTCATCAAACACGGCCTACTGTCCAACATCAACACAACACACCATAATGCCATTATACAACTCAACACCATGCATGCGGTACCGACTCATTGGTTCATTCAATCGAACCCCTGATAGATCACATACACCCATCCTTGGCCATGATCTGTCCCCACCATTCTCCACAAGGGAGTACGGATGAATCATATACACTCCATCTGAGCAATGATTCGTCCCACCAAACACCATGATATGCATAACACCAAATGCACAACAAATGAACTCAAGCACACAAGGTGCACACGATCCCCTGATCACATCACCATACATCATACATACGTATTGTTCATCATTTAATTATTTTAATTAAAGTCACACAATCCCCCTGATCCCAACACCATACCCCATACATATCTCACACCCCAATCTACTTATTTCAATTAACTTCAATCACTACATAATTTCACCTTTTAATGTCACGTATACACTCTTCCCCACTACTCACCACATCTATACTGGTCACAACTCAAGGGATACTACAAAACGAGGTCACAAGGCAAAACAACACAACATCACTTTTCTGTCATGCTCGCTGGCTCATCGCTTAGCGAAGCCCTAGCGAACGCTCGCTATCTGCTCGCCTAGCGAACTCCCTAGCGAAGGCAGACAGTAGCTACTGGAAGGGTTCCCTACCCCACTCGCCTAGCGAATGCTCTCTACTAGCTCGCCTAGCGAAGGTGCTAGCGAGCGTCTACGATCTCTCAAAACCCTCACTATCCAACAATGTCATCTTGCTCAATTCCCATCCTATCACTTTACTTCCATCTCCCATCTTATCATTACTATAAACAATACACACTACTCTAGTCATTATTCTATCAATTTATCTCCCGAACCCATACCTATGTCCATCAACAGAACTACAGAAGTTACTCAGAACCTCACCAAAATCACACCATATGTGCACCCATTCATCAATGGCAGCAACAATCATAAACACATCAACATGCACGCGAAATTCATCATAATCAACAACACTGAAAGACATATCAACATACCAAACATATTCATCAAATCCCTACGGGGTTAAGGAATCCCCTCTACCCAATTTCATGTAAACACCAATCCCAATTAGTTTCTCCCCCCTCACCTCGATTAATGCTCCGATTGACCAAGAATCCCCAAGAATCTGACAGCCCTAGCCTTCTTCTCTTCCTCCTTTGCTCTTCTCTCTAAAACTGGCTTTTATCGTGTTCTAATCTCCCCTTTCCCCCAAACTCTTCTAATACCCCTTTTTAATTCTTATTTCATTTTATTAATCTAATAATACTAATTCTAATAATAAAAATGCAAATAATAATAATAATAATACTATTAATTATTAAATTATCACCACCATTAATCATATTATATTAATATTAAACTCCATAGTTATTAACTAATCCCCATACCTTAAGGGTACCCACCAACACTCTCAAACACACTCCCACACATAAGGACACACCCAAAGTGAAATAACACGAAAAAGACTAAATAATTAAAATGGGTGTTACAAACATGCTATGCTATCTATCTACATGCTATGCGTATGCTAACGAAACCGACGAGGCCGAAAGAAAAGAGGTCCCAACTCGAGTTAAATCTCCACGAATCAGTCACCGCTTGAGGGAAATCCTCAACTGTCTTGTACGGGGAATATGATGAATCTCCCCCCCCCCCCTTCGTGGATGAAATAAAAGTCCACGAACATCTTTTTGTTATTCATATATCAGATAAAACACAAGGTACTTGAAAAAAAAATTTATTATTCGGGATTTTGCCATCATAATGAAATGTTTAACACGCCATAACTAGAAAAACCTCATTTATTAAATGGTAGTCAGCAGAACAGCGGGACTCTAATATTACAATGTTGGAAAACAATCAAAGTGATTACATCGATGGAATAATGATTCGTTCCTAAGTCAACCGGAACTCCCTAGGTTCTAAGCAAAATACTTCTTGACAGCATCTACGTTTACTGGGCGGGTGATCTCTTCTTCGTCCATTGTTGCTAACATCAAAGCGCCTCCTGAGAAAACCTTCTTCACCATATACGGTCCATCGTAGTTCGGAGCCCATTTTCCTCTGGCATCAGTGAGGAAAGATTGAATCTTCTTGAGCACAAGGTCGCCTTCCTTGAATTCTCAGGGTCAAACTTTCTTGTTTAATGACTTCTTCATCCTCTGTTGGTACAACTGCCCATGGCACAAGGCCGTCATTCTCTTCTCTTCAATTAAATTCAACCGATCATATCTGCTCTGGCACCATTCGGCTTCTGACAGCTTTGTTTCCATCAATATCCTCATGGAGGGAATCTCGACCTCCATCGGGAGTACAACTTCCATACGTAGACAAGTGAAAAATGAGTTGCCCCAGTTGATGTGCGTACCGAAGTACGATATCCATGTAGATCAAACAGGAGCATCTCATGCCAATCTTTGTATGTGACAACCATCTTCTGAATTATCTTCTTAATATTCTTGTTGGCGGCTTCAACTGCCCCATTCATCTTCGGTCTGTAGGGAGAAGAATTATGATGCTCAATCTTGAATTCTTCGCATAGTTCTTTCATCATGCTATTGTTCAGGTTGGACCCATTATCTGTAATAATCCTGCTCGACACACCATATCTGCAGATAAGCTGATTCTTGATAAATTTGACAACCACATGTTGAGTTACGTTAGCATAAGAAGCTGCTTCGACCCACTTGGTGAAGTAGTCGATTGCCACTAAAATGAATCGGTGTCCATTAGATGCTTTCAGTTCTATCATTCCAATCATATCAATTCCCCATATGGAGAATGGCCAAGGAGACGAGATGACATTCAATAAGGTCGAAGGCACATGAATCTTATCGGCGTAGATCTGAAACTTGTGACATTTCCTGGCAAACTTGTAAGAGTCAGATTCCATCGTGATCCAATAATAACCAGTTCTTAAGAGTTTCTTAGCCATAGCATGTCCATTGGTATGAGTACCAAAGGACCCTTCGTGAATTTCCATCATTAACATGTCTGCTTCCCTCTTGTCAACACATCTCAGCAAGACCATGTCAAAGTTCCATTTGTATAACACATTATTACTCAGGATAAAATTACCAACCAATCTCCTCAATGTTTTCTTATCCTTGTTGGAGGCTCCCAAAGGGTACTCTTGCATTCTGAGAAACACTTCAATATCGTGATACCAGGGTTTACCATCTTTAGTATCTTCAATGGCAAAAATGTAGGCAGGTCTGTCAAGACGTCTTACCTCAATCCGTGGACAATCATTCCAAAAGTTTACCATAATCATGGAGGCCAATGTTGCCAGTGCATCTGCCATCCTATTCTCGTCTCGAGGGATATGGTGAAAGTCGACTCTGTCAAAGAAGGATAACAATCTCCTTGCATAATCCCTGTATGGGACCAAATTATCCTGTCGAGTTATCCACTTTCCTGTAATTTGATAAATCACCACAGCGGAATCACCGAACACATCTAAATTCTTGATCCTTAAGTCCACTGCCTCTTCAAGGCCCATAATACATGCTTCATACTCGGCTTCATTATTGGTACACTTGAATGTTAGTCTAGAGGTAAATGGAATATGAGACCCATGAGGAGTCACGATAACCGCGCCTATTCCTCTCCCATGCGCATTGACAGCTCCATCAAAGATCAGACCCCATTGAGAAACGGGTTCGGGTACTTCATCTGGAAGAGGTTCTTCGTAATCCTTCATCTTCAAATACATAACCTCTTCGTCTGGGAAATCATTGTTCAAAGGTTGATGATCCAAAATAGGCTGATGCGCCAAACAGTCAGCCAAAATACTTCCTCTAACAGCCTTCTGAGTACGATATTCGATGTCATATTCGGATAACAACATCTTCCATCTCGCAATCCTTCCAGTCAATGTGGGCTTCTCAAAGATGTATTTGATGGGGTCCATCTTCTAAACTAACTAGGTAGTATGGCTCAACATGTATTTTCGCAGACGTTTAGCGGCCCATGCTAAAGCACAACAAGTCTTCTCAAGCATAGTGTATCTGGACTCGCAGTCGGTAAACTTCTTACTCAAATAATAGGTGACGTGATCTTGTTTTCCCGTTTCATCTTGCTGACCGACCACCTAACCTATCGAGTCTTCTAATACCGTCAGATACATGATCAAAGGTCTCCCTTCCACCGACGGTATCAGAATAGGCGGTTCAAGCAAATATTCTTTGATACTATCAAAAGCCTTCTGACAATCTTCATTCCAAACATGCCCTTGTTCTTTGCTCAACAACTTGAAAATAGGTTTACACCTAGCAGTCATATTAGATATAAATCGGGAGATGTAGTTCAAACGTCCCAAAAATCCTTTGACTTGTTTCTCTGTAGATGGAGCTGGCATTTCCTGAATAGCCTTCACCATATCGGGGTCCACTTCGATACCCCTCTGGCTGACAACGAAACCCAATAATTTCCCTGATCGTACTCTAAACGTGCACTTGTTGGGATTCAAACGGAGCTGGTATTCTCTCAATCGACCAAATAGTTTCAACAAATTCTTGACATGAACATCTTTAGTCTTTGACTTAGCTATCATATCGTCTACATAAACTTCAATCTCCTTGTACATCATATCATGGAACAAAGTAGTCATAGCCCTTTGATATGTTTCCTCGACGTTCATTAGTCCAAACGAGATAACTCTATAACAAAAGGTGCCCCAGGGGGTGATGAACAACGTCTTTTCTTTGTCTTCGGGAGCCATCCTGATTTGATTGTATCCTGAAAACCCATCCATAAAAGAGAAGATCTCATACCTTGCAGTGCTGTCAACCAAAATGTTGATGTGAGGTAATGGAAAACCGTCCTTTGGAATGGCCTTGTTCAAATCCCTGTAATCCACACACATACGGACTTTTCCATCTTTCTTCGGAACGGGCACAATGTTGGCTAACCAAAGCGGATACTCGGCAGTAACAAGAAAACCTGCATCAATCTGTTTTTGTACCTCCTCTTTGATTTTTAGAGCCATATCGGGCCGAGTTCTTCTGAGTTTCTGTTTAACTGGAGAGCAATCTGGTTTCAGCTGCAGACGATGTTCAACTATGGTAGTGTCTAATACAGGCATGTCTTGATACGACCACGCGAACACGTAGACAAACTCTTTGAGCAACTTAATCAACTGCTCTTTCACATCTGGCTTTAGCAGAGCTTCAATTTTCACTTCCCTACGGATTTCTTCTGTTCCCAAATTGATTACTTCCACTGGCTCTTGATGAGGTTGGATAGCCTTTTCTTCCTTCTCCAGCAGTCTAGAGATCTCTTCTGGAATATCATCTTCTTCATCTTCAGCCTCAAACACAGGGAATTCGAAGTTCGGCAGAGGAAGTAGGTCATTATTCCCGAGATGTGATGTGTGTAGCAATATGCACATGTGATATTATTTTATTCAGTTTTATAAAGTGGAAAGTGTGTGTACCCATGATGCCACTTATTATTATTTTCCAACATAATAATAGTGAATAAAGAAATATAAAATAGCACACAAATGGAAACAAATATTTATTGATGATAGCAAAATTCGAACAAAGAAATGCCCAACAAGGTCACCTTTGCCTTGGGCAGAAGAGCAAAGGGAATTATTAAAAGTAAGCCCACACAACACATTTTCGCCTTGGGCCGAGTGAAAACTTAATAAAAAAAGTTTACTTTGATATATGAATCACAGCAGGGGCTTCAACGACACTCCAATTCTTAACCAAAACTCTCGGAGTCACAAAATCTGGAACATCTTCATCAGAAACTTCTTCAGTGACAACATAGACTCCAAAACTATAATCAAAGTCATCTGGGACATAACCCGGATCTTAAATATAGGGCTCATAATCTTCAAAAGGGATAGAGAGACTCGCTGAACCATCTGATATGTAGCCTTCAGACTCGTCTTCAGACAAGGCGTTGATATTAGGAGGATGGATGACCCATCCACTGCGGAACACTTCGTTGATCGGTGGGAACTCTTGATTTCTGATAACCTGTTGAGCATACCCACTAGAAAAGCCAAGACCTTCCTTGTTCTTATTCTCTGGCAAAAACAACATTTTTCCCCAACATGTCTGAGGACCACTGCTCACAACCTGCTGCGCATCCTTAAATGATGACATCGGTATTCTGGGTTTCCGAACACTATCGCCTATAATAGATAAAGCTTGGAATTACGTACCAACCTCTTCTTCAGCTCCAACATACGAAAATGATGACTCACCACTAAAGCTCTCTCTCCACAAACTGTAACCGTTTTGCCTTCAAAAGCATACTTCAGTTTCTAATGCAAGGTGGAGGTAACTGCCCCAACTTCATGTATCCACGGCCTTCCTAACAACAGCTATAGGTAGAGCGAATGTCCATGACTTGGAACGTGATCATGAAAGTCTGCAAACCGATGGTCATCGGTAGATCTACTTCACCAATTACCGCTTTTCTAGATTTATCAAAGGCTTTGACGATGACATGACTAGGCCTCATCGGCGGTCCTTGATAAGATAATTTGGATAAAGTGGTTCTAGGAATCACATTCAGAAAGGATCTAGTATCAACTAACACACTGGACAAAGAATCGTTCCCACAATTCACATAAATATGCAAGGCCATATTATGTTTCTTTCCTTCCTCTAGGAGGTCTTCCTCATTAAAACCGAGATTGTCGCATGAAGTAATATTGCTGATGATAGTATCAAATTGCTCCATTATAACATCTTGTTCCACATACGCTTGCTCCAATATCTTTTGGAGCGCTTCCCTATGTGCCTCAGAACTCATTAGCAAGTGCAGAACAGAGATCTTAGATGGGGTTTGCAGAAGCTGATCCGCAACTTTATATTCACTTCTCTTGATTACTTTCAGCACTTCGTCCGTCTTGGACAGATTGGTTCCAACAAATTGATCCGCCATTGGGTCTTTTGAACTCGGTTGCTCTACTAAGATTCCTTTGTCTTTCAAAGGCACTTAAGGGTAAACTCAGTCGCTTCTTGTTACTCTACTGACATCCGCGATGTTAACGATCGAAGGCAAAGTAGGTAAAGGTACCTCCTTTCCATTTTCCAACATCGTAGCGTTATATCTGTATGGGATAGCCTTACTAGAAGTGTAAGGGACAGGTCCTGGCACATTGATTACTAAGGGAGTAATGGTCGGCTTTCTACTGTCATACGTGATTTCAATACGCTCCACTTCCTTGAAGTGAGGCATTATAACACATACTTCTTCAATCTCCTTATCTGAAACTTCCTGATCACTTTCTTCTGGGTAACTTTGAATCATGTTTACGGAGGGTGAACCATGTGGAGGCAATGGATTGTCCTGCACATTAGGATTGGAATCCTTAAAGGATAAGATTATACACTTAATGAGCCTCTGGACGTCTGCTTTCATACCAAAACAACTCTCAATGTCATGGTCTGGAGCTCCCTGATGGTAAGGGCAAAATCTGTCAGCTTTATAGTAAGGAGGGGGATTCTTGGGAACCTCGGGTGGAGCTTTTGTCTGAATGTGACCTTTATGGATCAACACTGGGAACAAATCAGCATATGTCATAGGGATGGGATCAAAGTTTATCTTCCTGTATAGGCGACCCTGATTGTTAAATGGCCGATTCTGTTGAGGCGATTGGTGATTTTGTTGCGGCTGTGGCTGGTGGGATGGAGCATTTAACACTGGTGATACCGCTGCAACCTGATATGATGGGGAATACCTCTTCCTGAGTCTTCCTTCTTGTACAACATTTACTTCCTTTTCCTTTTTCTTCACGAAACCACTCCCATACTTCTTAGCATTGCTAGGAGCATTCTCTTCTTTGATCAATCTTCCTTCTCGGACTCCCTCCTCCAAACGCATTCTCATATTCACCATTTCAGTGAAGTCGTTGGGTGCACTTGCTACCATTTTCTCATAGAAGAAATGACCAAGGGTCGTCAGAAAAATATTGTTCATTTCCCTTTCCTCCAATGGCGGCGTGACCTGTGCGGCTAACTCGCGCCAACGTTGAGCATATTCGTTGAGGTTCTCCTTGTCTTTCTGCATCATGGCCCTCAACTGATCTCGGTCAGGAGCCATGTCTACATTATATTTATACTGCTTGATGAAAGCCCCACCTAGATCGTTGAAAGTTCGAATCCTCGCACTATCCAACCCCATATACCATTTGAGCGCAGCGCTTGTCAGACTATCCTGGAAGTAATGGATGAGCAATTGATCATTGTCAGTTTGTGCAGACATCTTTCTGGCATACATGATGAGATGACTCTGAGGGCAGGTATTTCTTTTGTACTTCTCAAAATCAGGAACCTTGAATTTCAGTGGAACCTTGACATTCGAAACCAAACATAAGTCAGAAGCACTCTTTCCAAACAAATCCTTTCCACGAAGGGCTTTCAATTCTTTTTGAATCTCAGAAAATTGGTCTTGAAAACCATCCATCCTTTCTTCAAAACCCACAGTTTCAGTTGGAGACCCCTGGAAAATTGGCTCGTCTAGAATATATGGGGCAACATTCACATGCGGCGGTGTGGTGGTCATTACGGCAGCAGTGGTAGGGATGGCTTGAGCAGCGGTCATGATAGGGACCTCAGGAACAGGTGGACGATAGCCAGCAGGAGTGAAATGAGGAGGCATCCCCCACGGAAAACCTGGCGGCACGCTGTAGGTCACTTCAGCAACAGTAGACACCACTAGGATCGGTGCTGACACAACTCCGGAGACAACAGTCCTGGGAACATCCTGATTGTTGAGCATAGACTTGGTGGACAAAGCTTCAACTAACCCGTTCAATCTCTCCAATCTTTCTTTCAGAATTGCAACTTCGTCACGGAGCACCTTGTTCTCTTGTTCAAGTTGATCCATCTTTTAACGTTGACTGGTGTGAGTATTGTATTGGTGATTCAACTTTTCTGTGGAGATGAAGCAAGAGTGAGACCCTGGGATGCAAACGATGCTATGCCGATGCGAGAAAAATGCAAATGCAGAATGAAACTTCAAGAAACTCAACTTGTTTTTCAGTATTATAACATTGGATAATTGAAAACTTATTTTATTATTGATATTCGAGAAGCATTAAAAAGCAAAGTACTCTTTTAAGAGTTTATTACATTGAAACGAAAACAAAATAAAACCTAGAGATCTACTCCTTATGCTCTTTCTACACACGAAGCTCTTCTACCAACTGAGTGACGCGTTTCTGCAGTTTGGCCTTCTCACTGATGAATCGATCTACATACTCCTTCTAAGCCACAGTGGTTGGGGGAAGATCATCACTGGTGACAGTTCTTGAAGAGGTACGAGAGAAAAATAAATCCTCTCGCGCCTTCCTTTTTCTTGCAGATTCGACCTCTGGCAGTTTCTGAGACTTCTCCTTCTCTACCTTAAGGGTGAAGTACTTGTTTCTCCAGGCGGTCTTCAACTTCTGAGCCTCGTCCAAGGCAGTCTTCAACTGATCTATCTCACTCACATCAAACCAATCGGGATCGTGAAAGGTCAACACCATAGGTTTGTGAAAAGGGAACGGCATCTTGAGATCGAGAGCCCTCTCGCGCACCCAATGTAGATAGTCTTCAAAGGCAACACAATTAGGGAATCCTAAAGCAGTTGTTCCTTCCATGTTGATGCACTTCCATGCCTGTATTATACTAGCCTTCAAGTTTGGATCCTCTCCTTCCTTAAAAAAGATCCCTTCCATCAAAGTTGGGTCAGGTACTTCGTTCATCGGGTGCCCCAATTGTCAGCGAGCCAAAGCAGGGTTGTAACTGATGCATCCCTTCGTCCCAATAAGACGTATATTGGGGAATCCTCCACAGCTGTGGATCATCTCAACACCTCCATAAATAGGGTCAGACCACACGATATCAGAGTGAGTAAGGGCCATGACTATTTCAGACCAACAGGGTGCCTCTATCTGCTCCCAGACTGATGGATGCCAAGCTCGGCGAGCAATAAACCATGAATATAGTAAGGCGGTACAGCAGACAATATGCCCCCCTCCTTCAGCATTTCTCGAGTGGATTGAATGGTACGTGTCAACTAACAAGGTAGGAGCTGGGTTCTTGAGGATAAACAGCTTAATTGCATCCATGTCAACAAAATCATCAATCTTTGGGAACCAGAAAATCCCATAGACTAACATGGCAAAGGTAGCTTCCATTATCGGGACTTCCTTTCTCTTAGCATGGTAACAGACTTTTCTGAATAAGAAGTCAGTCGGAAACCCAAGGACTCCTTCCTTGGTGGTTAAATGAGCTTGAACGTCTGCTAGGTTGAGTCGGGTAGCATTTGCGATCTCTTGGTCACTGGGGGTGTCCTCCAATCCAGTAAACACGGGTAGGGTATTTACAGGTATCCTCAAAAATTCAGAATACTCCTCTAGGGTCGGCATCAGCTGGTAATCTAGAAAGGTGAAACAATGATACAGCAGATCATAGAACTGAACAAGGGTCTCCAACAACCCATCAATCATCTTGAGCTTGAGGAAAAATAAAATTCCTCCATATTCTAACGAGAATGCGTGGCGGTTATCAATAAGATCTGGTAGCTCTCTTAAGCTTTCATTGTTAGGACTCTGAAAAGTATACTTCAATGTTTCTCTTTTGAAATCCATCGTTACCACACCTGTAAAACAAAATTGAATTTCTTTAAGTAAACAAAGAAAAAGAATGCAATGCAAGATGAGAAGGACTTCATGGAATTCCGATATTTATTACATTGTGGGAAAAGAAAACGTTTTATTAATTTTGAAACGGATTACAAATGATTATTCGTTTAAAAGTCCCAAATAAATAGCTAAATAAAAGCTAATGAAAGTCCTAAAGAAGTTTCAAAATCCGCCGCTTGAGCTGCTCTTCCAACTGAACCAAAGTTAATTTCCAAACAGTAGACTGAGATTTGAAGGAAAATAAATCCTCCTAAGCTCTTCTCTTCTTGCAAGGAGGTAGGTCTTCATTTTTCGACTATAATTATTCTCGAAGCTCGTCATTCTGTTTCTGAAGTTCGACATTCTCTGCAACAGCCACGTGACACTTATTTTTCCATGCTTCAGACTCATGTTGTGACTTCCTCAACGCGACCTCTAACTTCTCAGCTTTGGACATAAAGACTTAAACGGGTTCTTCTCTTGGAGGTATAGGATCTTGACGAGGGTAGGGCATCCTTAGCTTGATTGCTCTGTTTCTAACCCATTGAATATATGGTTCTAGAGACACACAGTTAGGCTTCCTCAAACTGTCTCTACCCTTCTTATGCAAATGCCCCCATGCATCCACAATCTTCTCTTGAAGCTATTTGTTATCCTTGAAGAAGATGCTCTCCACTTGAACACTTTTAGGTGGTTCCTTCAACGGATATCCCAATTGTCGAAGAGCTAAAACAGGGTTATAACTGATCCCTCCATCAAAGCTAAGTAAGGGTATGTTAGCAAAATCTCCGCAGTTATCAATAATTAGAATCCCATCGTACTCACGGCTATACCAATAAATATCTGAATGAGTCAAAGCCATGATCCTTTCCGACCAACGTCCGCTATTAAGGTTCCAAAAAGAAACACATTTAGGCGAGTGCGAAATAAACCAATTATACAGTAAGGGCACACAGCAGGTAATCATCCCTCCACCATGAAAGTTTCAGAGATGCACATAATGGTAGGTGTTAGCCAATAAAGTGGGAACCGGGTTTTTCTTCATGAAGATCTTGATGGCATTGAGGTCGACGAACCTTTCAAAACTTGGGAATAGAAACACTCCATAAACAAGTAGGGCAATGATTGTTTCAAACGAAACCCTATTCGTGTAATCAGCATAATATCGGGCTTTCCTGATTAGGAAATCAGTAGTCAGACCAAAAGTCCCACCTTTGGTAACCATATTTTCCTTGATGTCAGATACTTTTAGGTAGAGGGTCTTAGCAATGTCTTGCTCCTTAGGGTTGCCTTTCAAGAAAGGGAAAGGAGACTCCTCCAAGATAGGTAGACCAACCAAATAAGAGTATTCTTCTAGGGTAGGCAATAACTGATAATCCGGGAAAGTAAAACAATGATAAACCGGGTCGTAGAATTGTAGCAAGGATGAAAGGAGATTCTCGTTCACTCCACGACTCAACAAAGGTAGTAACTTCCCATACTTGCTCTTGAATCTTTCTTGGTCTTCAATCAAAGCTCCCAACTTCCTTAGGTCACCCAATTTGGGACTCTTAAAAGTATATTTCAAAGTATTTCTTCTATTGGAATCCATAGTGTCCTACAATGTTCATAAACAAAGGTAAATTCCATGAAGTCCAATGCAGTATGATGCTATATGAATGCAACAAACACAAGTAAGCACATAAGGACACAAATGTAAACAAACAACACGGTCCTAGGTTTGCAACGAGCATGGAGCAAAGGGTATACCCATTCCCAAAGGACGTGGACTAAAGGTGGATTGTACCTGCAGAACAAGGTTCTAAGAAAGTTCCCAAAGTTATTGGTCCATCTTTCTGAAGCTATCAATTTCCCAACTGACTCGGTGGTTAATAATATTCTCAAGAGAACCTCTTTTGAGTGTAGCATCGCGTAGCAACTATTTCGGGACTACTCCCTCATAGTCCTCGCACTACGTCCTAATAAAAGCCAAAGTGGGGTTAAAGGTAACTACGGTCCTCAGTATCATAGACTCTAATCGAAAATAGTAAAAGTTTTCACGAATATACTCGTTCAATCGAACCATTTCAAAAAGGGTCTCAACTGAGCGGCGATTCTCGAGTCAACTTGGTCGGGACTCACTCCCTATAAGCCTCATCGAATATATCACCATCCTATCTTAAGTTCACTCAAGTCCGGGTGTAGGACTTTGTCTCACCACTTAAAGATATCAACCCAAAAAGCAACAGATAAATAATTATACAGATAAATAGATAATCAAACATATAACAATAAACAAGTAAAATAAACAAGTTAGGGAAACCCACTAGGCTTTCCCCAGTGAAGTCGCCATTTCTGTCGCGGTGAAAATTGGATATCAAATTATTGATTAACTTGAATCTTAATTCATGGTTCACCACCGGTCTTTAATTTGTCCAAATGATGGGAAAAAGATCGAATTACCCATAATGCAATGCAAAATGCAAAAGCTAGAGAGTTATAGGTTCGGGGTTGGTTAAACTTAGGGAAGGTGCTAACATCCTAAGTTTTTGTAGTACTCTACAGGAACCTCTTGTTTTATGTTGTTTATTACTAAGGTTTATCTGCTTAAGGTGAAAGACCTAGGGGTTTAATTCTAAGTATACTCGCCAAGACGTCGCATCTTGTGCATACATATCTTGACGGGAATGGAATAAGAGTAATTGTAGTTCCCCTAAAGGGTTTGAGGAGCTCTTTGACTATGGTCAAAGTTCCTACGGGATAAGGTAATTGATTAAATGGTTTTAGGAGAAAAGACGAGTTGTCATTTTAAGGGAGATTACTTAATTTAACCGCCACAACTTCGTAGGAAAGTAGTCTTTGCATCATCTTAAGAGAAGGGTTCAAGTACTCGGATTGTCGACAAGTATGCCTCTATCTCTCTTAAGAAGAAAGGTCCCTACATATGGATTGAATTGTTATGGGGTAGAAGTTTTATCTCGCTTAAGATGATTAACAACTTATTCTCTAATATGTTTGAATGATGTTTGATTGAGTTGAATTGTTTTTGTCTAAGTTGTAAAAGATAAAAGAAAAAGGCCCTCCTTATGGGGTAGGATCTATCTTAAGAGATAAACTTGAATGGGATCAAGGATCAATGGGGAATATGATGCAAATGAGATGCTTACGCGCAAGTTTTGCATTACGCGCAGATTCTTCCTTTGGACATTTATGCAATACGATAAAATAAATTGCGGTAAAGATAAATTGCGGAATAATAAAGGCATACACACGCATGAAAGCGCTGAAGTGTACAAGTCAGTGAATATGTGAATATGTGGACAGAATCGGAGCAGAAACGGAAGCGTGCACGATTGATTTATGGGATATTGATTTTACGAAAAGAGTTGAATTAATTTTAAGAAGTTATTTGATTTAGAGAAAAATAATTGATTTGCCTTAGCTGTAATAAAAGTTGGTGAATTAATTAAGTTAATCGGTTCATTTGAATGAAAGGGGTTTTGACTTATCTTAATAAAAGGGTGGTGGTAAAATTTGTTATTACAAATTAATTAAATTATAAGGGTGTTATTATTAATTTATTATTAGAAAACAAAATAGATTATTGAATAAATTATTTTAAAGTATCTAGAATGAATTTTTTTTAAAGATGTGAATAAATTAATTAGTTTAAAAGGACAGGTTGATTAATAAGAAAATTTGTTTTTCCTTATTTTGAAGGCCAAATATGTGATTAATTAACTAATTAAGTAAAATGTACAAATTAGGTGAATAGTAACTCAATTGGATTAAAAGTTATTAAGTTAAATAGGTTGGGTTAATTATTAAATAAAGATCAAGTAGCAGATTAAGACATTAAGGGATTAGTGGGATAAGGGGCAAAAACGATCTAGTAAGGCGCAGATGCACGAGTTGCGGTGGACGTGCAGGTGAGGATAGCCCGATCTGATCCGTTGGAAATCAGAGGGCAGTGCGTGCGAGGGTGCGTGATATGTGCGTGTGTGCGTCACATGTGATTATTTTATATTAAAAGATTAAAAAGAAAACAAATCAGATGAACTTTCATCTTCTCTCAATCCTTTCCGCAGCGCCGTTAACCTTCTTTCTCTTTCGCGATCCTCATCGTCGCCTTTCTTCGATTCATTCGTCAACCTTCTTCTCCACTTTTCGTTACTACAACCTGCAACCAAATAAGAACAACATGCAAAGAAAGGATTTGAGGACAAAACTTTTACCCACAAACAAGAGTTGGCAGCGGCTCGTCGATGGGGGCGGCGACACGGGGATGTGATCTTCGAATTCGCTCCTTCGGGCAGCGATGATGAAACTTGAGGGTGGTCAAAGCTTTTCAGCGATGAGGATTCTCCTCCGGTTCTGAGCTTTGAGCGTGATTTCCTTTTTGCGGTAAAGTGGTTTTTTTTCGATCCCCCATCTGTGTGCTTTATTCGTCTTTTTATAGGTGAAAGTGATGAGCCTCCATTTGAATTTCTTTGAAAACTTTCCTGATCGGTTGGTTCCTTGTTTGACCCATTGATGACTTGCTCAATTATTTCCTATTCCGTCTAGGCCTGTCTGATCCACTGAGTGATTTTGGGAACCGATAATTAATTCTTTCTGATTCTGTTGAAGAGATGTCGGCTTTGATTTGGGAAGTTCAAACTTTTCCTCTTTCGTGTTGATTTGTCAAACATGGAACCATATCTTTGACATGTCTGTTGAATTCGTTGACTTTCGAATTAACGCTTTTCCTCTTCTTTTCGCAGGGCCAAGCTTACGCTTAGAGTTCAGAAGCTACCTTATCTGACGCTTGCTGAGAAAGGTGTTGTGACCGGCGATGATGACATTGCATCTGAGCTTTGACGAGATTACGGTTGCCTTTGTTTTGATTTCTGTTGCTTAGATTTCCTCTGTTGCTTGGGTTATTTTTGAGCTTGGTAAGAAGTTGGAGGCGGTCTCCGTTACTCTTCTGGCCGCTCGAACACCCTTGCCCAATGATGAGTCCACAACTGAGGGTTGAGTTTCTTCTCGTTCTTAATTCTCAAATTCTTTCGAACCAATGTGTTACTGCAATATAGTGATGGCTGGTGTTGCTATTTTGTCTTGCGCTTCTTACGGTCATTTCCCGGTTGGAGATGATTCGAAGTGTAGCTTTGAGAATCCTTGGCTATATTATGTGATGTCTTTGATTTCCTTTTCTCTTTCAGGATATTTGTTGGATTCAGTGGTTGACGGTTTGTACCGCTAGGGGAAGGTTGCGATATGGTGATGAGGATTTGCAATTCTGAGTCGCGAGGCTTTGAGACTGCTGTTGTCTGAGGTTGTTTGTGTTCTATGCCTGATGATGAATTGAGCTGAGGGCTACACTTGTCTTGATGCCCAGCTGTTAGACCTCACATTATCTTTGGAAATAATTGTATTTGAGGCACTGTTATTGATGTCGTTGCAGATGTGAACTGATGTTATTGATGTTGTTTGCAACTGCTATTGTTGCTTGTTGTTTGTTGCGTTGCTCTTGTCATTGATGCTTGTTGATGCTGACATTTCTCTTCTCCTTTCAGGATGTCGTTAGCAGTTCGGAAGCCGCCGGTCTTAGTCTTGGTGCTGAGAAAGGTTGAAGGTGGTAATGATGATTCACAAGTCTGAACCATAAGGGAAATAAGAAAGCTGTTGTGTTGCCTTCAATTACTGTTTGAAAACTGTCTGAAATTTTGTTCTCTGCTCGATGATGAGTTGAAAACCTGAGGGCTGAACCCAATTCAAGTCTTCTTAAATTTTAGATTGCACTTAATTTTGTTACAGCAGTGTGGGTGTGAAAAATACGTTCGAGCTGTGTCGGTGGACACTTGGAACTGTCTTCTTTCAGAGTGCTGGTTTAATTATTAGTTTTGATGGTTTGATGCTCCCATTTCAATTTCGTTTGATGCAGGTCAGTTGGGTTACTCGCCACGAGGCCAGGATTCCCAGCCTGTTTTGCGTATGATTTTACCGTTTCTAGTTGACTGTTCTGGATCTCTCTTAGGAGTCTGTTCTTTGGATTATTGCAACTTTGTTCCCTTTCTTAATTTAATCTGCTAAATCAAACTGCAGGTTAACTTTTGACCTCGTAGCCGTATACATAGCTCTTGGATTTTCATGGGTTTGCGGTATGCCATAGTTGTGTCGTTGTTGATACCGAGGTTGTTGTTATCGAAGTCCAAAACGAACTACTGTTGTTGCTAAAGGTTCGAACAACTGCTGCTGCCAAGACCCAAGTATTGAGTGCTCCCATGAGGAACTAACTGGCTGAAATAATGAGGATGTATCTGGCGGCTATTCCTTGTTATTGACATAATTCCACATGTACCTATAGGTTTTTTTTGGAGGTT
This sequence comes from Lathyrus sativus, assembly GCA_963859935.3. Taxonomy (NCBI): domain Eukaryota; kingdom Viridiplantae; phylum Streptophyta; class Magnoliopsida; order Fabales; family Fabaceae; genus Lathyrus; species Lathyrus sativus. The sequence goes on from OZ012738.1 coordinate 192,115,673, forward strand.
GCATTAGACATGTTAGTACAACCTTAGTATTGTTAAAGCAAGCTCCTTGATTCATCCTCAAAAGCTACAAGTTTGACTTCAAATAAATGTTTCTTCCATATTAAGTGCCCCTTTGAGGAGCTAAAGTCTCCAATTAAGAACATGTCCTTGTAATGAATTATGCGATAACCTATAGTTAAAGTGAAACAATTCCACACATGTATTTTGCCTATTTCCAATTTAAAATGCATTATTGAATTGCCTTTGAATTTATTGAGAAAGGTTGTAAACACCAGTGATTATATTCACGTTCTTTAAGTCCTATGCCTTGTAAAGAAAACAGTTGCTTTGCATTGAAATTGCTCCTCGTAATCGTAGACTTTTCTTGAAAACCATGCCTTGGAAAACAATTCTAACAAGCTTCAGTTCTTAGAACACTTTGAATAATATGCTTCGATCTAATTCGGATCCCAAACGTTTGCTACCGGTATTCTAAGTAAACTTGTAAGTGCGAATCTTATTGACATAACTCTACTATAACCCGTCTTCACCACTGATAACATATTATTCTCAAATTGGTCTTCCGTACTCGAAGATTTAAATGGTAAACTTGAACATAAGAGTGTCATATCAAACAAAGTGTTCTCATATGAACATATCCTTTGTCACCTTCCATCCCGATTTGAATTTTATAGAAACTCCTTTGATGGCTCCTAGTCAATCTTAGAGTCCTGAATCATTTGGTCTTGTCTTAAATTTCAATATTTCACAAATAATGAACCAATTTAAACCATGTGAGATGCACAAAATGAATTCAAAGTAGATATGAGTCGAACTTTGCCGCCATAAACCAAATGACACCACTTGATTATGTTGCAAACGTTGGATTGAAAGCACATATGAGCGATCCTCAATTCTTGATTCTTTCACTAGAAAGCTTGATTTAAAGGGATGTAGGCATAAGAATCAACTTGAGACATCCTTAAAGCAAAATGAACCTGCACGCACTCGTTAGTCGCACGTAAAAGTAGAAAGGAAAAACGTAAGAATACACACAAGGAGGTGGGATCTTAAGGTCAAAAATTAGGGTGTGACAGTTAGGCCTGATTGAGCAATTCCGGGATATGAGTTTAGTTTGTGAAGAGACTCCTAACAGTGTGAAGTTGGGTATGCTGAAGTTGACTAGTGGTATCTCCAAGAGATCAGAGAAGGTCAAAAATCTGATTTTAGTTTATTGGATCGTCTCGTGTTAATCAATCAAGGTAACAGGGGTGATTTTCGGATCGGTGAGAATGGTGTGATGAGGTTCAGAGGTAGAGTGTGTGTTCCCAATGTCCCAGAAATCAAGAAGAGAATTCTTGAGGAAGGTCACAAAAGCGGTTCGAGTATTCATCCTGGTGCCACAAAGATGTATCAAGATTTGAATAAATTGTTTTGGTGGCCGAGTATGAAGAACGAAATTGTAGAGTTTGTGTATGCTTGTTTGACTTGCCAAAAGTCGACGATTGAACATCAGAGACCGTCGGGTCTGATGCAACCGTTGAGTATTCTGAAATGGAAATGGCATAGCATTTCTATGGATTTTGTAACCGGTTTATGGAAGACTTTGAAGGGATATGATTCGATTTGGGTGATTGTGGATAAGTTGACCAAATTGGCTCATTTTATACCGATGAAGATGAATTATTCATTGCAGAAGCTTGCCGAAGTATATATCGAGCAGATTGTGAAACTACATGGTATTCCTTCGAGTAATGTGTCTGATAGAGATCCGATATTCACATCAGGGTTTTGGTAAAGTTTGCAGACGACTTTGGATACTAAGTTAAGACTGAGTTCTGCCTATCATCCGCAGACGGATGGACAGAGAGAGAGAACTATCCATTCCTTAGAGGATTTGATGAGGGCTTGTGTGTTGGATCAAGGTGGTTCGTGGGATAGTCATTTGTCATCGGTTGAGTTTACCTACAATAACAGTTATCACTCTAGTATCGAAATGGCATTGTATGAGGCTTTGTATGGTAGATGGTGTAGGACTCCGTTGTGTTGGTATGAGTCAGGTGAGAGTGTTGCACTCAGACTTGAGATTGTGCAAGAGACGACTGAAAAGATCAAGATGATCCAAGAAAAGATGAAAGTGTCGCAGATTCATCAGAAACGTTATCATGATAAGAGGAGGAAAGCAATTGAATTCCAATAGGGAGATCACGTGTTTTTGAGAGTTACGTCGGTAACTAGTGTTGGTCGAACTTTGAAGTCTCGAAAGCTCACATCGTGCTTTGTTGGTCCGTATCAAATTTCGCTGAGGGTAGGGGAAGTAGCATATCAGGTTGCTTTACCGTCGTCACTTACGAATTTACATGATGTATTTCATGTGTCTCAGTTGAGGAATTACATTCCAGATCCGTCGCATGTGATTCAGATGGATGATGTACAAGTGAGAGATGAATTAAGTATTGAGGCGCTGCCTATTCGGGTTAATGAACGAGAAGTGAAGCAACTGCGAGGTAAAGAGATTGCCTTGGTGAAGGTATTTTGGGAAGGACCACCTGCAAAAAGTTGGACTTGGGAGCGTGAAGATCAGATGTGGGAGTCGTATCCTACTATGTTTCCTTGAGGTAATTTTTTAGGGAGAAAATTCTTTTAAGTGGGGGAGAGTTGTAACACACCAAATTTAATTGGAATATTTATTTAATTTATTTAAATAAGAATATTCGCATTTTGGTGATTTTTGGTAGTTTTGTGGAGTTATTGAGAATTATACATTTTTGGGTTATTTATTTAATTAATAGTATATAATATGAATGTATTAGTATTATTATTAATTAAAATAAATATAAGTTGAATAAGGGCAAATTGGACAATTAAGAGGAGTTAGTGAGGGCATTATGGGAAAGCCCAATTTTTAGGCCCAATACTAGGTTTAACAAAAAGGAAATTATGAAGGGATTAGGATTCATTTATTAGACCGTGAGAAGAAGTGAAGCCAGAGCTCTGAGGAGGAAGATTTGAGGCAAAAGCTCTGAAAGGTTCCCTGAAAGATTTGAGAAGGCTTTGATCGTAAATTAAGGTATGGGGAGTATTACCTTCATGATTTTCCATGTGTAACTTTCAATGTACTTAAGGTCGATTTAAGGTTTAAGGGTTTTGAGGGTGGATATGAGAATTAGTGATCTTTGGCCTTCGTGGCCTAAATCTATTATTATGAATCTTACCGTGGAATTCATTGGGGAAAAGGGAAAGTTAGGCCTTCATGGCCAAAACCATAATTTGTTAGTTGTATAACCCTGAAGGGATAGGAATATTAGATAGTGAGTAAATCTGATGCCTGCAGGGTAATTGTAGGGAAATTTGTGATTTAGGGCATGAATATGATATGGGATTGGCCTAATAAACCGTAGGTTTTGTGCCTTTACCGCCGTAAGACCTTAGGGGTGATTTAGGGATGTTTTGGGGGAATTGGAGAAGTGAATCGTGTGAACATTTGGATGGATTTAGGTTCTAGTGCATAGCCAAATTTTTTGTCATCGCACTGTTCGCCTAACGAAGAATTCTTCGCACAACAAACAATGTTGTTCCCAAACTTGCCTAGCGAAGAATACTTCGCACAGCAAAGAAACTCGCCCCAGACTCGCCTAGCGAACATGCCATCGAAGGTAGCAGAGTTCGTGAATGTTGATCGTGTACAGTGATGCCTTGATGTTTGATTCTGTGATTTCTTTGACGAGTTGACATGAGTATGACTGAGTTTTATGTGATGTGTACATGATTACATGATGATTTCTATGATTTATTGATTGGAAAATTATGATGATGTTACCATGATTTTAATGAATTATATGATGACATGAGATATGATAATGACTGTGATGATGATGATTATGATGAATCATGATGCACCTATGCTCTTAATATGAGGATGATTATTGACGTGTGCATCATGCATTCATGTGCATCCGGACTTCGGTTCAGGACCTCGATTACTTTGGCTTCAATCCCATTGTATGGATGTGAAGTGTTTTGATGTGCTCCGGTTCTCTAGTAGAATCGATCCTATTGATGGGGATCTATGGAGGGTTGATGGCCCAGTGTCCATCGAGCTGTGATGATTGATACCACATGTATTGAGTCTTGTTGCATTTGCATTAATGAGTCATTTGGAATAATTTATGATGTTGTGACCTTTGAGGCCTATTGATGAATATGATGATGTTGAATATGACTATGACGCCATTTATATGTTGATTTTCATACATTGATTATTATGAATCGTTTTACTCACCCTGCCTGTTTGAATGTTACCTCCTCGTGGGTAACGTGCAGATGACCAGGTTTAGCCGTGGACGCCGTCGAGGATATTTTTGAAGTTTTGAGTTGTTAGCCTTTTAGTTAACTTAGAGGGTCTTACTCTAATATGTAACATCGGGTTGGGGTCTTTTAAGTTAAACTATGTTTTATTTGAATTTATTTTGATTATCTTCCCGTATGAGGAAAAACCTTGATTTATGCCTTTTAAGTTCCGCTGCTTTGTGCAATTTAATGTATTTTGGAAACCCGTTGTTTACGGAGCCTTGACCTATTTTAATTATTTGAGAAATGTACGCCATTTTTGGTGGGTTTTATTGAATCTAATAATATACTCTGATAATATGTGAATAAATGTGCCTTTTAAATGTGGGGTAGAAAAGGGTGTTACATCCTAACTAATACATCCTTTTGTGCCAAGAAGAGGCACATTAGGGAAATCCCCACTGCTGTGAATCATGGTAACCCCCTTATACATGGGATCGTACCAAAGGATGTCATAGTGTCTGTGTGATAGAAGCTTTTCTGTCAAAGCAATGCTATTCTTTAGACTCCATAAAGAGACCGTCCTTGGCAAGTGCGAAATAAACCACTTATGAAAGAGAGCGATACAACAAGTAATATGACCTTCTCCATGAGAGTTCTTTAGATGAACGAAGAAGTATGTGTCAGCTAGTAGAGTGGGAACAAGGTTCCTGATTAGAAACAAGTTGATGGCGTTCAAGTCTATGAATTTGTCAGCAATTGGGAATAGAAGGAGCCCATAAATCAATAAGGCCGAGATAGCCTCAAAGATTTATGTGTCTTGCTTATCAGCGTGAGGCTCAGCTCTTTCCATCAAAGGTCTTGCTTGCAAACCAGAGAATCCATCTTTTTCATCCAAATGAGTCTAAAGGTCAGATGGTTCTAGGAATAAGGCTCCAGCTAACACTCTCATATTTGGTCTTCTTTCTCTCCCAGATAATGGTTGAGGAGTGATGTAACACCCCCTTCTACACCCCCAAATAACATATAAATCATTTAGGCACATTTTAAAATCTCATCAGAGTATAATTAAAACATGGTATAAAAGAGGCATGTCACATCATACACAAAATTGAAACATACAACACCTGCTCTATAAAAGACATGCAACAGTGGGGTAGCTTTCAATAGAGGAACTTAGTCCTTACACCCATATCTCAATATTTAGAATTAAAAGCGGAAAATCTAAACATTGAATCATTTTAAACATGTAATCATATAAATACATATCATCCAGTTTGATTCATTGTAACACCCCATTTAAATTATTCAGTCGCTTTGATATTTTCTGTGAGGTGTAGTTGTGTGGTGTCCTTAATTAAGGGTATGAGGTTAGGAGTAAGGGAGAGAGGTGACCTTAGTTGGGGTATTGTGGACCTAGATAAAGGAGTAAGTTAATTATTATATCGAGAGCATTATAGTGATTAATATTATTCCAACTATTATTATTAATAATGTTAATGAGATTATCATTATTATTATTATTATTATTATTATTATTATTATTATTATTATTATTATTATTATTATTATTATTCGTATTAATAATATTATTTGGTGGAATATTATTATTATTCATATTATTACTATTAGTATGAATATTATTATTATTATTATTATTATTATTATTATTATTATTATTATTATTATTATTATTATTATTATAGGATTTAAATAATAAAATAAGAAATAAGGGATTAAAGGAAATAGAGAAGTTTTTTTGGGGAAAGAGAATTAGAACACGATAAACTGCCATAGAAAGGTTTTGGGAGAAAAAGTGAAAAGAAGAACAAGGAGGAAGAGAAGGAGGCTAGGGCTGTCAATCCTTCAAGATTCTTCAACGATTGAGCAATTAATCGAGGTAAGGGGAGAGAATGGATTTTAATATGGGTGAATTAACATGAGAGGGTAGTGAGAGGTCCTTTCTCTCATAGGAATTATGTGTTCTTGAGGATCCTTGAATCCAATTTTCGTAACTTGATTTGTTCTCAAATTTTCTGTTATTGTTGAATACTGTTTGTATGATGTTTTGTGTATCCAAAACCAGAATTAATACGGAATTCGTGTGAGAAATGCTTGATGCTGTCATAGAATACTAGTGAGTAGTAGATCTGGAAATCTGAACTTTTAGGGATTTGGGAAAATATGTAGAAATGAATGTGTTATATCATTATTAGTACGATGCTCTAAGGTTTCCCTAAGGTTTAGAGATTTGGGTTAATTGTGGGAAATAGGGAGGTAATCGTAAGAATCTGTGGTTATGGCGAAATGGCCAAGTGATATGTATCGTTGAATATTAATATAGGAAACACTTATAGGAAATTGAACCTTCGTGGCCAGAACCTTGACATTGTTATATGTCTAACTCTGAAGAGGTTAAATATTAGATAGTGAGTAATTTTAATGTTATAGGATGTAATTGAAGGAAAAATTGTAATATGTTGTCCCTATAGGAATAGGAATATTCAAATGTGAGTAACTCTGAAGTACTCAGAGCAATTGCAGGAAATAGTGTTTTATGTGTTGCAAATGTTGCCAGATGAGCATAATAAACCATAGAAGTTGTGTCGTTATTGCCGTGTAACCTTAGGAATGTTTTAGTTATGTTTTGGGTGCTTTGAGTAAGTGATTCGCAAGAATAATTGAGTGAAAACTAGTTCCGGAGCCTAACAGCGTCTTTCTATCCGTCACGGATGTTCATGTTTTCCGTCGAAATTGTTTTGGACGTAACTTTGGATCCGTAAGTCCGTTTTGACCCCTGTACGAAGCGTTGGAAAGTTAATGAACAGAGCTATAACATAGGATAGATAATGGAATTGTTTTTCCAATATTTTTATATCTAATTATGTTTGAGAAGTCAATTGTGTATATGTTTTAGTAACGAATCATGTTCTGGTTCAATGATGTCTTGGTGTTTTGATAGATGTGGGCCAAGATGGTCGAATATGGACAATCTTGTGCGAGTGTGGTAATTCCCGAGAGGATTACGGTGAGCAGAGGGCTCGTGTGGATCAAGATTGATCGTGAATTATGCATGATGTATTACATTGCATAATTGTGTTGACATACATTTCATATCATGTGTCTCATGGAGATGGCTAGGTGGGAATCCATGATGGGTGCCTAGTTTCATCCGGACTTTATTGTGGAAGTTGTTCTGGAGATAAGTTGTAGTTCAGAGGAACGTATATACGACTTATCCGGATTCCGACGGGAATCGGGTTCTAGTGTGAACCGTATGAGATTGTGTTGGTACCACATGCATTGTGTCGAGTCAGTGAGTCGCATTGCATTATTGTAATTGAATATGGGCTATTAGTGCCGAATGATTGAGGTGGCACGTGTATGTGCGATAATTATGTATGATTGTATGTGTGGTGTGAAACTACTCCTTAGCATGTGTATTTCACCATTTATTTATTGAATGTAGTTCTCACCCCTTTTTGTTGTTGTGTCTGTGCTCTCTTGGGAGTACAGGTGACCAGGTACCTGAGTAGTGCTTGGAGTGTGTTGCTATTTGATTGAGTCTTAGGAGTCGCTCTGATACGTAACATGGGATGACGGGATTACGTTGTTATTTGACTACTTTATTTGTTTATTGTTACGTATCTTTATTTATTGGACTTATGTTGTATGACCTCGTGTCGAGGAGAATTATATTGGAGAATTAATTTGTATTCCGCTGCTTACTTGAAAACTAAATAATATTGATTATTTTAATGAAATGAAGTGACTTAGTGTGATATCCCACTGTGTTGGAGAACTCTGATGAATTTCATGAATTATTCCTGTATATTTATTATATTCCGCGTACGGGGTAAAGTGGGGTGTTACAATTGGTATCAGAGCAGGTCGGTTCGTCCGGCCAGTGTTGTAGTAGAGTCTGACTATAGAATGTTTATAGTCATGTGTGTGTTTCTAACTTGTGTTTTCGTGGTTGTTGATAAGTATGGCTAGTAGGAATGATGTTGTGATGGCTGCTGCGTTACAAGCTGTGGCGCAAGCAGTGGAGGACATTGGTCAGAACGTCAACCGAAATGCTGACGACGGAGAGTTCCGTAATTTGGGAAAGTTTTAGAGTAATAACCGTCTACTTTGACTAGAGGGATGGTGATTGATACTCCATCTATTGGGTCAGTCACTACATCTCTAGTGTGTTTGAATTGTCCAATGTCGATCTTTGGTAAGGATTTTGGAGTGGACTTGATTTATTTACCACTCAGCAAGTTGGATGTTATTCTAGGAATGAATTGGCTTGAGAGTAAGATGCGAGAGTCGTATCCGGAATCGTTCTCATCAGGTACATTTTCGAGGACGAAAATATTTTAAGTGGGGGAGAGTTGTAACACCCCATTTAAATTATTCAGTCGCTTTGGTATTTTCTGTGAGGTGTAGTTGTGTGGTGTCCTTAATTAAGGGTATAAGGTTAGGAGTAAGGGAGAGAGGTGACCTTAGTTGGGGTACTGTGAACCTAGATAAAGGAGTAAGTTAATTATGATATCGAGAGCATTATAGTGATTAATATTATTCCAACTATTATTAATAAGAATGTTAATGAGATTATCATTATTATTATTATTATTATTATTATTATTATTATTATTATTATTTGTATTAATAATATTATTTGGTGGAATATTATTATTATTCATATTATTACTATTAGTATGAATATTATTATTATTGGGAGAATAATATTAGCATTATTATTATTATTATTATTATTATTATTATTATTATTATTATTATTATTATTATTATAGGATTTTAATAATAAAATAAGAAATAAGGGATTAAAGGAAATAGAGATGTTTTTTTGGGAAAAGAGAATTAGAACACGATAAACTGCCAGAGAAAGGTTTTGGGAGAAAAAGTGAAAAGAAGAACAAGGAGGAAGAGAAGGAGGCTAGGGCTGTCAATCCTTCAAGATTCTTCATCAATTGAGCAATTAATCGAGGTAGGGGGGAGAATGGATTTCAATATGGGTGAATTAACATGAGAGGGTAGTGAGAGGTCCTTTCTCTCATAGGAATTATGTGTTCTTGAGGATCCTTGAATCCAATTTGTGTAACTTGATTTGTTCTCAAATTTTCTGTTATTGTTGAATACTATTTGTATGATATTTTGTGTATCCGAATCCAGAATTAATACGGAATTCGTGTGAGAAATGCTTGATGCTGTCATAGAATACTAGTGAGTAGTAGATCTGCAAGATCTGAACTTTTAGGGATTTGGGCAAATATGTAGAAATGAATGTGTTATATCATTATTAGTACGATGCTCTAAGGTTTCCCAAAGGTTTAGAGATTTGGGTTAATTGTGGGAAATAGGGAGGTAATCGTAAGAATCTGAGGTTATGGCCAAATGGCCAAATGATATGTATCGTTGAATATTAATATAGGAAACACTTATAGGAAATTGAACCTTCGTGGCCAGAACCTTGACATTGTTATATGTCTGACTCTGAAGAGGTTAAATATTAGATAGTGAGTAATTTTAATGTCGTAGGGTGTAATTGAAGGAAAAATTGTAATATGTTGTCCCTATAGGAATAGGAATATTCAAATGTGAGTAACCCTGAAGTACTCAGAGCAATTGCAGGAAATAGTGTTTTATGTGTTGCAAATGTTGTCAGGTGAGCATAATAAACCATAGAAGTTGTGTCGTTATTGCCGTATAACCTTAGGAATGTTTTAGTGATGTTTTGGGTGCTTTGAGTAAGTGATTCGCAAGAAAAATTCAGTGAAAACCAGTTCCGGAGCGTAACAGCGTCTTTCTGTCCGTCACGGATGTTCATGTTTTCGGTCGAAATTGTTTTGGACGTAACTTTGGATCCGTAAGTCCGTTTTGACCCCCGTTTGAAGCGTTGGAAAGCTAATGAATAGAGCTATAACATAGGATAGATAATTGAATTGTTTTTCCAATATTTTTATATCTAATTATGTTTGAGAAGTCAATTGTGTATATGTTTTAGTAACGAATCATGTTCTAGTTCAATGATATCTTGGTGTTTTGATAGATGTGGGCCAAGATGGTCGAATGTGGACAATCTTGTGCGAGTGTGGTAATTCCCGAGAGGATTACGGTGAGCGGATGGCTCGTGTGGATCAAGTCTGATCGTGAATTATGCATGATGTATTACATTGCATAATTGTGTTGACATCCATTTCATATCATGTGTCTCATGGTGATAGCTAGGTGGGAATCCATGATGGGTGCCTAGTTTCATCCGGACTTTATTGTGGAAGTTGTTGTGGAGATAAGTTGTATTTCAGAGGAACGTATATACGACTTATCCGGATTCCGACGGGAATCGGGTTCTAGTGTGAACCGTATGAGATTGTGTTGGTACCACATGCATTGTGTCGAGTCAGTGAGTCGCATTGCATTATTGTAATTTGAATATGGGCTATTAGTGCCGAATGATTGAGGTGGCACGTGTATGTGCGTTAATTATGTATGATTGTATGTATGGTGTGTAACTACTCCTTAGCATGTGTATTTCACCATTTATTTATTGAATGTAGTTCTCACTCCTTTTTGTTGTTGTGTCTGTGCTCTCTTGGGAGTACAGGTGACCAGGTACCTGAGTAGTGCTTGGAGTGTGTTGCTATTTGATCGAGTCTTAGGAGTCGCTCTGATACGTAACATGGGATGACGGGATTACGTTGTTATTTGACTACTTTATTTGTTTATTGTTACGTATCTTCATTTATTGGACTTATGTTGTATGACCTCGTGTCGAGGAGAATTAATTTGTATTCCGCTGCTTACTTGAAAACTAAATAATATTGATTATTTTAATGAAATGAAGTGACTTAGTGTGATATCCCACTGTGTTGGAGAACTCTGATGAATTTCTTGAATTGTTTCTGTATATTTATTATATTCCGCGTACGGGGTAAAGTGGGGTGTTACAATTGGTATCAGAGCAGGTCGATCCGTCCGGCCAGTGTTGTAGTAGAGTCTGACTATAGAATGTTTATAGTCATGTGTGTGTTTCTAACTTGAGTTTTCGTGGTTGTTGATAAGTATGGCTAGTAGGAATGATGTTGCGATGGCTGCTGCGTTACAAGCTGTTGTGCAAGCAGTGACGGACATTGGTCAGAACGTCAACCGAAATGCTGATGACGGAGAGTTCCGTAATTTGGGAAAGTTTTAGAGTAATAACCGTCTACTTTGACTAGAGGGATGGTGATTGATACTCCATCTATTGGGTCAGTCACTACATCTCTAGTGTGTTTGAATTGTCCAATGTCGATCTTTGGTAAGGATTTTGGAGTGGACTTGATTTATTTACCACTCAGCAAGTTGGATGTTATTCTAGGAATGAATTGGCTTGAGAGTAAGATGCGAGAGTCGTATCCGGAATCGTTCTCATCAGGTACATTTTCGAGGACGAAAATATTTTAAGTGGGGGAGAGTTGTAACACCCCATTTAAATTATTCAGTCGCTTTGGTATTTTCTGTGAGGTGTAGTTGTGTGGTGTCCTTAATTAAGGGTATAAGGTTAGGAGTAAGGGAGAGAGGTGACCTTAGTTGGGGTACTGTGGACCTAGATAAAGGAGTAAGTTAATTATGATATCGAGAGCATTATAGTGATTACTATTATTCCAACTATTATTAATAATAATGTTAATGAGATTATTATTATTATTATTATTATTATTATTATTATTATTATTATTCGTATTAATAATATTATTTGGTGGAATATTATTATTATTCATATTATTACTATTAGTATGAATATTATTATTATTGGGAGAATAATATTAGCATTATTATTATTATTATTATTATAGGATTTAAATAATAAAATAAGAAATAAGGGATTAAAGGAAATAGATAAGTTTTTTTGGGAAAAGAGAATTAGAACACGATAAACTGCCAGAGAAAGGTTTTGGGAGAAAAAGTGAAAAGAAGAACAAGGAGGAAGAGAAGGAGGCTAGGGCTGTCAATCCTTCAAGATTCTTCAATGATTGAGCAATTAATCGAGGTAAGGGGGGAGAATGGATTTCAATATGGGTGAATTAACATGAGAGGGTAGTGAGAGGTCCTTTCTCTCATAGGAATTATGTGTTCTTAAGGATCCTTGAATCCAATTTTCGTAACTTGATTTGTTCTCAAATTTTCTGTTATTGTTGAATACTGTTTGTATGATGTTTTGTGTATCCGAATCCAGAATTAATACGGAATTCGTGTGAGAAATGCTTGATGCTGTCATAGAATACTAGTGAGTAGTAGATCTGGAAAATCTGAACTTTTAGGGATTTGGGCAAATATGTAGAAATGAATGTGTTATATCATTATTAGTACGATGCTCTAAGGTTTCCCAAAGGTTTAGAGATTTGGGTTAATTGTGGGAAATAGGGAGGTAATCGTAAGAATCTGAGGTTATGGCCAAATGGCCAAATGATATGTATCGTTGAATATTAATATAGGAAACACTTATGGGAAATTGAACCTTCGTGGTCAGAACCTTGACATTGTTATATGTCTGACTCTGAAGAGGTTAAATATTAGATAGTGAGTAATTTTAATGTCGTAGGGTGTAATTGAAGGAAAAATTGTAATATGCTGTCCCTATAGGAATAGGAATATTCAAATGTGAGTAACTCTGAAGTACTCAGAGCAATTGCAGGAAATAGTGTTTTATGTGTTGCAAATGTTGTCAGATGAGAATAATAAACCATAGAAGTTGTGTCGTTATTGCCGTATAACCTTAGGAATGTTTTAGTGATGTTTTGGGTGCTTTGAGTAAGTGATTCGCAAGAAAAATTCAGTGAAAACCAGTTTCGGAGCGTAACAGCGTCTTTCTGTCCGTCACGGATGTTCATGTTTTCGGTCGAAATTGTTTTGGACGTAACTTTGGATCCGTAAGTCCGTTTTGACCCCCGTTCGAAGCGTTGGAAAGCTAATGAATAGAGCTATAACATAGGATAGATAATTGAATTGTTTCTCCAATATTTTTATATCTAATTATGTTTGAGAAGTCAATTGTGTATTTGTTTTAGTAACGAATCATGTTCTAGTTCAATGATATCTTGGTGTTTTGATAGATGTGGGCCATGATGGTCGAATGTGGACAATCTTGTGCGACTATGGTAATTCCCGAGAGGATTTCGGTGAGCGGATGGCTCGTGTGGATCAAGATTGATCGTGAATTATGCATGATGTATTACATTGCATAATTGTGTTGACATACATTTCATATCATGTGTCTTGTGGAGATGGCTAGGTTGGAATCCATGATGGGTGCCTAGTTTCATCCGGACTTTATTGTGGAAGTTGTTGTGGAGACAAGTTGTAGTTCCGAGGAATGTATATACGACTTATCCGGATTCCGACGGGAATCGGGTTCTAGTGTAAACCGTATGAGATTATGTTGGTACCACATGCATTGTGTCGAGTCAGTGAGTCGCATTGCATTATTGTAATTGAATGTGGGCTATTAGTGCCGAATGATTGAGGTGGCACGTGTATGTGCGTTAATTATGTATGATTGTATGTGTGGTGTGTAACTACTCCTTAGCATGTGTATTTCACCGTTTATTTATTGAATGTAGTTCTCACCCCTTTTTGTTGTTGTGTCTGTACTCTCTTGGGAGTACAAGTGACCAGGTACCTGAGTAGTGCTTGGAGTGTGTTGCTATTTGATTGAGTCTTAGGAGTCGCTCTGATACGTAACATGGGATGACGGGATTACTTTGTTATTTGACTACTTTATTTGTTTATTGTTACGTATCTTCATTTATTGGACTTATGTTGTATGACCTCGTGTCAAGGAGAATTATATTGGAGAATTGATTTGTATTCCGCTGCTTACTTGAAAACTAAATAATATTGATTATTTTAATGAAATGAAGTGACTTAGTGTGATATCCCATTGTGTTGGAGAACTCTGATGAATTTCATGAATTATTCCTGTATATTTCTTATATTCCGCGTACGGGGTAAAGTGGGGTGTTACAATTGGTATCAGAGCAGGTCGGTCCGTCCGGCCAGTGTTGTAGTAGAGTCTGACTATAGAATGTTTATAGTCATGTGTGTGTTTCTAACCTGTGTTTTCGTGGTTGTTGAAAAGTATGGCTGGTAGGAATGATGCTGCGATGGCTGCTGCGTTCCAAGCTGTTGCGCAGGCAGTGGCGGACATTGGTCAGAACGTCAACCGAAAGGATGACGTTTTTTAGATTGTGCGAGAACCGTGTGTGTTTTCCTATATCATCCTTTTGGTGATAGTAGCAGATGTGAGTTCGCTCTGTTATCCTTTTGGTGGTGGGTCTGTGATTTTGTCGATGTCAGATTATGGAGTTTGTTTTGCTCCATCATTGTTTTGGTGGTAGTAGCCGGTGTGAGTTTGCTCAGTAATCCTTTTGGTGGTGGGTCTGTCATTTCGTCCATGTCAGATTGTATGAGTGTGGTTTGCTCTATCATCCTTTTGGTGGTAATAGCCGGTGAGAGTTCGCTTCGTCATCCTTTTGGTGGTGGGTCTGTCATTTCATCGATGTCAGATTGTGCGAGTGTCTTTTGCTCTATCATCATTTTGGTGGTAGTAGCTGGTGCGAGTTTGCTCAATAATCCTTTTGGTGGTGGGTGTGTCATTTCATCGATCTGAGATTGTGCGAGTGTCTTTTGCTCTGTCATCCTTTTGGTGATAGTAGCCGGTGTGAGTTCGCTCCGTTATCCTTTTGGTGGTGGGTCTGTGATTTTGTCGATGTTAGATTGTGGAGTTTGTTTTGCTCTATCATCCTTTTGGTGGTAGTAGTTGGAGTGAGTCCGCTCAGTAATCCTTTTGGTGGTGGGTCTATCATTTCGTCGATGTCAGATTGTGTGAGTGTGGTTTGCTCTATCATCCTTTTGGTGGTAATAGCCGGTGAGAGTTTGCTTCGTCATCCTAATGATGGTGGGTCTGTTATTTTGTCGATGTCAGATTGTGGAGTCTGTTTTGCTCTATCATCCTTTTGGTGGTAGTAGCTGGTGTGTGTTTGCTCAGTAATCCTTTTGGTGGTGGGTCTATCATTTCGTCGATGTCAGATTGTGCAAGTGTGGTTTGCTCTATCATCCTTTTGGTGTTAGTAGCCGGTGTGAGTTCGCTCTGTCATCCATTTGGTGGTGCGTCTTTGATTTCGTCGATGTCAGATTGTGCGATTCTTTTTCTCCATTATTATTTTGGTGGTAGTAGCCGGTGTGAGTTTGCTCCGTCATCCTTTTGGTGGTGGGTCTGTCATTTCATCGACGCCAGATTGTGCAAGTGTCTTTTGCTCTATCATCCTTTTGGTGGTAGTAGCTGGTTTGAGTTTGCTCAATAATCCTTTTGGTGGTGGGTCTATTATTTCATCGATCTCAGATTGTGCGAGTGTGTTTTGCTCTATCATCCTTTTGGTGATAGTAGCCGGTGTGAGTACACTCCGTTATCCTTTTGGTGGTGGCTCTGTTATTTCGTCGATGTCAGATTGTGCGAGTGTATTTTGTTATAGCATCCTTTTGGTGATAGTAGCTGGTGTGAGTTTGCTCCGTTATCCTTTTGTTGGTGGGTCTGTGATTTTTTCGATGTCAGATTGTGGAGTTTGTTTTGCTCTATCATCCTTTTGGTGGTAGTAGATGGTGTGTGCTTGCTCAGTAATCCTTTTGGTGGTGGGTCTGTCATTTCGTCGATGTCAGATTCTGCGAGTGTGGTTTGCTCTATCATCCTTTTGGTGGTAATAGCCGGTGTGAGTTCACTTCGTCATCCTTTTGGTGGTGGGTCTATCATTTTGTCGATGTCAGATTGTGGAGTCTGTTTTGCTCTATCATCCTTTTAGTGGTAGTAGTTGGTGTGAGTTTGCTCAGTAATGCTTTTGGTTGTGGGTCTATCATTTCGTCGATGTCAGATTGTGCGAGTGTGGTTTGCTCTATTATCCTTTTGGTGGTAGTAGTCGGTATGAGTTTGCTCCGTTATCCTTTTGGTGGTGGATCTGTCATTTCGTCGATGTTAGATTGTGCAAATGTTTTGCTCTATCATCTGTTTGGTGGTAGTAGCCGGTGTGAGTTTGGTCCGTCATCCTTTTGGTGGTGGGTCTGTCATTTCGTCGATGTCAGATTGTGCGAGTATTTTGCTATATCATCCGTTTGGTGGTAGTAGCCGGTGTGAGTTTGCTTTGTCATCCTTTTGGTAGTGGGTCTGTGATTTCGTCGATGCTAGATTGTGTGAGTTTGTTTTACTCAATCATCCTTTTGGTTTTGGTAGCCGATGTGAGTTCGCTTCGTCATCCTTTTGGTGGCGAGTCTGTCATTTCGTCGATGTCATATTGTGCGATTGTTTTTCTCTATCATTCTTTTGGTGGTAGTAGCCTGTGTTAGTTTGCTCAGTCATCCATTTGGCGATGGGTTTGTCATTTCATCGATGTCATATTGTGCGAGTGTGTTTTGCTTTATCATCCTTTTGGTGGTAGTAGCTGGTGTGAGTTTCCACAGTAATCCTTTTGGTGGTGGGTCTTTCATTTCATCGATGTCAGATTGTGCGAGTGTGTTTTGCACTATCATCCTTTTGGTGGTAATAGCTGGTGTGAGTTTGCTCATTAATCCTTTTTATTGGTGGGTCTGTCATTTCGTCGATGCAAGATTGTGTGATTGTGTTTTGCTCTATCATCCTTTTGGGTTTAGTAGCCGGTGAGAGTTTGCTCCGTCATCCTTTTGGTAGTGGCTCTATGATTTCGTCGAAGATAGATTGGGCGAGTTTGTTTTGCTCTATCATCCTTTTGGTTTTAGTAGCCAGTGTGAGTTCGCTCCGTCATTTTTTTGGTAGTGGGTCTGTCATTTTGTCGATATCAGATTGTGCGATTGTTTTGCTCTATCATCCTTTTGGTGGTAGTAGCCGGTGTCAGTTCGTTCGTCATCCTTTTGGTGGTGGGTCTGTCATTTTTCCGATAGTAGATTGTGCGAGTGTCTTTTGCTCTATCATCCTTTTGGTAGTAGCTGGTGGGAGTTTGCTCAATAATCCTTTTGATGGTGGGTTTGTCATTTGATCGATGTTAGATTATGCGAGTGTGTTATGCTGTATCATCCTTTTGTTGATAGTAGCCAGTGTGAGTTCGCTCTGTTATTCTTTTGGTGGTGGGTCTGTCATTTTGTTGATGTCAGATTGTGGAGTCTGTTTTGCTCTATCATCCTTTTGGGGGTAGTAGCTGGTGTGTGTTTGCTCAATAATTCTTTTGGTGGTGTGTTTGTCATTTCGTCGATGTCAGATTGTACGAGTGTGTTTTGCTATATCATCCTTTTGGTGATAATAGCTGGTGTGAGTTCGCTCTGTTTTCCTTTTGGTGGTGGGTCTGTGATTTTGTCGATGTCAGATTGTGGAATTTGTTTTGCTCTATCATCCTTTTGGTGGTAGTAGCTGGTGTGTGTTTGCTCAGTAATCCTTTTGGTGGTGGGTCTGTCATTTCATCGATCTCAGATTATGCGAGTGTGTTTTGCTCTATCATCCTTTTGGTGATAGTAGCCGGTGTGATTACGCTCCGTTATCCTTTTGGTGGTGGGTCTGTCATTTGGTCGATGTCAGATTGTGGAGTCTGTTTTGCTCTATCATCCTTTTGGTGGTAGTAGCTGGTGTGTGTTTGCTCAGTAATTCTTTTGGTGGTGGGTCTGTCATTTCGTTGATGTCAGATTGTGCGAGTGTGTTTTGCTATATCATCCTTTTGGTGATAGTAGCTGGTGTGAATTCGCTCCGTTATCCTTTTGGTGGTGGGTCTGTGATTTTGTCGATGTCAGATTATGGAGTTTGTTTTGCTCTATCATCGTTTTGGTGGCAGTAGCCGGTGTGAGTTCTCTCCATCATCCTTTTGTTGGTGGGTCTGTCTTTTCGTCGATGTTAGACTGTGCGATTGTTTTGCTCTATCATTATTTTGGTGGTATTAGCCCGTGTGAGTTTGCTCTGTCATCCTTTTGGTGGTGGGTCTGTCATTTCATCAATGTCAGATTGTGCGAGTGTCTTTTGCTCTATCATCCTTTTGGTGGTAGAAGCTGGTGTGAGTTTGCTCAATAATCGTTTTGGTGGTGGGTCTGTCATTTCATCGATCTGAGATTGTGCGAGTGTCTTTTGCTCTATCATCCTTTTGGTGATAGTAGCCGGTGTGAGTTCGCTTCGTTATCCTTTTGGTGGTGGGTCTGTGATTTTGTCGATGTAAGATTGTGGAGTTTGTTTTGCTCTATCATCCTTTTGGTGGTAGTAGCTGGTGTGAGTTCGCTCAGTAATCCTTTTGGTGGTGGGTCTGTCATTTCGTCGATGTCAGATTTTGTGAGTGTGGTTTGCTCTATCATCCTTTTGGTGGTAATAGCCGGTGAGAGTTCACTTCGTCATCCTTTTGGTGGTGGGTCTGTCATTTCATCGATGTCAGATTGTGCGAGTGTCTTTTGCTCTATCATCCTTTTGGTGGTAGTAGCCGGTGCGAGTTTGCTCAATAATCCTTTTGGTGGTGGGTCTGTCATTTCATCGATGTCAGATTATGCGAGTGTGTTTTGCTGTATCATCCTTTTGTTTATAGTAGCCAGTGTGAGTTCGCTCCGTTATTCTTTTGGTGGTGGGTCTGTCATTTTGTCGATGTCAGATTGTGGAATCTGTTTTATTCTATCATCCTTTTGGGGGTAGTAGCTGGTGTGTGTTTGCTCAATAATTCTTTTGGTGGTGTTTCTGTCATTTCGTCGATGTCAGATTGTGTGAGTGTGGTTTGCTATATCATCCTTTTGGTGGTAATAGCCGGTGAGAGTTTGCTTCGTCATCCTTTTGGTGGTGGGTCTGTTATTTTGTCGATGTTAGATTATGGAGTCTGTTTTGCTCTATCATCCTTTTGGTGGTAGTAGCTAGTGTGTGTTTGCTCAGTAATCCTTTTGGTGGTGGGTCTATCATTTCGTCGATGTCAGATTATGCAAGTGTGGTTTACTCTATCATCCTTTTGATGTTAGTAGCCGGTTTGAGTTCACTCTGTCATCCTTTTGGTGATGGGTCTTTGATTTCGTTGATGTCAGATTGTGCTATTCTTTTTCTCCATTATTATTTTGGTGGTAGTAGCCGGTGTGAGTTTGCTCCGTCATCCTTTTGGTGGTGGGTCTGTCATTTCATCGATGTCAGATTGTGCGAGTGTCTTTTGCTCTATCATCCTTTTGGTGGTAGAAGCTGGTGTGAGTTTGCTCAATAATCCTTTTGGTGGTGGGTCTATCATTTCATCGATCTGAGATTGTGCGAGTGTCTTTTGCTCTATCATCCTTTTGGTGATAGTAGCCGGTGTGATTCGCTTCGTTATCCTTTTGGTGGTGGGTCTGTGATTTTGTCGATGTAAGATTGTGGATTTTGTTTTGCTCTATCATCCTTTTGGTGGTAGTAGCTAGTGTGAGTTCGCTCAGTAATCCTTTTGGTGAAGGGTCTGTCATTTCGTCGATGTCAGATTGTGTGAGTGTGGTTTGCTCTATCATCCTTTTAGTGGTAATAGCCGGTGACAGTTCGCTTCATCATCCTTTTGGTGGTGGGTCTGTTATTTTGTCGATGTCAGATTGTGGAGTCTGTTTTGCTCTATCATCCTTTTGGTGGTAGTAGCTGGTGTGTGTTTGCTCAGTAATCCTTTTGGTGGTGGGTCTATCATTTCGTCAATGTCAGATTATGCAAGTGTGGTTTACTCTATCATCCTTTTGGTGTTAGTAGCCAGTGTGAGTTCACTATGTCATCCTTTTGGTGATGGGTCTTTGATTTCGTCGATGTCAGATTGTGCGATTCTTTTTCTCCATTATTATTTTGGTGGTAGTAGCCGATGTGAGTTTGCTCCGTCATTCTTTTGGTGGTGGGTCTGTCATTTCATCGATCTCAGATTGTGCGAGTGTCTTTTGCTCTATCATCCTTTTTGTGATAGTAGCCAGTGTGAGTATGCTCCGTTATCCTTTTGGTGTTGGGTCTGTCATTTTGTCGATGTCAGATTGTGGAGTCTGTTTTGCTCTATCATCCTTTTGGTTGTAGTAGCTGGTGTGTGTTTGCTCAGTAATCCTTTTGGTGGTGGCTCTGTCATTTCTTCGATGTCAGATTGTGCGAGTGTGTTTTGCTATAGCATCCTTTTGGTGATAGTAGCTGGTGTGTGTTTGCTCCATTATCCTTTTGGTGGTGGGTCTGTGATTTTTTCGATGTCAGATTGTGGAGTTTGTTTTGCTCTATTATCCTTTTGGTGGTAGTAGATGGTGTGTGTTTGCTCAGTAATCCTTTTGGTGGTGGGTCTGTCATTTCGTCGATGTCAGATTGTGCGAGTGTGGTTTGCTCTATCATCCTTTTGGTGGTAATAGCCAGTGTGAGTTCACTTCGTCATCCTTTTGGTGGTGAGTCTTTCATTTTGTCGATGTCAGATTGTGGAGTCTGTTTTGCTCTATCATCCTTTTAGTGGTAGTAGCTGGTGTGAGTTTGCTCAATAATGCTTTTGGTGGTGGGTCTATCATTTCGTCGATGTCAGATTGTGCGAGTGTGGTTTGCTCTATCATCCTTTTGGTGGTAGTAGTCGGTATGAGTTTGCTTCGTTATCCTTTTGGTGGTGCGTCTGTCATTTAATCGATGTCAGATTGTGCAAATGTTTTGCTCTATCATCCGTTTGGTGGTAGTAACCGGTGTGAGTTTGCTTCGTCATCCTTTTGGTGGTGGGTCTGTCATTTCGTCGATGTCAGATTGTGCGAGTATTTTGCTATATCATCCGTTTGGTGGTAGTAGCCGGTGTGAGTTTGCTTTGTCATCCTTTTGGTAGTGGGTCTGTGATTTCGTCGATGCTAGATTGTGTGAGTCTGTTTTACTCAATCATCCTTTTGGTTTTTGTAGCCGGTGTGAGTTCGCTTCGTCATCCTTTTGGTGGCAAGTCTGTCATTTCGTCGATGTCATATTGTGCGATTGTTTTTCTCTATCATTCTTTTGGTGGTAGTAGCCTGTGTGAGTTTGCTCAGTCATCCATTTGGCGGTGGGTCTGTCATTTCATCGATGTCATATTGTGCAAGTGTGTTTTGCTCTATCATCCTTTTGGTGGTAGTAGCTGGTGTGAGTTTGCTCATTAATCCTTTTGGTGGTGGGTCTGTCATTTCGTCGATGCAAGATTGTGCGAGTGTGTTTTGCTCTATCATCCTTTTGGTTTTAGTAGCCGATGAGAGTTTGCTCCGTCATCCTTTTGGTGGTGGTTCTATGATTTTGTTGAAGCTAGATTGTGCGAGTTTGTTTTGCTCTATCATCCTTTTGGTTTTAGTAGCCAGTGTGAGTTCCCTCCGTCATCCTTTTGGTAGTGGGTATGTCATTTTGTCGATGTCAGATTTTCCGATTGTTTTTCTCTATCATCCTTTTGGTGGTAGTAACAGGTGTCAGTTCGTTCGTCATCCTTTTGGTGGTGGGTCTGTCATTTTGTCGATGTCAGATTGTGCGAGTGTCTTTTGCTCTATCATCCTTTTGGTGGTAGTAGCTGGTGGGAGTTTGCTCAATAATCCTTTTGATGGTGGGTCTGTCATTTGATCGATGTCAGATTATGCGAGTGTGTTTTGCTGTATCATCCTTTTGTTGATAGTAGCCAGTGTGAGTTCGCTCCGTTATTCTTTTGGTGGTGGGTCTGTCATTTTGTCGATGTCAGATTGTGGAGTCTGTTTTGCTCTATCATCGTTTTGGTGGTAGTAGCAGGTGTGAGTTCGCTCCGTAATCCTTTTGGTGGTGGGTCTGTCATTTCATCGATGTCAGATTGTGCGAGTGTCTTTTGCTCTATCATCCTTTTAGGGGTAGTATCGGGTGTGTGTTTGCTCAATAATTCTTTTGGTGGTGTGTCTGTCATTTCGTAGATGTCAGATTGTACGAGTGTGTTTTGCTATATCATCCTTTTGGTGATAGTAGCTGGTGTGTGTTTGCTCTGTTTTCCTTTTGGTGGTGGGTCTGTGATTTTGTCGATGTCAGATTGTGGAGTTTGTTTTGCTCTATCATCCTTTTGGTGGTAGTAGCTGGTGTGTGTTTGCTCAGTATACCTTTTGGTGGTGGGTCTGTCATTTCGTCGATGTCAGATTGTATGAGTGTGGTTTGCTCTATCATCCTTTTGGTGGTAATAGCCGGTGAGAGTTCGCTTCGTGATCCTTTTGGTGGTGGGTCTGTCATTTCGTCGATGTCAGATTGTGCGAGTATTTTGCTATATCATCCGTTTGGTGGTAGTAGCCGGTGTGAGTTTGCTTTGTCATCCTTTTTGTAGTGGGTCTGTGATTTCGTCGATGCTAGATTATGTGAGTCTGTTTTACTCAATCATCCTTTTGGTTTTTGTAGCCGGTGTGAGTTCGCTTCGTCATCCTTTTGGTGGCGAGTCTGTCATTTCGTCGATGTCATATTGTGCGATTGTTTTTCACTATCATTCTTTTGGTGGTAGTAGCCTGTGTGAATTTGCTCAGTCATCCATTTGGCGGTGGGTCTGTCATTTCATCGATCTCATATTCTGCGAGTGTGTTTTGCTCTATCATCCTTTTGGTGGTAGTAGCTGGTGTGAGTTTGCTCATTAATCCTTTTGGTGGTGGGTCTGTCATTTCGTCGATGCAAGATTGTGCGAGTGTGATTTGCTCTATCATCCTTTTGGTTTTAGTAGCCGGTGAGAGTTTGCTCCATCATCCTTTTGGTGGTGGTTCTATGATTTCGTTGAAGCTAGATTGTGCGAGTTTGTTTTGCTCTATCATCCTTTTGGTTTTAGTAGCCAGTGTGAGTTCCCTACGTCATCCTTTTGGTAGTGGGTATGTCATTTTGTCGATGTCATATTTTCCGATTGTTTTTCTCTATCATCCTTTTGGTGGTAGTAACAGGTGTCAGTTCGTTCGTCATCCTTTTGGTGGTGGGTCTGTCATTTTGTCGATGTCAGATTGTGCGAGTGTCTTTTGCTCTATCATCCTTTTGGTCGTAGTAGCTGGTGGGAGTTTGCTCAATAATCCTTTTGATGGTGGGTCTGTCATTTGATCGATGTCAGATTATGCGAGTGTGTTTTGCTGTATCATCCTTTTGTTGATAGTAGCCAGTGTGAGTTCGCTCCGTTATTCTTTTGGTGGTGGGTCTGTCATTTTGTCGATGTAAGATTGTGGAGTCTGTTTTGCTCTATCATCCTTTTGATGGTAGTAGCTGGTGTGAGTTTGCTCAGTAATCCTTTTGGTGGTGGGTCTGTCATTTCGTTGATGTCAGATTGTGCGAGTGTGGTTTGCTCTATCATCGTTTTGGTGGTAGTAGCAGGTGTGAGTTCGCTCCGTAATCCTTTTGGTGGTGGGTCTGTCATTTCATCGATGTCAGATTGTGCGAGTGTCTTTTGCTCTATCATCCTTTTGGGGGTAGTAGCGGGTGTGTGTTTGCTTAATAATTCTTTTGGTGGTGTGTCTGTCATTTCGTCGATGTCAGATTGTACGAGTGTGTTTTGCTATATCATCCTTTTGGTGATAGTAGCTGGTGTGTGTTTGCTCCGTTTTCCTTTTGGTGGTGGGTCTGTGATTTTATCGATGTCAGATTGTGGAGTTTGTTTTGCTCTATCATCCTTTTGGTGGTAGTAGCTGGTGTGTGTTTGCTCAGTAATCCTTTTGGTGGTGGGTCTGTCATTTCGTTAATGTCAGATTGTATGAGTGTGGTTTGCTCTATCATCCTTTTGGTGGTAATAGCCGGTGAGAGTTCGCTTCGTGATCCTTTTGGTGGTGGGTCTGTTGTTTTGTCGATGTCAGATTATGGAGTCTGTTTTGCTCTATCATCCTTTTGGTGGTAGTAGTTGGTGTGTGTTTGCTCAGTAATCCTTTTGGTGGTGGGTTTATCATTTCGTCGATGTCAGATTGTGCAAGTGTGGTTTGCTCTATCATCCTTTTGGTGTTAGTAGCCGGTGTGAGTTCGCTCCTTCATCCTTTTGGTGGTGGGTCTGTCATTTCGTTGATGTCAGATTGTGCGAGTGTGGTTTCCTCTATCATTGTTTTGGTGGTAGTAGCCGGTGTGAGTTCGCTCCGTCATCCTTTTGGTGGCGGGTCTGCCATTTCATCGATGTCAGATTGTGCGAGTGTCTTTTACTCTATCATCCTTTTGGCGGTAGTAGCTGGTGTGAGTTTGCTCAATAATCCTTTTGGTGGTGGGTCTGTCATTTCATCGATCTCTGATTATGCGAGTGTGTTTTGCACTATCATCCTTTTGGTGATAGTAGCCGGTGTGAGTACGCTCCGTTATCCTTTTGGTGGTGGGTCTGTCATTTGGTCGATGTCAGATTGTGGAGTCTGTTTTGCTCTATCATCCTTTTGGTGGTAGTAGCTGGTGTGTGTTTGCTCAGTAATTCTTTTGGTGGTGGGTCTGTCATTTCGTTGATGTCAGATTGTGCGAGTGTGTTTTGCTATATCATCCTTTTGGTGATAGTAGCTGGTGTGAGTTCGCTCCGTTATCCTTTTGGTGGTGGGTCTGTGATTTTATCGATGTCAGATTATGGATTTTGTTTTGCTCTATCATCATTTTGGTGGTAGTAGCCGGTGTGAGTTCTCTCTGTCATCCTTTTGTTGGTGGGTCTGTCATTTCGTCGATGTTAGACTGTGCAATTGTTTTGCTCTATCATTATTTTGGTGGTATTAGCCCGTGTGAGTTTGCTGCGTCATCCTTTTGGTGGTGGGTCTGTCATTTCATCGATGTCAGATTGTGCGAGTGTCTTTTGCCCTATTATCCTTTTGGTGGTAGTAGCTGGTGTGAGTTTGCTCAATAATCCTTTTGGGGGTGGGTCTGTCATTTCATCAATCTGAGATTGTGCGAGTGTCTTTTGCTCTATCATCCTTTTGGTGATAGTAGCCGGTGTGAGTTCGCTCCGTTATCCTTTTGGTGGTGGGTCTGTGATTTTGTCGATGTAAGATTGTGGAGTTTGTTTTGCTCTATCATCCTTTTGGTTGTAGTAGCTGATGTGAGTTCGCTCAGTAATCCTTTTGGTGGTGGGTCTGTCATTTCGTCGATGTCAGATTGTGTGAGTGTGGTTTGCTCTATCATCCTTTTGGTGGTAATAGCCGGTGAGAGTTCGCTTCATCATCCTTTTGGTGGTGGGTCTGTTATTTTGTCGATGTCAGATTGTGGAGTCTGTTTTGCTCTATCATCCTTTTGGTGGTAGTAGCTGGTGTGTGTTTGCTCTGTAGTCCTCTTGGTGGTGGGTCTGTCATTTCGTCGATGTCAGATTGTGCGAGTGTGGTTTGCTCTATAATCCTTTTGGTGGTAGTAGCCGGTGTGAGTTTGCTCATTCATCCTTTTGGTGATGGGTCTTTGATTTCGTCGATGTCAGATTGTGCGATTCTTTTTCTCCATTATTATTTTGGTGGTAGTAGCCGGTGTGAGTTTGCTCCGTCATCCTTTTGGTAGTGGGTCTGTCATTTCATCGATGTCAGATTGTGCGAGTGTCTTTTGCTCTATCATCCTTTTGGTGGTAGTAGTTGGTTTGTGTTTGCTCAATAATCCTTTTGGTGGTGGGTCTGTCATTTCATCAATCTCAGATTGTGCGAGTGTGTTTTGCTCTATCATCCTTTTGGTGATAGTAGCCGGTGTGAGTACGCTCTGTTATCCTTTTGGTGGTGGGTCTGTCATTTTGTCGATGTCAGATTGTGGAGTCTGTTTTGCTCTATCATCCTTTTGGTTGTAGTAGCTGGTGTGTGTTTGCTCAGTAATCCTTTTGGTGGTGGCTCTGTCATTTCGTCGATGTCAGATTGTGCGAGTGTGTTTTGCTATAGCATCCTTTGGGTGATAGTAGCTGATGTGAGTTTGCTCCGTTATCCTTTTGGTGGTGGGTCTGTGATTTTTTCGATGTCAGATTGTGGAGCTTGTTTTGCTCTATCATCCTTTTGGTGGTAGTAGATGGTGTGTGTTTGCTCAGTAATTCTTTTGGTGGTGGGTATGTCATTTCGTCAATGTCTGGTTGTGCGAGTGTGGTTTGCTCTATCATCCTTTTGTTGGTAATAGCCGGTGTGAGTTCACTTCGTCATCCTTTTGGTGGTGGGTTTGTTATTTTGTCGATGTCAGATTGTGGAGTCTGTTTTGCTCTATCATCCTTTTGGTGGTAGTGGCTGGTGTGTGTATGCTCAGTAGTCCTCTTGGTGGTGGGTCTGTCATTTCGTCGATGTCAGATTGTGCGAGTGTGGTTTGCTCTATAATCCTTTTGGTGGTAGTAGCCGGTGTGAGTTCGCTCCTTCATCCTTTTGGTGGTGGGTCTGTCATGTCGTCGATGTCAGATTGTGCGATTGTTTTAGTCTATCATTATTTTGGTGGTAGTAGCCGATGTGAGTTTGCTCCGTCATCCTTTTCGTGGTGGGTTTGTCATTTCATCGATGTGAGATTGTGCGAGTGTATTTTGCTCTATCATCATTTTGGTGGTAGTAGTTGGTGTGAGTTTGCTCAATAATTCTTTTGGTGGTGGGTCTGTCATTTCATCGATCTCAGAATTTGCGAGTGTGTTTTGCTCTATCATCCTTTTGGTGACAGTAGCAGGTGTGAGTTCACTCCGTTATCCTTTTGGTGGTGGGTCTTTCATTTTGTCAATGTCAGATTGAGGGAGTCTGTTTTGCTCTATCATCCTTTTGGCGGTAGTAGCTGGTGTGAGTTTGCTCAATAATCCTTTTGGTGGTGGGTCTGTCATTTCATCGATCTCAGATTATGCGAATGTGTTTTGCTCTATCATCCTTTTGGTGATAGTAGCCGGTGTGAGTACGCTCCGTTATCCTTTTGGTGGTGGGTCTGTCATTTGGTCGATGTCAGATTGTGGAGTCTGTTTTGCTCTATGATCCTTTTGGTGGTAGTAGCTGGTGTGTGTTTGCTCAGTAATTCTTTTCGTGGTGTGTCTGTCATTTCGTTGATGTCAGATTGTGCAAGTGTGTTTTGCTATATTATCCTTTTGGTGATAGTAGCTAGTGTGAGTTCGCTCCGTTATCCTTTTGGTGGTGGGTCTGTGATTTCATCGATGTCTGATTATGGATTTTGTTTTGCTCTATCATCGTTTTGGTGGTAGTAGCCGGTGTGAGTTATCTCCTTCATCCTTTTGTTGGTGGGTCTGTCATTTCGTCGAAGTTAGACTGTGCGATTGT
This sequence comes from Lathyrus sativus, assembly GCA_963859935.3. Lineage (NCBI taxonomy): Eukaryota > Viridiplantae > Streptophyta > Magnoliopsida > Fabales > Fabaceae > Lathyrus > Lathyrus sativus. The sequence continues at coordinate 192,143,036 of OZ012738.1, forward strand.
TTTGCTCTATCATTATTTTGGTGGTATTAGCCCGTGTGAGTTCTCTCTGTCATCCTTTTGGTGGTGGGTCTGTCATTTCATCGATGTCAGATTGTGTGAGTGTCTTTTGCTCTATCATCCTTTTGGTGGTAGTAGCTGGTGTGAGTTTGCTCAATAATCCTTTTGGTGGTGGGTCTGTCATTTCATCGATCTGAGATTGTGCGAGTGTCTTTTGCTCTATCATCCTTTTGGTGATAGTAGCTGGTGTGAGTTTGCTCCGTTATCCTTTTGGTGGTGGGTCTGTGATTTTGTCGATGTAAGATTGTGGAGTTTGTTTTTCTCTATCATCCTTTTGGTGGTTGTAGCTGGTGTGAGTTCGCTCAGTAATCCTTTTGGTGGTGGGTCTGTCATTTCGTCGATGTCAGATTGTGTGAGTGTGGTTTGCTCTATCATCCTTTTGGTGCTAATAGCCTGTGAAAGTTCGCTTCGTCATTCTTTTGGTGGTGGGTGTGTCATTTCATCGATGTCAGATTGTGCGAGTGTCTTTTGCTCTATCATCCTTTCGGTGGTAGTAGCTGGTGCGAGTTTGCTCAATAATCTTTTTGGTGGTGGGTCTGTCATTTCATCGATCTGAGATTGTGCGAGTGTCTTTTGCTCTATCATCCTTTTGGTGATAGTAGCTGGTGTGAGTTCGCTCCGTTATCCTTTTGGTGGTGGGTCTGTGATTTTGTCGATGTAAGATTGTGGAGTTTGTTTTGCTCTATCATCCTTTTGGTGGTTGTAGCTGGTGTGAGTTCGCTCAGTAATCCTTTTGGTGGTGGGTCTGTCATTTCGTCGATGTCAGATTGTGTGAGTGTGGTTTGCTCTATCATCCTTTTGGTGGTAATAGCCGGTGAGAGTTCGCTTCGTCATCCTTTTGGTGGTGGGTGTGTCATTTCATCGATGTCAGATTGTGCGAGTGTCTTTTGCTCTATCATCCTTTCGGTGGTAGTAGCTGGTGCGAGTTTGCTCAATAATCTTTTTGGTGGTGGGTCTGTCATTTCATCGATCTGAGATTGTGCGAGTGTCTTTTGCTCTATCATCCTTTTGGTGATAGTAGCTGGTGTGAGTTCGCTCCGTTATCCTTTTGGTGGTGGGTCTGTGATTTTGTCGATGTAAGATTGTGGAGTTTGTTTTGCTCTATCATCCTTTTGGTGGTTGTAGCTGGTGTGAGTTCGCTCAGTAATCCTTTTGGTGGTGGGTCTGTCATTTCGTCGATGTCAGATTGTGTGAGTGTGGTTTGCTCTATCATCCTTTTGGTGGTAATAGCCGGTGAGAGTTCGCTTCGTCATCCTTTTGGTGGTGGGTGTGTCATTTAATCGATGTCAGATTGTGCGAGTGTCTTTTGCTCTATCATCCTTTCGGTGGTAGTAGCTGGTGCGAGTTTGCTCAATAATCTTTTTGGTGGTGGGTCTGTCATTTCATCGATCTGAGATTGTGCGAGTGTCTTTTGCTCTATCATCCTTTTGGTGATAGTAGCTGGTGTGAGTTCGCTCCGTTATCCTTTTGGTGGTGGGTCTGTGATTTTGTCGATGTAAGATTGTGGAGTTTGTTTTTCTCTATCATCCTTTTGGTGGTTGTAGCTGGTGTGAGTTCGCTCAGTAATCCTTTTGGTGAAGGGTCTGTCATTTCGTCGATGTCAGATTGTGTGAGTGTGGTTTGCTCTATCATCCTTTTGGTGGTAATAGCCGGTGAGAGTTTGCTTCATCATCCTTTTGGTGGTGGGTCTGTTATTTTGTCGATGTCAGATTGTGGAGTCTGTTTTGCTCTATCATCCTTTTGGTGGTAGTAGCTGGTGTGTGTTTGCTCAGTAATCCTTTTGGTGGTGGGTCTATCATTTCGTCGATGTCAGATTGTGCGATTCTTTTTCTCCATTATTATTTTGGTGGTAGTAGCCGGTGTGAGTTTGCTCCGTCATTCTTTTGGTGGTGGGTCTGTCATTTCATCGATCTCAGATTGTGCGAGTGTCTTTTGCTCTATCATCCTTTTTGTGATAGTAGCCAGTGTGAGTACGCTCCGTTATCCTTTTGGTGTTGGGTCTGTCATTTTGTCGATGTCAGATTATGGAGTCTGTTTTGCTCTATCATCCTTTTGGTTGTAGTAGCTGGTGTGTGTTTGCTCAGTAATCCTTTTGGTGGTGGCTTTGTCATTTCTTCGATGTCAGATTGTGCGAGTGTGTTTTGCTATAGCATCCTTTTGGTGATAGTAGGTAGTGTGTGTTTGCTCCATTATCCTTTTGGTGGTGGGTCTGTGATTTTTTCGATGTCAGATTGTGGAGTTTGTTTTGCTCTATCATCCTTTTGGTGGTAGTAGATGGTGTGTGTTTGCTCAGTAATCCTTTTGGTGGTGGGTCTGTCATTTCGTCGATGTCAGATTGTGCGAGTGTGGTTTGCTCTATCATCCTTTTGGTGGTAATAGCCGGTGTGAGTTCACTTCGTCATCCTTTTGGTGGTGAGTCTTTCATTTTGTCGATGTCAGATTGTGGAGTCTGTTTTGCTCTATCATCCTTTTAGTGGTAGTAGCTGGTGTGAGTTTGCTCAATAATGCTTTTGGTGGTGGGTCTATCATTTCATCGATGTCAGATTGTGCGAGTGTGGTTTGCTCTATCATCCTTTTGGTGGTAGTAGTCGGTATGAGTTTGCTTCGTTATCCTTTTGGTGGTGGGTCTGTCATTTAATCGATGTCAGATTGTGCAAATGTTTTGCTCTATCATCCGTTTGGTGGTAGTAACCGGTGTGAGTTTGCTCCGTCATCCTTTTGGTGGTGGGTCTGTCATTTCGTCGATGTCAGATTGTGCGAGTATTTTGCTATATCATCCGTTTGGTGGTAGTAGCCGGTGTGAGTTTGCTTTGTCATCCTTTTGGTAGTGGGTCTGTGATTTCGTCGATGCTAGATTGTGTGAGTCTGTTTTACTCAATCATCCTTTTGGTTTTTGTAGCTGGTGTGAGTTCGCTTCGTCATCCTTTTGGTGGCGAGTCTGTCATTTCGTCGATGTCATATTGTGCGATTGTTTTTCACTATCATTCTTTTGGTGGTAGTAGCCTGTGTGAATTTGCTCAGTCATCCATTTGGCAGTGGGTCTGTCATTTCATCGATCTCATATTCTGCGAGTGTGTTTTGCTCTATCATCCTTTTGGTGGTAGTAGCTGGTGTGAGTTTGCTCATTAATCCTTTTGGTGGTGGGTCTGTCATTTCGTTGATGCAAGATTGTGCGAGTGTGATTTGCTCTATCATCCTTTTGGTTTTAGTAGCCGGTGAGAGTTTGCTCCGTCATCCTTTTGGTGGTGGTTCTATGATTTCGTTGAAGCTAGATTGTGAGAGTTTGTTTTGCTCTATCATCCTTTTGGTTTTAGTAGCCAGTGTGAGCTCCCTACGTCATCCTTTTGGTAGTGGGTATGTCATTTTGTCGATGTCATATTTTTCGATTGTTTTTCTCTATCATCCTTTTGGTGGTAGTAACAGGTGTCAGTTCGTTCGTCATCCTTTTGGTGGTGGGTCTGTCATTTTGTCGATGTCAGATTGTGCGAGTGTCTTTTGCTCTATCATCCTTTTGGTCGTAGTAGCTGGTGGGAGTTTGCTCAATAATCCTTTTGATGGTGGGTCTGTCATTTGATCGATGTCAGATTATGCGAGTGTGTTTTGCTGTATCATCCTTTTGTTGATAGTAGCCAGTGTGAGTTCGCTCCGTTATTCTTTTGGTGGTGGGTCTGTCATTTTGTCGATGTCAGATTGTGGAGTCTGTTTTGCTCTATCATCGTTTTGGTGGTAGTAGCAGGTGTGAGTTCGCTCCGTAATCCTTTTGGTGGTGGGTCTGTCATTTCATCGATGTCAGATTGTGCGAGTGTCTTTTGCTCTATCATCCTTTTGGGGGTAGTATCGGGTGTGTGTTTGCTCAATAATTCTTTTGGTGGTGTGTCTGTCATTTCGTTGTTGTCAGATTGTACGAGTGTGTTTTGCTATATCATCCTTTTGGTGATAGTAGCTGGTGTGTGTTTGCTCCGTTTTCCTTTTGGTGGTGGGTCTGTGATTTTGTCGATGTCAGATTGTGGAGTTTGTTTTGCTCTATCATCCTTTGGTGGTAGTAGCTGGTGTGTGTTTGCTCATTATTCCTTTTGGTGGTGGGTCTGTCATTTCGTTGATGTCAGATTGTATGAGTGTGTTTTGCTCTATCATCCTTTTGGTGGTAATAGCCGGCGAGAGTTCGCTTCGTGATCCTTTTGGTGGTGGGTCTGTCATTTCGTCGATGTCAGATTGTGCGAGTATTTTGCTATATCATCCGTTTGGTGGTAGTAGCCGGTGTGAGTTTGCTTTGTCATCCTTTTTGTAGTGGGTCTATGATTTCGTCGATGCTAGATTATGTGAGTCTGTTTTACTCAATCATCCTTTTGGTTTTTGTAGCTGGTGTGAGTTCGCTTCGTCATCCTTTTGGTGGCGAGTCTGTCATTTCGTCGATGTCATATTGTGCGATTGTTTTTCACTATCATTCTTTTGGTGGTAGTAGCCTGTATGAATTTGCTCAGTCATCCATTTGGCAGTGGGTCTGTCATTTCATCGATCTCATATTCTGCGAGTGTGTTTTGCTCTATCATCCTTTTGGTGGTAGTAGCTGGTGTGAGTTTGCTCATTAATCCTTTTGGTGGTGGGTCTGTCATTTCGTTGATGCAAGATTGTGCGAGTGTGATTTGCTCTATCATCCTTTTGGTTTTAGTAGCCGGTGAGAGTTTGCTCCGTCATCCTTTTGGTGGTGGTTCTATGATTTCGTTGAAGCTAGATTGTGAGAGTTTGTTTTGCTCTATCATCCTTTTGGTTTTAGTAGCCAGTGTGAGCTCCCTACGTCATCCTTTTGGTAGTGGGTATGTCATTTTGTCGATGTCATATTTTTCGATTGTTTTTCTCTATCATCCTTTTGGTGGTAGTAACAGGTGTCAGTTCGTTCGTCATCCTTTTGGTGGTGGGTCTGTCATTTTGTCGATGTCAGATTGTGCGAGTGTCTTTTGCTCTATCATCCTTTTGGTCGTAGTAGCTGGTGGGAGTTTGCTCAATAATCCTTTTGATGGTGGGTCTGTCATTTGATCGATGTCAGATTATGCGAGTGTGTTTTGCTGTATCATCCTTTTGTTGATAGTAGCCAGTGTGAGTTCGCTCCGTTATTCTTTTGGTGGTTGGTCTGTCATTTTGTCGATGTCAGATTGTGGAGTCTGTTTTGCTCTATTATCCTTTTGATGGTAGTAGCTGGTGTGAGTTTGCTCAGTAATCCTTTTGGTGGTGGGTCTGTCATTTCGTTGATGTCAGATTGTGCGAGTGTGGTTTGCTCTATCATCGTTTTGGTGGTAGTAGCAGGTGTGAGTTCGCTCCGTAATCCTTTTGGTGGTGGGTCTGTCATTTCATCGATGTCAGATTGTGCGAGTGTCTTTTGCTCTATCATCCTTTTGGGGGTAGTAGCGGGTGTGTGTTTGCTTAATAATTCTTTTGGTGGTGTGTCTGTCATTTCGTCGATGTCAGATTGTACGAGTGTGTTTAGCTATATCATCCTTTTGGTGATAGTAGCTGGTGTGTGTTTGCTCCGTTTTCCTTTTGGTGGTGGGTCTGTGATTTTGTCGATGTCAGATTGTGGAGTTTGTTTTGCTCTATCATCCTTTTGGTGGTAGTAGCTGGTGTGTGTTTGCTCAGTAATCCTTTTGGTGGTGGGTCTGTCATTTCGTCGATGTCAGATTGTATGAGTGTGGTTTGCTCTATCATCCTTTTGATGGTAATAGCCGGTGAGAGTTCGCTTCGTGATCCTTTTGGTGGTGGGTCTGTTGTTTTGTCGATGTCAGATTGTGGAGTCTGTTTTGCTCTATCATCCTTTTGGTGGTAGTAGTTGGTGTGTGTTTGCTCAGTAATCCTTTTGGTGGTGGGTTTATCATTTCGTCGATGTCAGATTGTGCAAGTGTGGTTTGCTCTATCATCCTTTTGGTGTTAGTAGCCGGTGTGAGTTCGCTCCTTCATCCTTTTGGTGGTGGGTCTGTCATTTCGTTGATGTCAGATTGTGCGAGTGTGGTTTCCTCTATCATCGTTTTGGTGGTAGTAGCCGGTGTGAGTTCGCTCCGTCATCCTTTTGGAGGCGGGTCTGCCATTTCATCGATGTCAGATTGTGCGAGTGTCTTTTGCTCTATCATCCTTTTGGCGGTAGTAGCTGGTGTGAGTTTGCTCAATAATCCTTTTGGTGGTGGGTCTGTCATTTCATCGATCTCTGATTATGCGAGTGTGTTTTGCACTATCATCCTTTTGGTGATAGTAGCCGGTGTGAGTACGCTCCGTTATCCTTTTGGTGGTGGGTATGTCATTTGGTCGATGTCAGATTGTGGAGTCTGTTTTGCTCTATCATCCTTTTGGTGGTAGTAGCTGGTGTGTGTTTGCTCAGTAATTCTTTTGGTGGTGGATCTGTCATTTCGTTGATGTCAGATTGTGCGAGTGTGTTTTGCTATATCATCCTTTTGGTGATAGTAGCAGGTGTGAGTTCGCTCCGTTATCCTTTTGGTGGTGGGTCTGTGATTTTATCGATGTCAGATTATGGATTTTGTTTTGCTCTATCATCGTTTTGGTGGTAGTAGCCGGTGTGAGTTCTCTCTGTCATCCTTTTGTTGGTGGGTCTGTCATTTCGTCGATGTTAGACTGTGCAATTGTTTTGCTCTATCATTATTTTGGTGGTATTAGCCCGTGTGAGTTCGCTCTGTCATCCTTTTGGTGGTGGGTCTGCCATTTCATCGATGTCAGATTGTGCGAGTGTCTTTTGCTCTATCATCCTTTTGGTGGTAGTAGCTGGTGTGAGTTTGCTCAATAATCCTTTTGGTGGTGGGTCTGTCATTTCATCGATCTGAGATTGTGCGAGTGTCTTTTGCTCTATCATCCTTTTGGTGTTAGTAGCCGGTGTGAATTCGCTCCGTTATCGTTTTGGTGGTGGGTCTGTGATTTTGTCGATGTAAGATTGTGGAGTTTGGTTTGCTCTATTATCCTTTTGGTGGTAGTAGCTGGTGTGAGTTCGCTCAGTAATCCTTTTGGTGGTGGGTCTGTCATTTCGTCGATGTCAGATTGTGTGAGTGTGGTTTGCTCTATCATCCTTTTGGTGGTAATAGCCGGTGTGAGTTCACTCTGTTATCCTTTTGGTGGTGGGTCTGTTATTTTGTCGATGTCAGATTGTGGAGTCTGTTTTGCTCTATCATCCTTTTGGTGGTAGTAGCTGGTGTGTGTTTGCTTAGTAGTCCTCTTGGTGGTGGGTCTGTCATTTCGTCGATGTCAGATTGTGCGAGTGTGGTTTGCTCTATAATCCTTTTGGTGGTAGTAGCCGGTGTGAGTTCGCTCATTCATCCTTTTGGTGGTGGGTCTTTGATTTCGTCGATGTCAGATTGTGCGATTCTTTTTCTCCATTATTATTTTGGTGGTAGTAGCCGGTGTGAGTTTGCGCCGTCATCCTTTTGGTGGTGGGTCTGTCATTTCATCGATGTCAGATTGTGCGAGTGTCTTTTGCTCTATCATCCTTTTGGTGGTAGTAGTTGGTTTGTGTTTGCTCAATAATCCTTTTGGTGGTGGGTCTATCATTTCATCGATCTCATATTGTGCGAGTGTGTTTTGCTCTATCATCCTTTTGGTGATAGTAGCCGGTGTGAGTACGCTCCGTTATCCTTTTGGTGGTGGGTCTGTCATTTTGTCGATGTCAGATTATGGAGTCTGTTTTGCTCTATCATCCTTTTGGTTGTAGTAGCTGGTGTGTGTTTGCTCAGTAATCCTTTTGGTGGTGGCTCTGTCATTTCGTCGATGTCAGATTGTGCGAGTGTGTTTTGCTATAGCATCCTTTTGGTGATAGTAGATGGTGTGAGTTTGCTCCGTTATCCTTTTGGTGGTGGGTCTGTGATTTTTTCGATGTCAGATTGTGGAGTTTGTTTTGCTCTATCATCCTTTTGGTGGTAGTAGATGGTGTGTGTTTGCTCAGTAATCCTTTTGGTGGTGGGTCTGTCATTTCGTCAATGTCTGATTGTGCGAGTGTGGTTTGCTCTATCATCCTTTTGGTGGTAATAGCCGGTGTGAGTTCACTTCGTCATCCTTTTTGTGGTGGGTCTGTTATTTTGTCGATGTCAGATTGTGGAGTCTGTTTTCTTCTATCATCCTTTTGGTGGTAGTGCCTGGTGTGTGTTTGCTTAGTAATCCTTTTGGTGGTGGGTCTATCATTTAGTCGATGTCAGATTGTGCAAGTGTGGTTTACTCTATCATCCTTTTGGTGTTAGTAGCCGGTGTGAGTTCACTTTGTCATCCTTTTGGTGGTGGGTCTTTGATTTCGTCGATGTCAGATTGTGCGATTCTTTTTCTCCATTATTATTTGGTGGTAGTAGCCGGTGTGAGTTTGCTGCGTCATCCTTTTGGTGGTGGGTCTCTCATTTCATCGATGTCAGATTGTGCGAGTGTCTTTTGCCCTATTATCCTTTTGGTGGTAGTAGCTGGTGTGAGTTTGCTCAATAATCCTTTTGGTGGTGGGTTTGTCATTTCATCAATCTGAGATTGTGCGAGTGTCTTTTGCTCTATCATCCTTTTGGTGATAGTAGCCGGTGTGAGTTCGCTCCGTTATCCTTTTGGTGGTGGGTCTGTGATTTTGTCGATGTAAGATTGTGGAGTTTGTTTTGCTCTATCATCCTTTTGGTGGTAGTAGCTGGTGCGAGTTCGCTCAGTAATCCTTTTGGTGGTGGGTCTGTCATTTCGTCGATGTCAGATTGTGTGAGTGTGGTTTGCTCTATCATCCTTTTGGTGGTAATAGCCGGTGAGAGTTCGCTTCATCATCCTTTTGGTGGTGGGTCTGTTATTTTGTCGATGTCAGATTGTGGAGTCTGTTTTGCTCTATCATCCTTTTGGTGGTAGTAGCTGGTGTGTGTTTGCTCTGTAGTCCTCTTGGTGGTGGGTCTGTCATTTCGTCGATGTCAGATTTTGCGAGTGTGGTTTTCTCTATAATCCTTTTGGTGGTAGTAGCCGGTGTGAGTTCGCTCCTTCATCCTTTTGGTGGTGGGTCTTTGATTTCGTCGATGTCAGATTGTGAGATTCTTTTTCTCCATTATTATTTTGGTGGTAGTAGCCGGTGTGAGTTTGCTCCGTCATCCTTTTGGTGGTGGGTCTGTCATTTCATCGATGTCAGATTGTGCGAGTGTCTTTTACTCTATCATCCTTTTGGTGGTAGTAGTTGGTTTGTGTTTGCTCAATAATCCTTTTGGTGGTGGGTCTGTCATTTCATCGATCTCAGATTGTGCGAGTGTGTTTTGCTCTATCATCCTTTTGGTGATAGTAGCCGGTGTGAGTACGCTCCGTTATCCTTTTGGTGGTGGGTCTGTCATTTTGTCGATGTCAGATTGTGGAGTCTATTTTGCTCTATCATCCTTTTGGTTGTAGTAGCTGGTGTGTGTTTGCTCAGTAATCCTTTTGGTGGTGGCTCTGTCATTTCGTCGATGTCAGATTGTGCGAGTGTGTTTTGCTATAGCATCCTTTTGGTGATAGTAGCTGATGTGAGTTTGCTCCGTTATCCTTTTGGTGGTGGGTCTGTGATTTTTTCGATGTCAGATTGTGGAGTTTGTTTTGCTCTATCATCCTTTTGGTGGTAGTAGATGGTGTGTGTTTGCTCAGTAATCCTTTTGGTGGTGGGTATGTCATTTCGTCAATGTCTGATTGTGCGAGTGTGGTTTGCTCTACCATCCTTTTGGTGGTAATAGCCGGTGTGAGTTCACTTCGTCATCCTTTTGGTGGTGGGTTTGTTATTTTGTCGATGTCAGATTATGGAGTCTGTTTTGCTCTATCATCCTTTTGGTGGTAGTGGCTGGTGTGTGTTTGCTCAGTAGTCCTCTTGGTGGTGGGTCTGTCATTTCGTCGATGTCAGATTGTGTGAGTGTGGTTTGCTCTATAATCCTTTTGGTGGTATTATCCGGTGTGAGTTCGCTCCTTCATCCTTTTGGTGGTGGGTCTGTCATGTCGTCGATGTCAGATTGTGCGATTGTTTTAGTCTATCATTATTTTGGTGGTAGTAGCCGATGTGATTTTGCTCCGTCATCCTTTTCATGGTGGGTTTGTCATTTCATCGATGTGAGATTGTGCGAGTGTCTTTTGCTCTATCATCATTTTGGTGGTAGTAGTTGGTGTGAGTTTGCTCAATAATTCTTTTGGTGGTGGGTCTGTCATTTCATCGATCTCAGATTGTGCGAGTGTGTTTTGCTCTATCATCCCTTTGGTGACAGTAGCAGGTGTGAGTTCACTCCGTTATCCTTTTGGTGGTGGGTCTGTCATTTTGTCAATGTCAGATTGTGGGAGTCTGTTTTGCTCTATCATCCTTTTGGCGGTAGTAGCTGGTGTGAGTTTGCTCAATAATCCTTTTGGTGGTGGGTCTGTCATTTCATCGATCTCAGATTATGCGAATGTGTTTTGCTCTATCATCCTTTTGGTGATAGTAGCCGGTGTGAGTACGCTCCGTTATCCTTTTGGTGATGGGTCTGTCATTTGGTCGATGTCAGATTGTGGAGTCTGTTTTGCTCTATCATCCTTTTGGTGGTAGTAGCTGGTGTGTGTTTGTTCAGTAACTCTTTTGGTGGTGTGTCTGTCATTTCGTTGATGTCAGATTGTGCAAGTGTGTTTTGCTATATTATCCTTTTGGTGATAGTAGCTAGTGTGAGTTCGCTCCGTTATCCTTTTGGTGGTGGGTCTGTGATTTCATCGATGTCTGATTATGGATTTTGTTTTGCTCTATCATCGTTTTGGTGGTAGTAGCCGGTGTGAGTTCTCTCCTTCATCCTTTTGTTGGTGGGTCTGTCATTTCGTCGATGTTAGACTGTGCGATTGTTTTGCTCTATCATTATTTTGGTGGTATTAGCCCGTGTGAGTTCTCTCTGTCATCCTTTTGGTGGTGGGTCTGTCATTTCATCGATGTCAAATTGTGTGAGTGTCTTTTGCTCTATCATCCTTTTGGTGGTAGTAGCTGGTGTGAGTTTGCTCAATAATCCTTTTGGTGGTGGGTCTGTCATTTCACCGATCTGAGATTGTGCGAGTGTCTTTTGCTCTATCATCCTTTTGGTGATAGTAGCTGGTGTGAGTTTGCTTCGTTATCCTTTTGGTGGTGGGTCTGTGATTTTGTCGATGTAATATTGTGGAGTTTGTTTTGCTCTATCATCCTTTTGGTGGTTGTAGCTGGTGTGAGTTCGCTCAGTAATCCTTTTGGAGGTGGGTCTGTCATTTCGTCGATGTCAGATTGTGTGAGTGTGGTTTGCTCTATCATCCTTTTGGTGGTAATAGCCGGTGAAAGTTCGCTTCGTCATCCTTTTGGTGGTGGGTGTGTCATTTCATCGATGTCAGATTGTGCGAGTGTCTTTTGCTCTATCATCCTTTCGGTGGTAGTAGCTGGTGCGAGTTTGCTCAATAATCTTTTTGGTGGTGGGTTTGTCATTTTATTGATCTGAGATTGTGCGAGTGTCTTTTGCTCTATCATCCTTTTGGTGATAGTAGCTGGTGTCAGTTCGCTCTGTTATCCTTTTGGTGGTGGGTCTGTGATTTTGTCGATGTAAGATTGTGGAGTTTGTTTTGCTCTATCATCCTTTTGGTGGTTGTAGCTGGTGTGAGTTCGCTCAGTAATCCTTTTGGTGGTGGGTCTGTCATTTCGTCGATGTCAGATTGTGTGAGTGTGGTTTGCTCTATCATCCTTTTGGTGGTAATAGCCGGTGAGAGTTCGCTTCGTCATCCTTTTGGTGGTGGGTGTGTCATTTCATCGATGTCAGATTGTGCGAGTGTCTTTTGCTCTATCATCCTTTCGGTGGTAGTAGCTGGTGCGAGTTTGCTCAATAATCTTTTTGGTGGTGGGTCTGTCATTTCATCGATCTGAGATTGTGCGAGTGTCTTTTGCTCTATCATCCTTTTGGTGATAGTAGCTGGTGTGAGTTCGCTCCGTTATCCTTTTGGTGGTGGGTCTGTGATTTTGTCGATGTAAGATTGTGGAGTTTGTTTTTTCTCTATCATCCTTTTGGTGGTTGTAGCTGGTGTGAGTTCGCTCAGTAATCCTTTTGGTGGTGGGTCTGTCATTTCGTCGATGTCAGATTGTGTGAGTGTGGTTTGCTCTATCATCCTTTTGGGGGTAATAGCCGGTGAGAGTTCGCTTTGTCATCCTTTTGGTGGTGGGTATGTCATTTCATCGATGTCAGATTGTGCGAGTGTCTTTTGCTCTATCATCCTTTCGGTGGTAGTAGCTGGTGCGAGTTTGCTCAATAATCCTTTTGGTGGTGGGTCTGTCATTTCATCGATCTGAGATTGTGCGAGTGTCTTTTGCTCTATCATCCTTTTGGTGATAGTAGCTGGTGTGAGTTTGCTCCGTTATCCTTTTGGTGGTGGGTCTGTGATTTTGTCGATGTAAGATTGTGGAGTTTGTTTTGCTCTATCATCCTTTTGGTGGTTGTAGCTGGTGTGAGTTTGCTCAGTAATGCTTTTGGTGGTGGGTCTGTCATTTCGTCGATGTCAGATTGTGTGAGTGTGGTTTGCTCTATCATCCTTTTGGTGGTAATAGCCGGTGAGAGTTCGCTTCGTCATCCTTTTGGTGGTGGGTGTGTCATTTCATCGATGTCAGATTGTGCGAGTGTCTTTTGCTCTATCATCCTTTCGGTGGTAGTAGCTGGTGCGAGTTTGCTCAATAATCCTTTTGGTGGTGGGTCTGTCATTTCATCGATCTGAGATTGTGCGAGTGTCTTTTGCTCTATCATCCTTTTGGTGATAGTAGCTGGTGTGAGTTCGCTCCGTTATCCTTTTGGTGGTGGGTATGTATTTTGTCGATGTAAGATTGTGGAGTTTGTTTTGCTCTATCATCCTTTTGGTGGTTGTAGCTGGTGTGAGTTCGCTCAGTAATCCTTTTGGTGGTGAGTCTGTCATTTCGTCGATGTCAGATTGTGTGAGTGTGGTTTGCTCTATCATCCTTTTGGTGGTAATAGCCGGTGAGAGTTCGCTTCGTCATCCTTTTGGTGATGGGTCTGTTATTTTGTCGATGTCAGATTACGGATACTGTTTTGCTCTATCATCCTTTTGGTGGTAGTAGCTGGTGTGTGTTTGCTCAGTAATCCTTTTGGTGGTGGGTCTATCATTTCGTCGATGTCAGATTGTGCAAGTGTGGTTTGCTCTATCATCCTTTTGGTGTTAGTAGCCGGTGTGACTTCACTCTGTCATCCTTTTGGTGGTTGGTCTTTGATTTCGTCGATGTCACATTGTGCGATTCTTTTTCTCCATTATTATTTTGGTGGTAGTAGCCGGTGTGAGTTTACTCCGTCATCCTTTTCGTGGTGGGTCTTTCATTTCATCGATGTCAGATTGTGCGAGTGTCTTTTGCTCTATCATCCTTTTGGTGGTAGTAGCTGGTTTGTGTTTGCTCAATAATCCTTTTGGTGGTGGGTCTTTCATTTCATCGATCTCAGATTGTGCGAGTGTGTTTTACTCTATCATCCTTTTGGTGATAGTAGCCGGTATGAGTACGCTCCGTTATCCTTTTGGTGGTGGGTATGTCATTTTGTCGATGTCAGATTATGGAGTCTGTTTTGCCCTATCATCCTTTTTGTTGTAGTAGCTGGTGTGTGTTTGCTTAGTAATCCTTTTGGTGGTGGCTCTGTCATTTCGTCGATATCAGATTGTATGAGTGTGTTTTGCTATAGCATCCTTTTGGTGATAGTAGCTGGTGTGAGTTTGCTCCGTTATCCTTTTGGTGGTGGGTTTGTTATTTTTTCGATGTTAGATTGTGGTGTTTGTTTTGCTCTATCATCCTTTTGGTGGTAGTAGATGGTGTGTGTTTGCTCAGTAATCCTTTTGGTGGAGGGGCTGTCATTTCGTTGATGTCAGATTGTGCGAGTGTGGTTTGCTCTATCATCCTTTTGGCGGTAATAGCCGGTGTAAGTCCACTTCGTCATCCTTTTGGTGGTGGGTCTGTTATTTTGTCGATGTCAGATTGTGGAGTCTGTTTTGATCTATCATCCTTTCGGTGGTAGTAGCTGGTGAGTGTTTTCTCAGTAGTCCTTTTGGTGGTGGGTCTGTCATTTCGTCGATGTAAGACTGTGCGAGTGTGGTTTGCTCTATAATCCTTTTGGTGGTAGTAGCTGGTGTGAGTTCGCTCTGTCATCCTTTTGGTGGTGGTTCTGTCATTTCGTCGATGCTAGATTGTGCGATTGTTTTGCTCTATCATTATTTTGGTGGTAGTAGTCGGTGTGAGTTTGCTCCATCATCCTTTTGGTGGTGGGTCTGTCATTTCATCTATGTCAGATTGCGCGAGTGTCTTTTTCTCAATAATCCTTTTGGTGGTGGGTCTATCATTTCATCAATCTCAGATTGTGCGAGTGTGTTTTGCTCTATCATCCTTTGTTTGATAGTAGCCGGTGTGAGTTCACTCTGTTATCCTTTTGTTGGTGGGTCTGTTATTTTGTCGATGTAAGATTGTGGAGTCTGTTTTGCTCTATCATCCTTTTGGTGGGAGTTGCTGGTGTGTGTTTGCTCAGTAATCCTTTTGGTGGTGGGTCTGTCATTTCGTCGATGTCAGATTGTGCGAGTGTGGTTTGCTCTATCATCCTTTTGGTGGTAGTAGCTGGTTTGAGTTTGCTCCGTCATCCTTTTGGTGGTGGGTCTGTCATTTCATCGATGTTAGATTGTGCGATTGTTTTGCTCTGTCATTCTTTTTGTGGTAGTAGCCGGTGCGAGTTCGCTCCGTCATCCTTTTGGTGGTGGGTCTGTCTTTTCATTGATGTCAGATTGTGCGAGTGTCTTTTTCTCTATCATCCTTTTGGTGGTAGTAGCTGGTAAGAGTTTGCTCAATAATCCTTTTGGTTTTGGGTCTGTCATTTCATCGATCTCAGATTGTGCGAGTGTGTTTTGCTCTATCATCCTTTTGGTGGTAGTAGCCGGTGTGAGTTTGCTCTGTCATCCTTTTGGTGGTGGGTCTGTCATTTCGACGATGCCAGAGTATGTGAGTGTATTGCCCTATCATCCGTTTGGTGGTAGTAGCCAGTGTGAGTTTGCTCCGTCATCCATTTGGTGGTGGGTCTGTAATTTCGTCGATGCTAGATTGTGCGAGTTTGTTTTGCTCTATCATCCTTTTGGTTTTAGTAGCCGCAGTGAGTTCTCTACGTCATCCTTTTGGTGGTGGGTATGTCATTTTGTCGATGACAGATTGTGCTATTGTTTTGCTCTATCATTATTTTTGTGGTAGTAGCCGGTGTGAGTTCGCTCTGTCATCCTTTTGGCGGTGGGTCTGTCATTTCGTCAATGTCAGATTGTCCGAGTGTGGTTTGCTTTATAATCCTTTTGGTGGTAGTAGCCGGTGTGAGTTCGCTCCTTCATCCTTTTGGTGGTGGGTCTGTCATTTCATCGATGTCAGATTGTGCGAGTGTGTTTTGCTATATTATCCTTTTGGTGGTAGTAGCCGATGTGAGTTTGCTCCGTCATCCTTTTCGTGGGGGGTTTGTCATTTCATCGATGTGAGATTGTTCGAGTGTCTTTTGCTCTATCATCCTTTTGGTGGTAGTAGTTGGTGTGAGTTTGCTCAATAATCCTTTTGGTGGTGGGTCTATCATTTCATCGATCTCAGATTGTGCGAGTGTGTTTTGCTCTATCATCCTTTTGGTGATAGTAGCAGGTGTGAGTTCACTCCGTTATCCTTTTGGTGGTGGGTCTGTCATTTTGTCAATGTCAGATTGTGGGAGTCTGTTTTGCTCTATCATCCTTTTGGCGGTAGTAGCTGGTGTGAGTTTGCTCAATAATCCTTTTGGTGGTGGGTCTGTCATTTCATCGATCTCAGATTATGCGAGTGTGTTTTGCTCTATCATCCTTTTGGTGATAGTAGCCGGTGTGAGTACGCTCCGTTATCCTTTTGGTGGTGGGTCTGTCATTTGGTCGATGTCAGATTGTGGAGTCTGTTTTACTCTATCATCCTTTTGGTGGTAGTATCTGGTGTGTGTTTGCTCAGAAATTCTTTTGGTGGTGTGTCTGTCATTTCGTTGATGTTAGATTGTGCCAGTGCGTTTTGCTATATCATCCTTCTGGAGATAGTAGCTGGTGTGAGTTTGCTCCGTTATCCTTTTGGTGTTGGGTCTGTGATTTTGTCGATGTCAGATTATGGAGTTTGTTTTGCTCTATCATCATTTTGGTGGTAGTAGCCGGTGTGAGTTCTCTCCGTCATCCTTTTGTTGGTGGGTCTGCCATTTCGTCGATGTTAGACTGTGCGATTGTTTTGCTCTATTATTATTTTGGTGGTATTAGCCCGTGTGAGTTTGCTCTGTCATCCTTTTGGTGGTGGGTCTTTCATTTCATCGATGTCAGATTGTGCGAGTGTCTTTTGCTCTATCATCCTTTTGGTGGTAGTAGCTGGTTTGTGTTTGCTCAATAATCCTTTTGGTGGTGGGTCTTTCATTTCATCGATCTGAGATTGTGCGAGTGTCTTTTGCTCTATCATCCTTTTGGTGATAGTAGCTGGTGTGAGTTCGCTCCGTTATCCTTTTGGTGGTGGGTCTGTGATTTTGTCGATGTAAGATTGTGGAGTTTGTTTTGCTCTATCATCCTTTTGGTGGTTGTAGCTGGTGTGAGTTCGCTCAGTAATCCTTTTGGTGGTGGGTCTGTCATTTCGTCGATGTCAGATTGTGTGAGTGTGGTTTGCTCTATCATCTTTTTGGTGGTAATAGCCGGTGAGAGTTCGCTTCGTCATCCTTTTGGTGGTGGGTGTGTCATTTCATCGATGTCAGATTGTGCGAGTGTCTTTTGCTCTATCATCCTTTCGGTGGTAGTAGCTTGTGCGAGTTTGCTCAATAATCCTTTTGGTGGTGGGTTTGTCATTTCATCGATCTGAGATTGTGCGAGTGTCTTTTGCTCTATAATCCTTTTGGTGATAGTAGCTGGTGTGAGTTCGCTCCGTTATCCTTTTGGTGGTGGTTCTGTGATTTTGTCGATGTAAGATTGTGGAGTTGGTTTTGCTCTATCATCCTTTTGGTGGTTGTAGCTGGTGTGAGTTCGCTCAGTAATCCTTTTGGTGGTGGGTCTGTCATTTCGTCGATGTCAGATTGTTTGAGTGTGGTTTGCTCTATCATCCTTTTGGTGGTAATAGCCGGTGAGAGTTTGCTTTGTCATCCTTTTGGTGGTGGGTGTGTCATTTCATCGATGTCAGATTGTGCGAGTGTCTTTTGCTCTATCATCCTTTTGGTGGTTGTAGCTGGTGTGAGTTCGCTCAGTAATCCTTTTGGTGGTGGGTCTGTCATTTCGTCGGTGTCAGATTTTTTGAGTGTGGTTTGCTCTATCATCCTTTTAGGGGTAATAGCCGGTGAGAGTTTGCTTCGTCATCCTTTTGGTGGTGGGTGTGTCATTTCATCGATGTCAGATTGTGCGAGTGTCTTTTGCTCTATCATCCTTTCGGTGGTACTAGCTGGTTCGAGTTTGCTCAATAATCTTTTTGGTGGTGGGTCTGTCATTTCATCGATCTGAGATTGTGCGAGTGTCTTTTGCTCTATCATCCTTTTGGTGATAGTAGCTGGTGTGAGTTCGCTCCGTTATCCTTTTGGTGGTGGGTCTGTGATTTTGTCGATGTAAGATTGTGGAGTTTGTTTTGCTCTATCGTCCTTTTGGTGGTTCTAGCTAGTGTGTGTTCGCTCGGTAATCCTTTTGGTGGTAGGTCTGTCATTTCGTCGATTTCAGATTGTGTGAGTGTGGTTTGCTCTATCATCCTTTTGGTGGTAATAGCCGGTGAGATTTGACTTCATCATCCTTTTGGTGATGGGTCTGTTATTTTGTCGATGTTAGATTATGGATACTGTTTTGCTCTATCATCCTTTTGGTGGTAGTAGCTGGTGTTTGTTTGCTCAGTAATCCTTTTGGTGGTGGGTCTATCATTTCGTCGATGTCAGATTGTGCAAGTGTGGTTTGCTCTATCATCCTTTTGGTGTTAGTAGCCGGTGTGAGTTCACTCTGTCATCCTTTTGGTGGTTGGTCTTTGATTTCGTCGATGTCAGATTGTGCGATTCTTTTTCTCCATTATTATTTTGGTGGTAGTAACCGGTGTGAGTTTACTCCGTCATCCTTTTGGTGGTGGGTCTGTCATTTCATCGATGTCAGATTGTGCGAGTGTCTTTTACTCTATCATCCTTTTGGTGGTAGTAGCTGGTTTGTGTTTGCCCAATAATCCTTTTGGTGGTGGGTCTTTCATTTCATCCATCTCAGATTGTGCGAGTGTGTTTTACTCTATCATCCTTTGTTTGATAGTAGCCGGTGTGAGTTCGCTTTGTTATCCTTTTGTTGGTGGGTCTGTTATTTTGTCGATGTAAGATTGTGGAGTCTGTTTTGCTCTATCATCCTTTTGGTGGTAGTAGCTGGTGTGTGTTTGCTCAGTAATCCTTTTGGTGGTGGGTCTGTCATTTCGTCGATGTCAGATTGTGCGAGTGTGGTTTGCTCTATCATCCTTTTGGTGGTAGTAGCCGGTTTGAGTTTGCTCCATCATCCTTTTGGTGGTGGGTCTGTCATTTCATCGATGTTAGATTGTGCGATTTTTTTGCTCTATCATTCTTTTTGTGGTAGTAGCCGGTGCGAGTTCGCTCCGTCATCCTTTTGGTGGTGGGTCTGTCTTTTCATTGATGTCAGATTGTGCGAGTGTCTTTTCTCTATCATCCTTTTGGTGGTAGTAGCTGGTATGAGTTTGCTCAAAAATCCTTTTGGTTTTGGGTCTGTCATTTCATCGATCTCAGATTGTGCGAGTGTGTTTTGCTCTATCATCCTTTTGGTGGTAGTAGCCGGTGTGAGTTTGCTCTGTCAACCTTTTGGTGGTGGGTCTGTCATTTCGGCGATGCCAGAGTATGTGAGTGTATTGCTCTATCATCCGTTTGGTGGTAGTAGCCGGTGTGAGTTTGCTCCGTCATCCATTTGGTGGTGGGTCTGTGATTTCGTCGATGCTAGATTGTGCGAGTTTGTTTTGCTCTATCATCCTTTTGGTTTTAGTAGCCGCAGTGAGTTCTCTACGTCATCCTTTTGGTGGTGGGTATGTCATTTTGTCGATGTCAGATTGTGCTATTGTTTTGCTCTATCATTATTTTTGTGGTAGTAGCCGGTGTGAGTTCGCTCTGTCATCCTTTTGGCGGTGGGTCTGTCATTTCATCGATGTCAGATTGTGCAAGTATGTTTTACTCTATCATCTTTTTGGTGGGAGTAGCTGGTGTGAGTTGGCTCAGTAATCCTTTTGGTGATGGGTATGTCATTTCATTGATGTCATATTATGCGAGTGTCTTTTGCTCTATCATCCTTTTGGTGGTAGTAGCTGGTGTGAGTTTGCGCAATAATCCTTTTGGTGGTGGGTCTGTCCTTTCATCGATCTCAGATTGTGCGAGTTTGTTTTGCTCTATCATCCTTTTGGTGATAGTACCCGGTGTGAGTACACTCCGTTATTCTATTGGTGGTGGGTCTGTCATTTTGTCGATGTCAGATTGTGCGAGTGTGTTTTGCTCTATCATCCGTTTGGTGATAGTAGCCGGTGTAAGTTTGCTCCGTTATCCTTTTGGTGGTGGGTCTGTGATTTTGTCGATGTAAGATTGTGCGAGTGTGTTTTGCTATATCATCGTTTTGGTGGTAGTAGCCGGTGTGAGTTCTCTCTGTCATCCTTTTGGTGGTGGGTCTGTCATTTCGTCGATGTTAGATTGTGCGAGTGTTTTGCTCTATCATTTTTTTGGTGGTAGTAGCTGGTGTGAGTTTGCTCAATAATCCTTTTGGTGGCGGGTCTGTCATTTCACCGATGTCAGATTATGCGAGTGTCTTTTGCTCTATCATTTTTTTGGTGGTAGTAGCTGGTGTGAGTTCGCTCAATAATCCTTTTGGTGGTGGGTCTGTCATTTCATCGATCTGAGATTGTGCGAGTGTCTTTTGCTCTATCATCCTTTTGGTGATAGTAGCCGGTGTGAGTTTGCTCCGTTATCTTTTTGGTGGTGGGTCTGTGATTTTGTCGATGTAAGATTGTGGGGTTTGTTTTGCTCTATCATCCTTTTAGTGGGAGTAGCTGGTGTGAGTTCGCTCAGTAATCCTTTTGGTGGTGGTTCTGTCATTTCGTCGACGTCAGATTGTGCGAGTGTGGTTTGCTCTATCATCCTTTTGGTGGGAGTAGCTGGTGTGAGTTTGCTCAATAATCCTTTTGGTGGTGGGTCTGTCATTTCATCGATGTCAGATTGTGCGAGTGTGTTTTGCTCTATAATCCTTTTGGTGGTAGTTGCTGGTGTGAGTTGGCTCAGTAATCCTTTTGGTGGTGGGACTGTCATTTCATCGATGTCAGATTATGCGAGTGTCTTTTGCTCTATCATCCTTTTGGTGGTAGTTGCTAGTGTGAGTTTGCTCAATAATCCTTTTGGTGGTGGGTTTGTCATTTCATCGATCTCAGATTGTGCGAGTGTGTTTTGCTCTATCATCCTTTTGGTGATAGTAGTCGGTGTGAGTACGCTCCGTTATCCTTTTGGTGGCGGGTCTTTCATTTTTTCGATGTCAGATTGTGGAGTGTGTTTTGCTCTATCATCCTTTTGGTGGTAGTAGCTGGTGTGTGTTTGTTCAGTAATCCTTTTGGTGGTGGGTCTGTCATTTCGTCGATGTCAGATTGTGCGAGTGTGTTTCGCTATATCATCCTTTTGGTGGTAGTAGCTGGTGTGAGTTCGCTCCGTCATCCTTTTGGTCGTGGGTCTGTCATTTCGTCGATGCTAGATTGTGCGATTGTTTTGCTCTATCATTATTTTGGTGGTAGTAGCCGGTGTGAGTTTGTTCCGTCATCCTTTTGATGGTGGGTCTGTCATTTCATCTATGTCAGATTGTGCGAGTGTCTTATGCTCAATAATCCTTTTGGTGGTGGGTCTATCATTTCATCGATCTCAGATTGTGCGAGTGTGTTTTGCTCTATCATCCTTTTATTGATAGTAGCCGGTGTGAGTACGCTCTGTTGTCCTTTTGTTGGTGGGTCTGTAATTTTGTCGATGTAAGATTGTGGAGTCTGTTTTGCTCTATCATCTTTTTGGTGGTAGTAGCTGGTGTGTGTTTGCTCAGTAATCCTTTTGGTGGTGGGTCTGTCATTTCGTCGATGTCAGATTGTGTGAGTGTAGTTTGCTCTCTCATCCTTTTGGTGGTAGTAGCCGGTTTGAGTTTGCTCCGTCATCCTTTTGGTGGTGGGTATGTCATTTCATCGATGTTAGATTGTGCGATTGTTTTGTTCTATCATTATTTTTATGGTAGTAGCCGGTGTGAGTTTGCTTCGTCATACTTTTGGTGGTGGGTCTGTCATTTCATTGATGTCAGATTGTGCGAGTGTCTTTTTCTATATCATCCTTTTGGTGGTAGTAGCTCGTGTGAGTTTGCTCAATAATCCTTTTGGTTGTGGGTTTGGGATTTCATTGATCTCAGATTGTGCGAGTGTGTTTTGCTCTATCATCCTTTTGGTGGTAGTAGCCGGTGTGAGTTTGCTCTGTCATCCTTTTGGTGGTGGGTCTGTCATTTCAGCGATGCCAGAGTGTGTGAGTGTTTTGCTCTATCATCCGTTTGGTGGTCGTAGCCGGTGTGAGTTTGCTCCGTCATCCTTTTGGTGGTGGAACTGTGATTTCATCGATGCTAGATTGTGCGTGTTTGTTTTGCTCTATCATCCTTTTAGTTTTAGTAGCCACAATGAGTTCTCTACATCATCCTTTTGGTGGTGGGTATGTCATTTTGTCGATGTCAGATTGTGCTATTGTTTTGCTCTATCATTATTTTTGTGGTAGTAGCCGGTGTGAGTTCACTCCGTCATCCTTTTGGCGGTGGGTCTGTCATTTCATTGATGTCAGATTATGCAAGTGTGTTTTACTCTATCATCCTTTTGGTGGGAGTAGCTGGTGTGAGTTTGCTCAATAATCCTTTTGGTGGTGGGTCTGTCATTTCATCAATGTCAGATTGTGCGAGTGTCTTTTGCTCTATCATCATTTTGGTGGTAGTAGCTGGTGTGAGTTGGCTGTGTAATCCTTTTGGTGGTGGGTCTGTCATTTCATTGATGTCAGATTATGCGAGTGTCTTTTGCTCTATCATCCTTTTGGTGGTAGTAGCTGGTGTGAGTTTGCTCAATAATCCTTTTGGTGGTGGGTCTGTCATTTCATCGATGCCAGATTATGCGAGTTTGTTTTGCTCTATCATCCTTTTGGTGATAGTAGCCGGTGCGAGTTTGCTCCATTATCCTTTTGGTAGTGGGTCTGTGATTTTGCAGATGTAAGATTGTGCGAGTGTGTTTTTCTATATCATCGTTTTGGTGGTAGTAGCCTGTGTGAGTTCTCTCCGTCATCCTTTTGGTGGTGGGTCTGTCATTTCGTCGATGTTAGATTGTGCGATTGTTTTGCTCTATCATTATTTTGGTGGTATTAGCCGGTGGTAGTAGCTGGTGTGAGTTTGCTCAATAATCCTTTTGGTGGTGGGTCTGTCATTTCAGCGATGTCAGATTGTGCGAGTGTCTTTTGCTCTATCATTTTTTTGGTGGTAGTAGCTGGTGTGAGTTTGCTCAATAATCCTTTTGGTGGTGGGTCTGTCATTTCATCGATCTGAGATTGTGCGAGTGTCTTTTGCTCTATCATCCTGTTGGTGATAGTAGCCGGTGTGAGTTCGCTCCGTTATCCTTTTGGTGGTGGGTCTGTGATTTTGTCGATGTAAGATTGTGGAGTTTGTTTTGCTCTATCATCCTTTTGGTGGGAGTAGCTGGTGTGAGTTCGCTCAGTAATCCTTTTGGTGGTGGTTCTGTCATTTCGTCGATGTCAGATTGTGTGAGTGTGGTTTGCTCTATCATCCTTTTGGTAGGAGTAGCTGGTGTGAGTTTGCTCAATAATCCTTTTGGTGGTGGGTCTGTCATTTCATCGATGTCAGATTGTGCGAGTGTGTTTTGCTCTATCATCCTTTTGGTGGTAGTAGCTGGTGTGAGTTGGCTCAATAATCCTTTTGGTGGTGGGACTGTCATTTCATCGATGTCAGATTATGTGAGTGTCTTTTGCTCTATCATCCTTTTGGTGGTAGTTGCGTCATTTCATCGATCTCAGATTGTGCGAGTGTGTTTTGATCTATCATCCTTTTGGTGATAGTAGTCGGTGTGAGTACGCTCCGTTATCCTTTTGGTGGTGGGTCTTTCATTTTTTCGATGTCAGATTGTGGAGTGTGTTTTGCTCTATCATCCTTTTGGTGGTAGTAGCTGGTGTGTGTTTGTTCAGTAATCCTTTTGGTGGTGGGTCTGTCATTTCGTCGATGTCAGATTGTGCGAGTGTGTTTTGCTATATCATCCTTTTGGTCGTAGTAGCCAGTGTGAGTTTGCTCCGTCATCCTTTTGGTGGTGGGTCTGTCATTTCGTCGATGCTAGATTGTGCGATTGTTATGCTCTATCATTATTTTTTGTGGTAGTAGCCGGTATGAGTTTGTTCCGTCATCCTTTTGGTGGTGGGTATGTCATTTCATCTATGTCAGATTGTGTGAGTGTCTTATGCTCAATAATCCTTTTGGTGGTGGGTCTATCATTTCATCAATCTCAGATTGTACGAGTGTGTTTTTCTCTATCATCCTTTTGTTGATAGTAGCCGGTGTGAGTACGCTCTGTTATCCTTTTGTTGGTGGGTATGTAATTTTGTCGATGTAGAATTGTGGAGTCTGTTTTGCTCTATCATCTTTTTGGTGGTAGTAGCTGGTGTGTGTTTGCTCAGTAATCCTTTTGGTGGTGGGTCTGTCATTTCGTCGATGTCAGATTGTGTGAGTGTGGTTTGCTCTATCATCCTTTTGGTGGCAGTAGCCGGTTTAAGTTTGCTCCTTCATCCTTTTGGTGGTGGGTCTGTCATTTCATCGATGTTAGATTGTGCAATTGTTTTGTTCTATCATTATTTCTATGGTAGTAGCCGGTGTGAGTTTGCTTCGTCATGCTTTTGGTGGTGGGTCTGTCATTTCATTGATGTCAGATTGTGCGAGTGTCTTTTTCTCTATCATCCTTTTGGTGGTAGTAGCTCGCGTGAGGTTGCTCAATAATCCTTTTGGTTGTGGGTCTGTCATTTCATCGATCTTAGATTGTGCGAGTGTGTTTTGCTCTATCATCCTTTTGGTGGTAGTTGCCGGTGTGAGTTTGCCTTGTCATCCTTTTGGTGGTGGGTCTGTCATTTCAGCGATGCCAGAGTGTGTGAGTGTTTTGCTCTATCATCCGTTTGGTGGTCGTAACCGGTGTGAGTTTGCTCCGTCATCCTTTTGGTGGTGGATCTGTGATTTCGTCGATGCTAGATTGTGCGAGTTTGTTTTGCTCTATCATCCTTTTGGTTTTAGTAGCCACAATGAGTTCTCTACATCATCATTTTGGTGGTGGGTATGTCATTTTGTCGATGTCAGATTGTGCTATTGTTTTGCTTTATCATTATTTTTGTGATAGTAGCCGGTGTGAGTTTGCTCCGTCATCCTTTTGGCGGTGGGTCTGTCATTTCATCGATGTCAGATTGTGCAAGTGTGTTTTACTCTATCATCCTTTTGGTGGGAGTAGCTGGTGTGAGTTTGCTCAATAATCCTTTTGGTGGTGGGTCTGTCATTTCATCAATGTCAGATTGTGCGAGTGTGTTTTGCTCTATCATCCTTTTGGTGGTAGTAGCTGGTGTGAGTTGGCTCTTTAATCCTTTTGGTGGTGTGTCTGTCATTTCATTGATGTCAGATTATGCGAGTGTCTTTTGCTCTATCATCCTTTTGGTGGTAGTAGCTGGTGTGAGTTTGCTCAATAATCCTTTTGGTGGTGGGTCTGTCATTTCATCGATCTCAGATTGTGCGAGTTTGTTTTGCTCTATCATCCTTTTGGTGATAGTAACTGGTGTGAGTATGCTCCGTTAGCCTTTTGGGGGTTGGTCTGTCATTTTGTCGATGTCAGATTGTGCGAGTGTGTTTTGCTCTATCATACTTTTGGTGGTAGTAGCTGGTGTGTGTTTGTCCAGTAGTCCTTTTGGTGGTGGGTCTGTCATTTGTCGATGTCAGATTATGCGAGTGTGTTTTGCTATATCATCCTTTTGGTGGTAGTAGCCGGTGTGAGTTTGCTCCGTCATCCTTTTGGTGGTGGGTCTGTCATTTCGTCGATGCTAGATTGTGCGATTGTTTTGCTCTATCATTATTTTGGTGGTAGTAGCCGGTGTGAGTTTGCTCCGTTATCCTTTTGGTGGTGGGTCTGTGATTTTGTCGATGTAAGATTGTGCAGTTTGTTTTGCTCTATCATCCTTTTGGTGGTAGTAGCTGGTGTGAGTTAGCTTTGTAATCCTTTTGGTGGTGGGTGTGTCATTTCATTGATGTCAGATTATGCGAGTGTGTTTTGCTCTATCATCCTTTTGGTGGTAGTAGCTGGTGTGAGTTTGCTCAATAATCCTTTTGGTGGTGGGTCTGTCATTTCATCGATCTCAGATTGTTCGAGTTTGTTTTGCTCTATCATCCTTTTGGTGATAGTAACCGGTGTGAGTATGCTCCGTTATCCTTTTGGTGGTGGGTCTGTCATTTTGTCGATGTCAGATTGTGCGAGTGTGTTTTGCTCTATCATCCTTTTTGTGGTAGTAGCTGGTGTGAGTTCGCTCCGTCATCCTTTTGGTGGTGGGTCTGTCATTTCGTCGATGCTCAGATTGTGCGATTGTTTTGCTATATCGTTATTTTGGTGGTAGTAGCCGGTGTGAGTTTGCTCCGTTATCCTTTTGGTGGTGGGTCTTTGATTTTGTCGATGTAAGATTGTGGAGTTTGTTTTGCTCTATCATCCTTTTCGTGGTAGTAGCTGGTGTGAGTTCCCTCAATAATCCTTTTGGTGGTGGGTCTGTCATTTCGTCGATCTCAGATTGTGCGAGTGTGGTTTGCTCTATCATCCTTTTCGTGGGAGTAGCTGGTGTGAGTTTGCTCAATAATCCTTTTGGTGGTGGGTCTGTCATTTCATCGATCTCAGATTGTGCGAGTGTGTTTTGCTCTATCATCCTTTTGGTGGTAGTAGCCGATGTGAGTTTGCTCTGTCATCCTTTTGGTGGTGGGTCTGTCATTTCAGCGATGCCAGAGTGTGTTAGTGTTTTGCTCTATCATCCGTTTGGTGGTCGTAACCGGTGTGATTTTGCTCCGTCATCCTTTTGGTGGTGGATCTGTGATTTCGTCGATGCTAGATTGTGCGAGTTTCTTTTGCTCTATCATCCTTTTGGTTTTAGTCGCCACAATGAGTTCTCTACATCATCCTTTTGGTGGTGGGTATGTCATTTTGTCGATGTCAGATTGTGCTATTGTTTTGCTCTATCATTATTTTTGTGGTAGTAGCCGGTGTGAGTTCGCTCCGTCATCCTTTTGGCGGTGTGTCTGTCATTTCATCGATGTCAGATTGTGCAAGTGGGTTTTACTCTATCATCCTTTTGGTGGGAGTAGCTGGTGTGAGTTTGCTCAATAATCCTTTTGGTGGTGGGTCTGTCATTTCATCGATCTCAGATTGTGCGAGTGTGTTTTGCTCTATCATCCTTTTGGTGGTAGTAGCCGATGTGAGTTTGCTCTGTCATCCTTTTGGTGGTGGGTCTGTCATTTCAGCGATGCCA
This sequence comes from Lathyrus sativus, assembly GCA_963859935.3. Classification (NCBI taxonomy): domain Eukaryota; kingdom Viridiplantae; phylum Streptophyta; class Magnoliopsida; order Fabales; family Fabaceae; genus Lathyrus; species Lathyrus sativus. The sequence continues at coordinate 192,169,621 of OZ012738.1, forward strand.
GAGTGTGTTAGTGTTTTGCTCTATCATCCGTTTGGTGGTCGTAACCGGTGTGAGTTTGCTCCGTCATCCTTTTGGTGGTGGATCTGTGATTTCGTCGATGCTAGATTGTGCGAGTTTGTTTTGCTCTATCATCCTTTTGGTTTTAGTAGCCACAATTAGTTCTCTACATCATCCTTTTGGTGGTGGGTATGTCATTTTGTCGATGTCAGATTGTGCTATTGTTTTGCTCTATCATTATTTTTGTGGTTGTAGCCGGTTTGAGTTCGCTCCGTCATCCTTTTGGCGGTGGGTCTGTCATTTCATCGATGTCAGATTGTGCAAGTTTGTTTTACTTTATCATCCTTTTGGTGGGAGTAGCTGGTGTGAGTTTGCTCAATAATCCTTTTGGTGGTGGGTCTGTCATTTCATCAATGTCAGATTGTGCGAGTGTGTTTTGCTCTATCATCCTTTTGGTGGTAGTAGCTGGTGTGAGTTGACTCTATAATCCTTTTGATGGTGGGTCTGTCATTTCATTGATGTCAGATTATGCGAGTGTCTTTTTCTCTATCATCCTTTTGGTGGTAGTAGCTGGTGTGAGTTTGCTCAATAATCCTTTTGGTGGTGGGTCTGTCATTTCATCGATCTCAGATTGTTCGAGTTTGTTTTGCTCTATCATCCTTTTGGTGATAGTAACCGGTGTGAGTATGCTCCGTTATCCTTTTGGTGGTGGGTCTGTCATTTTGTCGATGTCAGATTGTGCGAGTGTGTTTTGCTCTATCATCCTTTTGGTGGTAGTAGCTGGTGTGAGTTCGCTCCGTCATCCTTTTGGTGGTGGGTCTGTCATTTCGTCGATGCTAGATTGTGCGATTGTTTTGCTATATCATTATTTTGGTGGTAGTAGTCGGTGTGAGTTTTCTCCGTTATCCTTTTGGTGGTGGGTCTGTGATTTTGTCGATGTAAGATTGTGGAGTTTGTTTTGCTCTATCATCCTTTTCGTGGTAGTAGCTGGTGTGAGTTCCCTCAATAATCCTTTTGGTGGTGGGTCTTTCATTTCGTCGATCTCAGATTGTGCGAGTGTGGTTTGCTCTATCATCCTTTTCGTGGGAGTAGCTGATGTGAGTTTGCTCAATAATCCTTTTGGTGGTGGGTCTGTCATTTCATCGATCTCAGATTGTGCGAGTGTGTTTTGCTCTATCATCCTTTTGGTGGTAGTAGCCGATGTGAGTTTGCTCTGTCATCCTTTTGGTGGTGGGTCTGTCATTTCAGCGATGCCAGAGTGTGTTAGTGTTTTGCTCTATCATCCGTTTGGTGGTCGTAACCGGTGTGAGTTTGCTCCGTCATCCTTTTGGTGGTGGATCTGTGATTTCGTCGATGCTAGATTGTGCGAGTTTGTTTTGCTCTATCATCCTTTTGGTTTTAGTAGCCACAATGAGTTCTCTACATCATCCTTTTGGTGGTGGGTATGTCATTTTGTCGATGTCAGATTATGCTATTGTTTTGCTCTATCATTATTTTTGTGGTAGTAGCCGGTGTGAGTTCGCTCTGTCATCCTTTTGGCGGTGTGTCTGTCATTTCATCGATGTCAGATTGTGCAAGTGTGTTTTACTCTATCATCCTTTTGGTGGGAGTAGCTGGTGTGAGTTTGCTCAATAATCCTTTTGGTGGTGGGTCTGTCATTTCATCGATCTCAGATTGTGCGAGTGTGTTTTGCTCTATCATCCTTTTGGTGGTAGTAGCCGTTGTGAGTTTGCTCTGTCATCCTTTTGGTGGTGGGTCTGTCATTTCAGCGATGCCAGAGTGTGTTAGTGTTTTGCTCTATCATCCGTTTGGTGGTCATAACCGGTGTGAGTTTGCTCCGTCATCCTTTTGGTGGTGGATCTGTGATTTCGTCGATGCTAGATTGTGCGAGTTTGTTTTGCTCTATCATCCTTTTGGTTTTAGTAGCCACAATGAGTTCTCTACATCATCCTTTTGGTGGTGGGTATGTCATTTTGTCAATGTCAGATTGTGCTATTGTTTTGCTCTATCATTATTTTTGTGGTAGTAGCCGGTGTGAGTTCGCTCCGTCATCCTTTTGGCGGTGGGTCTGTCATTTCATCGATGTCAGATTGTGTAAGTGTGTTTTACTCTATCATCCTTTTGGTGGGAGTAGCTGGTGTGAGTTTGCTCAATAATCCTTTTGGTGGTGGGTCTGTCATTTCATCAATGTCAGATTGTGCGAGTGTGTTTTGCTCTATCATCCTTTTGGTGGTAGTAGCTGGTGTGAGTTGGCTCTGTAATCCTTTTGGTGGTGGGTCTGTCATTTCATTGATGTCAGATTATGCGAGTGTCTTTTGCTCTATCATCCTTTTGGTGGTAGTAGCTAGTGTGAGTTTGCTCAATAATCCTTTTGGTGGTGGGTCTGTCATTTCATCGATCTCAGATTGTTCGAGTTTGTTTTGCTCTATCATCCTTTTGGTGATAGTAACCGGTGTGAGTATGCTCCGTTATCCTTTTGGTGGTGGGTCTGTCATTTTGTCGATGTCAGATTGTGCGAGTGTGTTTTGCTCTATCATCCTTTTGGTGGTAGTAGCTGGTGTGAGTTCGCTCCGTCATCCTTTTGGTGGTGGGTCTGTCATTTCGTTGATGCTAGATTGTGCGATTGTTTTGCTATATCATTATTTTGGTGGTAGTAGCCAATGTGAGTTTTCTCCGTTATCCTTTTGGTGGTGGGTCTGTGATTTTGTCGATGTAAGATTGTGGAGTTTGTTTTGCTCTATCATCCTTTTCGTGGTAGTAGCTGGTGTGAGTTCCCTCAATAATCCTTTTGGTGGTGGGTCTGTCATTTCGTCGATCTCAGATTGTGCGAGTGTGGTTTGCTCTGTCATCCTTTTCGTGGGAGTAGCTGGTGTGAGTTTGCTCAATAATCCTTTTGGTGGTGGGTCTGTCATTTCATCGATCTCAGATTGTGCGAGTGTGTTTTGCTCTATCATCCTTTTGGTGGTAGTAGCCGATGTGAGTTTGCTCTGTCATCCTTTTGGTGGTGGGTCTGTCATTTCAGCGATGCTAGAGTGTGTTAGTGTTTTGCTCTATCATCCGTTTGGTGGTCGTAACCGGTGTGAGTTTGCTCCGTCATCCTTTTGGTGGTGGATCTGTGATTTCGTCGATGCTAGATTGTGCGAGTTTGTTTTGCTCTATCATCCTTTTGGTTTTAGTAGCCACAATGAGTTCTCTACATCATCCTTTTGGTGGTGGGTATGTCATTTTGTCGATGTCAGATTGTGCTATTGTTTTGCTCTATCATTATTTTTGTGGTAGTAGCCGGTGTGAGTTCGCTCCGTCATCCTTTTGGCGGTGGGTCTGTCATTTCATCGATGTCAGATTGTGCAAGTGTGTTTTACTCTATCATCCTTTTGGTGGGAGTAGCTGGTGTGAGTTTGCTCAATAATCCTTTTGGTGGTGGGTCTGTCATTTCATCAATGTCAGATTGTGCGAGTGTGTTTTGCTCTATCATCCTTTTGGTGGTAGTAGCTGGTGTGAGTTGGCTCTGTAATCCTTTTGGTGGTGGGTCTGTCATTTCATTGATGCCAGATTATGCGAGTGTCTTTTGCTCTATCATCCTTTTGGTGGTAGTAGCTGGTGTGAGTTTGCTCAATAATCCTTTTGGTGGTGGGTCTGTCATTTCATCGATCTCAGATTGTTCGAGTTTGTTTTGCTCTATCATCCTTTTGGTGATAGTAACCGGTGTGAGTATGCTCTGTTATCCTTTTGGTGATGGGTCTGTCATTTTGTCGATGTCAGATTGTGCGAGTGTGTTTGGTCTATCATCCTTGTGTGGTAGTTGTAACACCCATTTTAATTATTTAGCCATTTTATAATTATTTTAAATATTATACGTTGGTGTGTCCTTTGGTGGGGGTGTATTTGGTGATGTTTGGTGGGTGTCCCTAATGTGGAAGGACTATTGGTGGTATTTTGGTGTGAAATATAATAATATAAAAATAATAGTAACATTGGTGGGGGTGTTATTATTATTATTATTATTATTATTATTATTATTATTATTATTATTATTATTATTATTATTATTATTATTATTATTATATTTATTATATTTGTTAATATTATTAATATTATTATTATTTTGGTGAAATAATGATATTATTATTATTATTATTATTATTATTATTATTATTATATTTATTATATTTGTTAATATTATTAATATTATTATTATTTTGGTGAAATAATGATATTAGTATTATTATTATTATTATTATTATGTTTATTATATTTGTTAATATTATTAATATTATTATTATTATTTTGGTGAAATAACGATATTATTATTATTATTATTATTATTAGTATTATTAATAATGAGTATTATTATTATTATGATTATTATTATTATTAGTATTATAATATTATTAGTATTAATAATAATATTGTATTATTTTATTAAGTTATTTTATTAATTGGGATTAGATTTAATAAAGAAAATAGAATGTGAAGGGGTGGGGAGAGTGGTACGATACATTTGAGAAATTGAGAAAAAGGGAACGAAGAACAGAAGAGAAAAGGGGAAGGCCAAGAGACCAATTCTAGGAGGATTTCTATCGATCAACCAATTGATAAGGTAAGGGGGGAGAAATTTGATTGGGAATGGTTTATACATGTATAGGGTAGAGGGGATTCCTTAATCCCGTAGGAATTTATCGTTATATAAAGTTTTATATTGGCATGCTATGATTATTGTTGATGTTGGGGGATTGATGAATGCTGATGATGCATTTTGGGGTATATATATATATGGTGATGATAGTAACTGTAATGTTGAGCCATTTTGTTGGATTGTTGATGTTACTGTAGTATTGATCCATTTTGTTGGATTGTTGATGTTACTGTAGTGTTGATAGTAACTAGGAATATAAAGCTGATGAGATTATGTGTTGTTACCGTAGTGTTGGCAATGACCATGATTATAACTTTGGGAAAGTTATATGTTGTTTCCCTATAGTGTCGTTAATGACTATGGTTAGGACCTTGGTGAGATTCAGAGTGACTCTGAAGTGTCGGTAATGTACCGTAATGTCGGTTCTAGAGTAGAAATTATAGGATAATTGGTAAGTATAATATCTATTGGCATGTTTGTGATTGTGGATTGATGTTGATGAATTATTGATTTTGGTGTATAGGCTGAGGTGTTGGTTTAGGGAGGCTCTGAGTAACCTCAGAGACTTTTGGTGAGATGTCTGAATTGGTCTCGTGTGATCCTTCTAGCCTTGCTGTAGTGTGAAAATGATGAGTATGGGATATAACTTGTGTACTTGGTGATAGTACGCGTTTCCCTTAATATTGTTGGTGAGCAATTAGTTAATGTATATGTGTGTAGTGATCAGTAGGATCGTGTATCCCCGAGTGGGGGGGGGGGGGACGTAGTTATATCCAGTGTGATAGTATGAATTCGTTTACTATCTGATTGATTTATATGGTGTTGGTGTAATATATCTATACATATGCATTGTTGTATTATGATATGATCAGGAGGATCGTGTGCACTTAGCGTGCCAGAATATAATAATTATGCATTGGTGTCTTGCATATCATGGTGTTTTGGTGGGATGAATCATGTCTCAGGAGGAGCGTAAGTGATTCATCCGTACTCCTTTGTGGAGAATGGTGGGGGATAGATCATGTCTCAGGAGGAGCGTAAGTGATCTATCCAGGTTCGATTGAATGAACCAATGAGTCGGTACCGCATGCATGGTGTTGAGTTGCATAATTGCATTATAATATGTTATATTGTAATTTGAACAGTAGGTTCGTTATATGGTGTTGTTGGGGTGAATAATTGATGTGTTGGTGTGTTTTACTGCCTTATTACATGTATTACATTACCATTATATTTTTGATCATGATTTCTCACCCCTTTGTTGTTGTTGTGTCTGTGCTTCTCCGGAAGTACAGATAATCCAGGTACTTAGCTAGCTTGGATTATGGTGTGACAGTCGAGTCTAGGATGCTCTGATACGTAGCACGGGACTTGGGCGCTTTTATTTGTTTTATGAAGAACTTATATTTTATTTTCCTGTGAACGTATCAAACTTTTATTGGGTTTTATATTTAATATTCCGCTGTATTTGGAGAAAAACCTTTTTATAAGGAAACGTTGTTTTCATGTGATATCCCACTTGGGAAATTGGAACTCTGATTTTGTTTATTTATAATGTTTATTAATTTAATTGATTTTAGGAAGTGGGGTGTTACAGTAGTAGCTGGTGTGAGTTCGCTCCGTCATCCTTTTGGTGGTGGGTCTGTGATTTCGTCGATGCTAGATTGTGCGATTGTTTTGCTATATCATTATTTTGGTGGTAGTAGCCGGTGTGAGTTTTCTCCGTTATCCTTTTGGTGGTGGGTCTGTGATTTTGTCGATGTAAGATTGTGGAGTTTGTTTTGCTCTATCATCCTTTTCGTGGTAGTAGCTGGTGTGAGTTCCCTCAATAATCCTTTTGGTGGTGGGTCTGTCATTTCGTCGATCTCAGATTGTGCGAGTGTGGTTTTCTCTATCATCCTTTTCGTGGGAGTAGCTGGTGTGAGTTTGCTCAATAATCCTTTTGGTGGTGGGTCTGTCATTTCAACGATCTCAGATTGTGCGAGTGTGTTTTGCTCTATCATCCTTTTGTTGGTAGTAGCTGATGTGAGTTTGCTCTGTCATCCTTTTGGTGGTGGGTTTGTCATTTCAGCGATGCCAGAGTGTGTTAGTGTTTTGCTCTATCATCCGTTTGGTGGTCGTTACCGGTGTGAGTTTGCTCCGTCATCCTTTTGGTGGTGGATCTGTGATTTCGTCGATGCTAGATTGTGCGAGTTTGTTTTGCTCTATCATCCTTTTGGTTTTAGTAGCCACAATGAGTTCTCTACATCATCCTTTTGGTGGTGGGTATGTCATTTTGTCGATGTCAGATTGTGCTATTGTTTTGCTCTATCATTATTTTTATGGTAGTAGCCGGTGTGAGTTCGCTCCGTCATCCTTTTGGCGGTGGGTCTGTCATTTCATTGATGTCAGATTGTGCAAGTGTGTTTTACTCTATCATCCTTTTGGTGGGAGTAGCTGGTGTGAGTTTGCTCAATAATCCTTTTGGTGGTGGGTCTGTCATTTCATCAATGTCAGATTGTGCGAGTGTGTTTTGCTCTATCATCCTTTTGGTGGTAGTAGCTAGTGTGAGTTGGCTCTGTAATCCTTTTGGTGGTGGGTCTGTCATTTCATTGATGTCAGATTATGCGAGTGTCTTTTGCTCTATCATCCTTTTGGTGGTAGTAGCTGGTGTGAGTTTGCTCAATAATCCTTTTGGTGGTGGGTCTGTCATTTCATCGATCTCAGATTGTTCGAGTTTGTTTTGCTCTATCATCCTTTTGGTGATAGTAACCGGTGTGAGTATGCTCCGTTATCCTTTTGGTGGTGGGTCTGTCATTTTGTCGATGTCAGATTGTGCGAGTGTGTTTTGCTCTATCATCCTTGTGTGGTAGTAGCTGGTGTGAGTTCGCTCCGTCATCCTTTTGGTGGTGGGTCTGTGATTTCGTCGATGCTAGATTGTGCGATTGTTTTGCTATATCATTATTTTGGTGGTAGTAGTCGGTGTGAGTTTTCTCCGTTATCCTTTTGGTGGTGGGTCTGTGATTTTGTCGATGTAAGATTGTGGAGTTTGTTTTGCTCTATCATCCTTTTCGTGGTAGTAGCTGGTGTGAGTTCCCTCAATAATCCTTTTGGTGGTGGGTCTGTCATTTCGTCGATCTCAGATTGTGCGAGTGTGGTTTTCTCTATCATCCTTTTCGTGGGAGTAGCTGGTGTGAGTTTGCTCAATAATCCTTTTGGTGGTGGGTCTGTCATTTCATCGATCTCAGATTGTGCGAGTGTGTTTTGCTCTATCATCCTTTTGGTGGTAGTAGCCGATGTGAGTTTGCTCTGTCATCCTTTTGGTGGTGGGTCTGTCATTTCAGCGATGCCAGAGTGTGTTAGTGTTTTGCACTATCGTCCGTTTGGTGGTCGTAACCGGTGTGAGTTTGCTCCGTCATCCTTTTGGTGGTGGATCTGTGATTTCGTCGATGCTAGATTGTGCGAGTTTGTTTTGCTCTATCATCCTTTTGGTTTTAGTAGCCACAATGAGTTCTCTACATCATCCTTTTGGTGGTGGGTATGTCATTTTGTCGATGTCAGATTGTGCTATTGTTTTGCTCTATCATTATTTTTGTGGTAGTAGCCGGTGTGAGTTCGCTCCGTCATCCTTTTGGCGGTGGGTCTGTCATTTCATTGATGTCAGATTGTGCAAGTGTGTTTTACTCTATCATCCTTTTGGTGGGAGTAGCTGGTGTGAGTTTGCTCAAGAATCCTTTTGGTGGTGGGTCTGTCATTTCATCAATGTCAGATTGTGCGAGTGTGTTTTGCTCTATCATCCTTTTGGTGGTAGTAGCTGGTGTGAGTTGGCTCTGTAATCCTTTTGGTAGTGGGTCTGTCATTTCATTGATGTCAGATTATGCGATTGTTTTTCTCTATCATCCTTTTGGTGGTAGTAGCCGGTGTGAGTTTGCTCCGTTATCCTTTTGGTGGTGGGTCTGTCATTTCTTCGATGTCAGATTGTGCGAGTGCGTTTTGCTCTATCATCCTTTTGGTGGTAGTAGCCTGTGTGAGTTCGCTCTGTAATCCTTTTGGTGGTAGTAGCTGGTATGAGTTTGCCCAATAATCCTTTTGGTGGTGGGTCTATCTGTTGCACCCTAAAATTTTCCCAACCTTATTCACTGGGTTTATGTTTCAATATCATTAGCATTTGCATATAGAGTCATGTACATAGCCTAACCATCTGCATAGCATAAGCATAGCAAGTCATCCAGCAGGGGGCCAATCATTATTATCATCTCTAGAGGCCTATCAAGAGGTTATTATCCTAATTCAATCTCATTCAAGTCATCAGAAAAGAATTTGGAAGCTATCAAGTCAATGGATCAAGCAGTTCATCTATCTCCTAACTAAGGGTGTCTAAGGATCAACAAAGAAATGGTGAGCTGTGAATTGAAGGCATGGGGAGTATCTAGACATCTTGGAGGAATTAGAAAGTCATTTGGAGAAGGAGACAGGTCATTGGAGTAGACACAAGAGTTGTGGATGAAGACAGTCAACTAGGGTTTCAGCTGGGTCAACCCTAGGTCAACCCTAGGTCAACCCTAGGTCAATTGATTGATTTAAGGGCATTAAGGGCTATTGAAGAGATGTGGGGTTCATCATTTGACATGCAGATAAAGATATGGTGATATGCCAAGAAGAAATCAAGAGAAATCAAGGAGAAGAGGAGTTTCTAAATTAGGGTTTCTGTGTAAAATCCCCTAGTTTAGGTCAAATTTCCAAGCAAGATAAGTCAAAATGCAAGCTTCAAATGGATCCTTGGTCAACATGAAACTTGTAGAGGATCTCAATACCTTTAATTTGAGTTGTGGAAGACATCAAGGAGATTTATAGAACTCAAGTTATGGTCCTTGCAAGTTACAGGTCATCTGAGGTATCTGAAGTTTTGTCTGTGAAAGTGACTTGACTTCCAAGCAATTTTTACCCCTCAAGGAGATTTCAAATGAATTTCTGGTAAACATAAGAGTTGTTCCTTATTGTCTTAGCTTTCTAGAATGGTATAGTATGCCTTCATATGATTTGTGGAACTCTACTTATGGTCTTGGCAAGCAAAGGGTATTTTGGTCATTTGTGAATTACAGGTCATTTTAACCTATGCCCAAAACTCATACAAGGAGGCCTCAAATGGAAAAACTTACAACATAAAACTTGCTCCAAATGACATTTTGAGTCTAGAAAAGTGACCATGAGAGATTGGAAAGATTCATTGCACAAGGTTTCAAAATTGTTGAATTTAATGAAGAAAAATGGACTTAAAAATGAGATTTTTCATATTTTGGCCAAATGAAGCAAAATTATAGGTCATTTTGAATGGAAAGATCATTTTAAAGACATTGGCTAAAGTATAATTTTTAGTTTAGTTCATGTTTTAAGAGTTATCCATGGTTGCTTACAATGAAAGAAACATAAACCAATTTCAAGGGAAAGAATGCAAGGGAAACTTCTCCAAGGTTCTAGGAGTTTCTAAACCCATGTATATATTGATATGAAGAGCTTCATGCCATGGTTGGTGCTTCCATTTGTTCAAAACCCCAAATTTTCCACACTTTATCATTTTTGCATAAGCTTTCCAAAATCTCTATAATCTCCATCAATCTTCATATCTTTGGATTGAATCTTTATCATCATCATTCAAACACCATGATTCACATCAAGAATTGGCTGAATTGATCAAGAATTGTACCATTCATCTTTTTCATTCCAAGTTGCATTTTCATCCAAACTCCATTAAAACTTCATCTACCATTCCAATTTCTGTTATCATCATCATCCACCATCATCATAGGGTATTTGGCGAAGGAAAGTGGAAGGAATTCGTGGCTGGAGAAGGAGATCCAAGTTTAAACTCCAACTTGCATGAAGAGTGGGATAGAGTGATTCACAAGGATTGATCAAGAACCATTGCAAACAGAAGCATACATAATCATTGAAGATCACTTGCAGCAAGTACCAAGGGTTGAATTGGAGTCTAACCACCATTGCCATCATCACTTGCAAGGTATGCATAATCTTTCGAATCTCCTCATTTATGCTGTTGTAGATCATGTGGTTAGGATAGGAGTGTTTAGAGACCATAGGGGAATGATTCTTGAAATCTAGGGATAGTTTTGTGAAGATCCATGACAGGTTACCATTTCTGTGAGCTCCAAGAACAAGCTGTGTATTGGATTATAATTGATATGATCAGGCATAGAATGATGAGGATAGCATGTAGAGTAACTGTAGGTCATCAGGTTTGAGTTCTGGAAAAGTGGATATCAGACGAGTATGATGAACCCTAACTTTCGTGTCCTCTGTTTGGGATCCACAAGGAGAATTAGCAAAAACTAGGACCAGGCATGAATTCCTTGTGTTTAGTAGATCATTTTAGGGATTTGGATTTTTCATTTTCATCAAGGGAGCATGGAGAAAGATCGAGTGGAATTTTCGTGCATGAAGCATGTTTCTGAAACCCTAAATGGATAGAGGAAGAAGACGACGCGTATGCCCTTGGATCTGATGGAGATGTTTGACTTGACCAAGAATCGGACGCTCCATATTCAACCTGAGATTTGGTGGGAAATTTTAAATATTGAAACGCGCCGTTTCATTTAATAGAGGCAATTGGGCTCAGCTTGCTATACACATCCCCCAATTTGATGGGCCCAACGCGCTGAACTTGATCTTCTTACTATTCTTACCCCCTCCCTTTATTTCTTTCTATTTTCTTTTTCAATTTCTTTTTATTTTCATTCATTTTTGAAAATTCATAACAAATTAGAAATTGCATATTTTTAATTCATTCTTTTTTTAACCTTTTCTTTAAAAAGTCAAGAAAATTATAAAAAATAAAAATTGCATTTTATTTTTTATTTGATATTTTTCCCATATTTTCCAAATAAATAGCATTTTAATGAGTTTCATGTCATACATAAATTTGTTAATTTTTGTTCTATTAATTGCTTTAATATTTTGTGTCCATTCTTTTTAGGTTGTTTAGTTTAGATGTTCAACTTGTAAATGCAATTTAATTCATATTTTTAGAAATTAATTTTAGGTGTTTAGTTTAGGTGAGAACAACATGAACAAACTAGGGTTTTGGGTGATAACTTAGGAGAATTAATTCATTTCCCTTAGGGCTTAGAGTTTGAATAGGTTAGCTATGGTCTTATAGGGGCTATGGGTAGTTATTAGATCCCCTTAGAAAAAGTCAGGATTCCCCTACTGCTATTAATGTACTGTATATGTCTGATTGACTGGTGTGGTGTGCCCTCTGGGGATTATTACTTGTCTGTGTGGGTATTGGGGTTGCTTGGGGACTTGGGAGAGCTGAAGACTTGTGAAGATGAAGCCATTGGAGATCCAGAGATTGAAGTTCAACTTCCAGAGTTGAAGAGGAGTTTCCTGCTAGCGGCTGTTGTGGAGATTAGGGTTTAGGAGCTAGGCAGAGCTCTAGGTTAGAAAGCTTGTTTCTCAAACATGGATTGCCTTGTCTGCATCCATTCTTCTCTGTGATACAGAGTCTCTCTAAGACACTCACCCCCTTCCTTTGGAAGTCTTGGTGATAGTGTCTAAGAGATAGAACTCTTGAGAGAAAATGTCATATGTGTTAGAAGCAGTCTGTTCACCACCCTTGGTAGTCAACTGATTGCTTAACACCCAATTCACTCTTGTGACTGATCCCTCATCCTGGAGGTTTGAACTTGAAGAAAAGCCATTGTAGATAGAAGACTGATGATCAAAGCCCTTGCCTGAAGGCCATGAAGATGGAGATTGATGCTTGTTGAAGCCTGTAGCTGATTGGAGATTATTTGAAGCCAGATGTTGATTCAAAGTTGCTGAAGCTGTTTGTTTTATTGCTGTATTTCACTTCTGCTGTATTGTTTGGTTTTCCTGACTGTATTGTTTGCTGTTTAACCTGTTGGGTTAAAAGTGAATCCTGTTCACTTTTGCCTATTGTTTTCTAGGTTCGAGGTTGAGTGGGACTCCCTTGCCTCGCTTGTACTGTTGCATTCATGCATTTTACTGTTTTACTGTATATATCTGCTATTGTTTCTGTTTCCCTCTGTTCCCTTAGGATCTCTGTTTCTCTCTGTGCAAGAGAGGAGCATGATAGACACTAGGTCTTAACCCATGCATGATAACATTAGGATAGTTTGTTTCCCTTCGCAACCGTAGGTTAGAGTTCTATCTCTTTCTTTCTCAAAACAAACAGAAAAACACATAAAGATTTCAAACACACTAAAAGACACTTCTTTCGTAAATGAATGTGAACCCATCAAAACGTTATTTTTGTCCGCCGGGACTGCTAATCAGAGAAACCTTTTCAGAAGGAATAAAATCAACCAAGACAAGCTTGTGTCATACGTGGCCCGAACTACGTTTGCTCTGATCTTCCATGCTGTATGGAAGTACGTAGGCATAGGATGCGATATCCTAGCGAGCAACCTTCCCCTCCTTTCCCGTAGGTAGGCGAACTACGTTGACTCTGATTTCTCGTTCTAGACGGGAATACGTAGGCATAAAGTGCGATACTTTGCCGAGTCATTTTATTTTCATTTTATTTTCTTTTAACCCCTTAACCCTTAGTTTAGATAGAAACACCAATCCGTACTAGAAAACAAGCGTGGATCCCGTCGAGTACGACAGACGTGAGGGGTGCTAATACCTTCCCCTTACATAACCGACTCCCGAATCCAGGTTTTGGTTGCGATGACCGTACCTTTCCCGTGTTGTGCGAGGTTTACTCTGAGCGTTTCCTTTCCCTCCCGTGGGATAAATAACGCACGGTGGCGACTCTTCTGTTCAGCCGGCGCCGATTTTCGCAGTAGCGACAGCTGGCGACTCTGCTGGGGACCCAACGTCCCCTGGCTGCTAAGGATTGCGATAGTTCTTATGCATTTGGGATCCAACGTCCCTTAAGAGAGTCAATCCTAACGCTTGTTTTCCCGTCGAGGATTTTGTATGGATTAATATTTCTGACCTTTATTTTCAGCTTTGTATATATGGATTATTATTGCTGTATCTTGGGGGTGCGACGGGTGTTCTGATATTGAGTGAGAAGTCGGACCTGGGCTTGAGTGCACCTAGAATTAGAGTAGAAATTAGTGGGCGCCCGCTTGCTTTGCTTGCTTTGGTGTCCCATGAAATCTACACTCAGACGAGGTTCCTCTGGTTGGCCTCCTGCCCCTTCCTTTGGTTGGCGTGGGTTGCTGGTTAGTTGGATTGTCGACTCTGGGGACCAATCATTTGGAAGTTGGCTAAGTGAGGCCTCTTCAGGATTTGATGATGCAACTCCTTCTGGGAATCGTATCATCAACCCTGAAAGTCTGTGACGCCGACGACCGCATAGGATGCCATACCTTTGTCAGTTACTAGGACATCCACCTGTGAGAGGGTTTGGGGTTATGCAGGTAACTAGACCTTCAGACTACCGGTTATTTCTTGATCAGAGATCCTGGGTATTTATGGAGAGTTAGGAGGTCTGTCAGAGACCATTTCGAGATGTGTTCTGAGGTCTGTCAGAGACCAGTTGGAGAGTTCTGAGGTCTGTCAGAGACCAGTTGGAGGTATGATCTGAGGTCCGCCAGAGACCAGTTGGAGTTATGGTGTGAGGTCTGTCAAAGACCATTATTGGAGCTTTGTTTGAGGACTATCTGAGACCAGGGTTTGAGGACTTCCAGAGAGTCTATCTGAGACTTCTTGATATGGTTCAGGCTATTCAGCCATGGCAGTTGGTCCCTGTTGCGTGTTATTTGCATTGCATTATTTGCATACTCATCATCATTGCATCCCACTAACATGTGTCTGTGCTGCAGGTGCATTTGCATTTCCCGAGTTCTAGTGTCCGGACTTCTGAGTGTTTGATCATGGCCAGCTTAAGAAGGACAGTTGCTTACAAATTGCCTACTCCTGATGTTGTTCCCTTGCTTGGGTTGATCTCTCTGGCTGATGAGAATGTCCGTAGGAGCTTCAGAATGAGCTATGGAAGACTATTGAGATTGGTGCGCAAACCCACGGAGACAGAGCTGGATAGGCTGTACGCTTTGATGCAATTCCATGATCCCGCATTGAGATGTTTTACGTTCGCTGATTTCATTATAGGGCCTACCATTGAGGAGTATGTGGAGTTTACTGAGTTACCCGTGCAGAACCAGGTTCCATTCATTCATTCGGGCATTAAGCCCAAGCCGGAAGACTTGGCAAAAGCCTTGCATGTGGATGTTTCTGAACTGTTGACTACTGTTTCCCGTGGAGTTCCAGGCTTCTCACTCCAGTTCTTGATCGGTAAAGCTCAAGAGTACGCTAAGAGCGGATGTTGGATTGCCTTCAATGCTGTTCTGGCTCTGTGCATTTACGGCATAATATTGTTTCCCAATGTACCGGATTTTGTGGACTTCGATGCCTTCTACTTGTTTGCCGCTGGTAATCCTGTACCGACCATGCTCGGAGATTTCTACCACTCACTGCATTACAAGAATGAGAAGGGAAGAGGAAAGAATGTTCATTTCTGTGTACCATTGCTGGATATGTGGTTTAAAAGCCACCTTCCCGTGAAAGGATCTTTTGTGAAGAGTGCAACCACAGCTAGCTGGTCAGAACGCTTGATGAGGCTATCTTCCGAAGACGTCGAGTGGTTTGATAGAGACCTGTTGGGAGCTGAGCTTATATTCAGTTGTTCTGGGTACCCTAATGTTCCGTTGATAGGGAGGAAAGGGTGTATCAACTACAACCCTTCTCTGTTCATTCGTCAGTTCGGATATGCGCTGAAGAACCCACCAAAGGAGGAGGAAGTACAGGAATCTCTATACTTCACCGGAGATTTGAAGGGGGAGTTATTGGCCAAGCTGCAACATGCCTGGACGCGCATTAACCGAAGAGGGAAGTCGTTGTTAGGAAAGAATGACTGTCGGGCCTATGCACCTTACAGAGAGTGGATTCAGGGGAGAGCCAGTCAGTTGAAGATGCCATTTCCAGACGCACCAATTCTTGTTCCTATTCCGGTAGCGGAGCCAACTACTGTTTCTAGGGAAGCCTACGAGCAGGTTGTGAGAGAAAAGGAAGCCTTATTGAAGATCAACGAAGGGTTAGAACAGGAGTTAGCCCAGATACACAGTGAGAAAAACAAGGCCGTCCATGCTTTCCAACAGCAGATTGAGCTAATGAACAGATTAGGTGCTGAGCTAGCTGAGGAAAGGAAGAAGCGCGAACGTCTGGGGCAAGAGTTCAGAAGCTCCCATGACATGCTCGAATCCAAGAAGAAAGCGCTTGACATCGCTCACCGAGAAATATCTTCTTGCAATAAGACCTGGAACGCCATGCTCACCAACAATAAGAAGAGGGAAGATAAGTTGAAGCAGCAAATTTCCGACCTCGAAGAGCAGTTGAAGTCCAGCATCAAGAAGTGTGAGGAAGAAGTGATGACCCGGTATAGTCTCCAGAACGCACTAAACAAGGCCATCAAGGGCAGAGATGAAGCTGTGTCTCAGAAGCGTAAACTGGAAGATCGCTTCGGAGAGGGGGCATGGGAAGAAACTGCTGAAGATGTGTGTCGCGTTCTTAAGAAGAGAAACCAACTTGTTGAAGGGCTGCTTGATCGACCAAGTCATCCGGAGACCAGGAAGCTGCTAGAAGAATACCAAACTTATGGGAGGATTTGATCATTTCATGTAGTAACTTGTATGCTTTATTTGCATAGTGCTGACCATCACCAGGATTGTTGGTTGAGGTCATGCCTTCTCTTTCTACGCTTGGTGACATTGTACTCTTGGCCTATTCGTTTTTTTTCGCAATATATGAGGCTTTCTGTGATTCAGCCCCGATCTTTATATCATTAGCACTATCACCGCACCGGCACCTTCACACTAGAATCGGGGAATGAACTTCCCTAATGCACAGACACATTGCATTGCATTCATACTCATATTGCATTACAGGTAATCATTGGATGTTATCTTATTTCCTGCCCTGTATCAGGTACTTTCCAGGATTGCAGATCAGCACCCGCACCGCTATTCTACCCGCACCAACTGTCGAAGAATCATGGATCAAATGCAGAACGAGATGCAAGATGTGCGCGAGAAGCTCGCTCTCTTTATGCAGACCATGGAAGCTATTGCAAAGGGTCAAGAGAATCTGCAAGCCATGGTCCAACCTCTGTTGGCCCGAAACGCTGGTCACGGTAACGAGGATCATCAGTCTGTACGAGTCGATACTGCTCATGGAGATGGTACTCCCACGCCAGTGGCTCCACCTGTAGTCAACATACCAGCTGCTAATGTCAACAACGCTACCGCTGCTGTGAATGGTAACGTCGGAGTTGGGAACGAGGCTGCTGTCCATAATGTTGGGCTTGGTGATGTCAACTTGGGTGATAATACGGGAGGCAACAGCTTTGGCAATACCGGATTCGGATTCAACGATCAGGGATTCGACAACACTGGGAAATATGGTTTCAATGCTCAAGGCTTTGGGCAAGATGGTTATGGTGTGGCCAATCAGGGCTACTGAGGTTTTGGAAATGGAAACGGCGCTGGGTTTATGGCTTTTGGGCCTGCTGGAGGTGTTCAAGGGTACGGCAACAGAGGCCGAGGTTCGGGGATGAATCAGATCAGGGTTGGACGTAATAATGGATATGATGGGTATGGAGCTGGAAATGGTATGTGGCAAGAAGATCAGCAGGAGGACGCTTTCTCCGATGGAGGTTTCGAAGGGCCGATGGACGACTCCCAGAAGATCAGAATGCTAGAAGAGCAAATGAGGGGGGTCCTGAACCAAAGTGCTGTAGGCTTGGACATGGCAACAAAGGGTCTGGTACCTGGCTTGAGGGTGCCAATCAAATTTAAAGCCCCTGCGTTTGATAAGTATAAAGGGGACACATGTCCGAAAGTGCACGTACGAGCTTATTACAGAAAGATGTCTGCATACTCAACTGATGAAAGGATGCTAATGCATTTCTTTCAAGATAGCCTGCCGGGTCCTTCCTTAGAGTGGTATATGGGGTTGGAGCCAACCAATATCAAGACATGGAAGCAATTAGCAGAGGCATTTGTGGCTCACTACAAGTATAATAGCGATTTGGCGCCCAATCGGGTCCAATTGGCAGGGCTGTCTCAGAAGAAGGGGGAGAGCTTTAAAGAGTACACGCAAAGGTGGCGCGATATGGCTGCCAGGGTCCGTCCTCCTGTAGAAGATAAGGAAATGAATGACATGTTCGTCGGCACATTCACAGGTCTGTTTCATGATATGCTGTTTCACACGTCTCTGGCTAGTTTTTCAGACTTAATTCTGATGGGAGAAAAGATTGAACGTAACATTAAGCAAGGAAAGTTCTAAGTCGAGGAATCGACTGCATCTGGCAGTAATAGGAAGACTTTTGGTGGGCGCCGTCAGGGCGAGGCAAGCGCCGTGTTTGGAGGCCGAGGCCGAGGCCGAGGCAGGGGACGAAACCAATATCATCAGCCGCAGCAGGTGGCGAGTGTTACTATCCCGTATCAGCAACAACCACTTCAGCAACAACAACCGTCTCAGCAGCAGCCAATGCATCAGCAGCAGCCTCAGCAGGGGGCACAGCAGGCCCAGTGAAGATTCCAGGGTGGTAAACCAAGAAGAGTATTCGAGAAGCCTCCTTCGACATATGCTGATTTATTGCAGACATTGTTGGGATTGAACTTGGTAGAGAAGAGAACTCTGGCACCGATAACGGGAGCTCCCCCGTTTGGTTACGATGCAAGCAGGCACTGTGAGTTTCATTCTGGGGCCCCGGGCCACGATATAGAGGGTTGCCATGCTTTTAAGCACGTTGTGCAGGATCTTTTGGACAATAAGACTATCAATTTCGGAACGGCAGGTCCGAATATAGTGCAGAAGCCCATGCCTAATCATGGGGCAAATGCCATTCTGACTGAGGAAGGGTTGAATCTGATTATGAATGTCGACGATTTAAAGACGCCGCTGAGCGAGATAAAGAGCCGACTGTTGCAAGGAGGTGTTCATCCAGGATGTGACGAGTATTGTGTAGAATGCTGGACCCTAGCTGGGGGGTGTGATGATTTGAAGAAAGGCATTCAGGCTTTAATGAATGAAGGCATATTGCAGTTTGACCAAGCAGCAACTGAAGAGCCCGTAGGGGCAATAGCAGAAGATCAGAGTGATGTGGCCACTGTAACGATTCCTCGAAAGACAATCACTATTGCAGCACCAGCTCAGCGACCACCGATCACCATAACTAAAGTCGGGCCGATCCCGTACGAGAACACGAAAGCAGTCCCATGGTCATATGGGTTGGAGGTGTATTGTGATGGAATAAAGATTGATGTTAATAAGCAGCCAGCCGAGACTGTGGATAATGTTGTTGGTTCAGGAGGTATGACAAGGAGTGGTAGGATCTTTATATCCCCTGAAGTGGAGGCCGAAAGACTAGCGAAAGGAAAAGGGAAAGCGGTTGAGAATGTCCCAGTGCAAGCAAGTGACAAAGAATCGGCATCGAAAGACGTAGAAGAGTTCATGCGCTTGATTCGAAAAAGTGATTATAAGATTGTGGAGCATCTGCAGCAGACGCCGTCCAAAATATCTATTCTGTCATTGCTGTTGTGTTCGGAAGCTCACAGAAATGCTTTGTTGAAAGTCCTGGATACTTCCTTTGTACCCCAAGACGTCTCTGTAAATCAGCTGGAAGGAGTGTTGGCACATGTGAATGCAGGCCACAGCTTGGGCTTTACCGACTTTGATTTGACCCCGAAAGGGAGAGATCATAATATGGCGCTGCACGTATCCGTCGAGTGTAGAGGATCAGTAATGTCACATGTATTGGTCGACACCGGGTCGTCTTTGAATGTGCTGCCCAAGAAGGCGATGATGAAACTGGATGTTAGAGGAATCTTGTGCACGCCCAGCGACTTGGTAGTCAGAGCGTTTGATGGCACGCGGAGAACAGTCTTTGGATCGATCACATTGCCTCTACAGGTGGGGCCGGAGGTGTTTGCATCTGAGTTTTATATCATGGATATACAGCCTGTTTACAGCTGCTTGCTTGGAAGACCCTGGATTCATGGGGCGGGGGAAGTCACGTCTACCCTACATCAGAAGTTGAAATATATGGTCGGAGATAGCATAATCACTGTATGCGGAGAAGAGGACATCCTGGTCAGCCATCTATCGTCATTTAAATATGTGGAGGTCGACGGAGAGATCCACGAAACACCCTGCCAGGCATTTGAAGGGTTGCGCATCAAGGACAAAGGTCCCGGGCCGAGCAAAGTCCCAGAGATAGCCGTCTCATCGTATAAAGAAGCTCAAGCTCTAGTAGAAGCAGGAGAAGCAAAGGGCTGGGGCAAAGTGCTGGACATTCCTGTGAAGACAGACCGGTTCGGGCTGGGATACCAACCGTCATCGTCAGTACCTGCTGTGGGGGCACCCTGTTTCAGAAGGCCAATCACCATCTCTGCCAGTGGAGTGTGTCATGAAACCATCAACGCTGCTTCGGAGTCTGACGAAGGAGACAGCGACTGTGATATGGATGCCTGGATTCAGCCAAGCACGCCAGGACAAGGACTGTGCAACTGGTCTATTCAGGAGCTTGTTCCTGTGACTCTTAAACAGTAATACTTTACTTTATTAATTGTTGAATAATCTGATGTCTTGCCCGGGGCATCATGATTTGCTTAGGGCTGTGTTGCTATGAACATTGCGTGTTAATCATTGAATAAATGGCGTTTTTCATGTGCAAATAATGTAATCTCTGTCTTTCTTGTTTTCTAATTTTCAATAAATGGCAACGTGGTTATTCGCTTTATACGCATTTTGAAGCACTTAACCATTCCTTTTGCAGGATAACATTTTCAGATGACATCCTTGAACCATCTATGACTCGTCCCGACTTTGAACACCCGGTATTTCAGGCCGAAGAAGAGGTTGTCGAAGATAGCGACGTTCCTGAAGAACTGTCTTGGTTGGTGAAGCAAGAGGAAAGAGCCATTCTGCCTCACGACGAGGTCATCGAAATTATCAACTTGGGGTCGGAAGGGGTTGAGAAGAATATTCGTATTGGAGCCGCGCTGCAGAGCGATATCAAGCGAAGACTGGTTGAAATGCTTCGAGAGTATAGTGATGTATTCGCGTGGTCGTATGAAGATATGCCAGGGCTCGATACAGATATGGTTGTGCACCGCCTGCCACTGAAGGAAGAATGCCCGCCGGTCAAACAAAAGCTCCGCAGAACTCGACCAGATATGGCAGTAAAGATCAAAGAGGAAGTTCAAAAGCAGTGGGACGCTGGTTTCCTGGCTGTGACAAAATATCCCTCATGGGTTGCTAACATCGTACCAGTGCCAAAGAAAGATGGCAAGGTTCGAATGTGCGTGGATTATCGAGATTTGAATAAAGCAAGCCCAAAAGACGATTTTCCACTTCCTCACATTGACGTGTTAGTTGATAATACTGCTCAATACTCCGTATTCTCCTTCATGGATGGCTTTTCAGGCTATAATCAGATCAAAATGGCGCCAGAGGATATGGAGAAGACCACTTTCATAACGCCTTGGGGAACATTTTGCTATAAAGTGATGCCCTTTGGTTTGAAAAATGCTGGGGCAACATATCAGCGTGCGATGACGACTCTCTTCCATGACATGATGCATAAAGAGATCGAAGTTTATGTTGACGACATGATTGCCAAATCCCAGACGGAGGAAGAGCATCTGGTGAATCTGCTAAAGTTATTTAAAAGGCTTAGGAAGTTCAGGCTGAGACTGAACCCTAACAAATGCACCTTCGGGGTGAGGTCGGGTAAGCTGCTGGGGTTTATCGTAAGCGAAAGAGGAATAGAGGTCGATCCTGCTAAAGTAAAAGCGATACAAGAAATGCCGACGCCTAAAACAGAGAAAGAGGTGCGCGGGTTTTTAGGGAGGTTGAACTACATCGCCCGGTTCATATCTCACCTAACTGCTACGTGTGAACCACTATTCAAGTTGCTAAAGAAAGATCAAGCTGTAACGTGGAACGAAAATTGTCAGAGGGCGTTTGATAAAATAAAGAAGTATTTGGAGGAACCTCCTATTCTGATACCCCCAGTGGCAGGGAGACCCTTGATCATGTATTTGACGGTTCTTGAGGGAAGCATGGGTTGCGCTCTCGGTCAACACGACGAGACAGGAAGAAAAGAGCATGCGATCTACTACTTGAGTAAGAAATTTACAGACTGCGAATCTCGATACTCAATGCTGGAGAAAACTTGTTGCGCACTAGCTTGGGCCGCCAAGCGTTTGAGGCAGTACATGCTGAATCATACAACCATGCTCATCTCGAAGATGGATCCTATCAAATATGTATTCGAAAAGCAGGCGTTGTCAGGAAGAATTGCCCGTTGCCAGATGGTCTTGACTGAATATGACATTCAATATGTCTCGCAAAAGGCTATAAAGGGGAGTGTGCTGTCTGAGTATTTGGCTGAGCAGCCTATTGAAGATTACCAATCGATGAGGTTTGATTTTCCTGACGAGGATATCATGTACCTTAAGATGAAAGATTGTGAAGAGCCATTGCCAGATGAGGGGCCAGAGTTGGGTTCTAAATGGAAGATGATATTCGACGGAGCTGTGAATGCTTACGGTAGCGGAATAGGGGCAATCATCACTACGCCACACGGGTCGCACATCCCGTTTACTGCCCGATTGACCTTTGCCGTTACCAATAATGAGGCCGAATACGAAGCTTGTATAATGGGGCTTGAAGAAGCCATTGATTTGCGAATCAAAAATCTAGACGTATACGGAGATTCAGCTCTGGTGATTAACCAAATCAAAGGGGAATGGGAGACACGTCAGCCCAATTTGATACATTACATGAATTATGCAAGGAGATTGTTGCCTTTCTTCGATAAGGTGGAATTGCATCACGTACCGCGGGCAGAGAATCAAATGGCTGATGCCCTGGCCACTTTGTCTTCCATGTACAAAGTCAACTTCTGGAACGAGGCTCCCCGAATCATTATCTCTCGGCTTGACAGACCAGCTTATGTATTTGCAATTGGTGAAGCATCCGACGACAAACCATGGCATTTTGATATCCTTAACTTCCTGAAGAACAAAGAGTATCCGGCTGGGGCATCCAGTCAAGATCAGAAGACTCTCAGGAGATTAGCGGGTAATTTCTATTTGAACCCGGATGGTGTCTTATACAGGAGAAACCATGATTTGGTGTTGTTAAGGTGTGTAGATGAAAAAGAGGCGAAGCTACTCATGGAGGAAATACACGAAGGTACCTTTGGTACGCATGCTGGCGGACATGCTATGACAAGAAAGCTGCTGAGGGCAGGTTATTTTTGGCTGACTATGGAAACTGACTGTTTCAATTTTGCGAGGAAGTGCCCCAAGTGCCAAATCTATGCTGATAAGATTCATGTGCCTCCGAGTCCTCTAAATGTGATGTCATCACCATGGCCATTCTCGATGTGGGGAATCGATATGATTGGAAAGATCGAGCCGACGGCTTCTAACGGGCATCGATTCATTCTAGTGGCAATCGATTATTTCACCAAGTGGGTGGAAGCGGCGTCTTACGCAAATGTAACGAAGCAAGTGGTGGCCAGATTCATCAGGAGAGATATCATTTGCCGATATGGGATCCCCGAGCGGATAATCACAGACAACGGTTCGAACCTGAACAACAAAATGATGAAGGAGCTCTGTCAAAATTTCAAGATCGAACATCACAACTCCTCCCCTTACCGACCCAAGATGAATGGCGCTGTTGAGGCGGCCAATAAGAATATTAAGAAGATCGTTCAGAAAATGGTGGTGACCTATAAGGATTGGCACGAGATGCTACCCTTCGCATTGCATGGTTATCGTACGACGGCACGCACATCAACCGGGGCAACCCCGTTCTCGTTAGTATACGGAATGGAGGCAGTATTACCATTGGAAGTTGAGATCCCTTCTCTGAGGGTATTGCGAGACGTTCAGCTGGACGAGGCAGAATGGGTGAAAGACAGGTTGAACCAACTGAGTTTGATGGACGAGAAGAGGTTGGCTTCTCTAGCATATGGTCGTTTATACCAGAGCCGAATGAAGAAAGCGTATGATAAGAAAATACATCCGCGAAGCTTTCAGACGGGCGACCTTGTGCTGAAAAGGATTCTCCCTCCGCAAGCAGATCACAGGGGCAAATGGACCCCTAACTACGAATGGCCATACGTTGTCAGGAAAGTCTTTTCAGGAGGAGCGTTGTTGTTGTCCACTATGGACGGTGAAGACTTTACGTCACCTTTGAATTCAGACGCAGTTAAAAAATACTTTGCTTAAAATAGACCCGCTGGACAGAAAAAAGAGAGTCCAGGCAAAAATGGGGCATCCTGACGAACCAAAAACAGAATGAAAGGTTCGGGCAAAAGTTAGGGATAAAATTGAAAAAATATACACCCGCGAAGTTGAAAACCTACACTGGGCGGCTTCGGCAAAAAAGGGTATCCCGGTGAATTGAAAACCCGTAAAGGGCGGTTCACGCAAAAGTTAGGGATTTGAAAAGCAAATGACTGCGGTCCGAATTTGATATTGCAATGAAAATCAGTGCGGGAGAACGCCTAAAAGATCGGTTATCTGGTACAACCTCTTCAGAAGTGTGAATACCGGGAAAGCATTAGAGTCGGATGAGTCATAGGAGGATTAGTTCGTGGTGTTCATCTGCATCCCGCTGCCGACATGTGTACAAATTTAGTTTGTCAATGTATTTATGCTTCTTGTGCGTACTTGTATATTTGCTTTGCGTAGCTTCCTCTTTTCAGGAGTTACATCCCGTGTACAAACTCCGCTCATTCAGGGGCCCAATCAATGAAATATGTTATTCAGTACTTGATGCTGGTTCTTTACTGTTTTGTGCATGATAAAGCGCCTAAGTTTATTGAAACTAGCATGTGTATAACATCACTGGCCTTTGCCAACAATTGCTAAAGCTTTGAATTAACTGAAAATAACGTCACTAACCTGAATCGATTTAGTTGCATAGACTTGTCGTGTCTTGTTTGTGCTGTTGCAGGTTTCATAGCCGTATGAGGAAGAGGATCAAAAGATTGCAATAACGAAAGACTTGGTCTCCACGCAGGTCATGCATGTTCCTTACTGAAGAAGGATCGAATTCCCCAGCTAGTCGTGGCCTATCCAAGAGGACATGCTCCAGCAAAGTCATTATCCTCAGTAGAGAGTGGTTCAGCCTCAGAAGATTAATATTTCCAATTGGCAAGCTGTATTCAGGCAATTTACCTCTCCCCACAGGGTCATTTACTCTCTCTAGCGGAGTCAGTTGATTTTCCCCAAGAGAATCATCCCATCCCCAGCGGAATTCTCTTCTCAGCAAATGTTTTCATTCCTTCCAGTGGAACTCGAAGATTAAGACTCTCCCTGGCAGAGTTGGTGTAGTTCTGACATTTATTTTGTCAGAACATCGTGTGATATCAGTTCACTCTCCAGCAGAAGTTCAATCATACTGAGCACATCCGCTATTTCCCAGCAGAGTTGTATCCCCCAGCAGGGTGTTGCTTCAACGAGGTGCTAGGTTAAGTTCCCAATTTCCCAGCTGAATCGACTTCATCTGCCCAGCATTTATTTTGCTGGAATGATTCTGTAGCACCTGGCTATCCCCAGCGGAGTTGGCATTTATTTTCAGCATTTATTTTTGCTGAAACAGCTCCTGTGCCCAGCAGTTCGAGTCTGCATTCGCATCAGCATATAGTGTCATACTTGCATTAACCAAATAAACGTGTAGCATTCCCATGTCGAAGGGAGCATTGCATCATTGCCAAACATATGCATTTGTGAAACATAAACCAGGTTGGTTAACCGTTTGTGTTCAAGTGTTATTTCTCTTGCAGGTGGAGAGAGCTCTGGCTCAAATAAATTACCAAACATTCAAGGTCTCGACGTGAGACATTCAACGAAGTGTCAGCTTTGGCACTACTCCCCACAGAGTCAGCGGGATAAGTTTCTCTTTGTCCCCAAGCAGAGTTACTTATGTCCCCGCCAGAGTTTCTTGTTGAAGTTTCTCTAGTCCGACCAGCGGATTGTTTCCTCCAAAGTTGTTGTTACGTCAACATTAAAAGGTTTCATGAACCGAAATTTCAGAGGCTACCGCCGGTTATCAGAACAGGCATCCGGAAGTTTGGTTTCCCAAATATCCCCAGTAGAGTCAGCCTCAAAGCTGCTGTAACGTCAGTGGTAAAAGGTTTTGCGGACCAATGGAAGGATGAGTCCTAACGTGGACGGGTTTATTGACAGGTTTTTTTTTTTTTTGCTAAGAGAAGTGGGAGTCCTGACGTGGACAAAGTCTTATTTCCCCGGCAAGTCGAAGACGCGCAAGTCCTGACGTGGATAGGTTCTATTACTTCAGTAGGTTGAGGTATGGGTCCTGACGTGGACAAGTCTCACTTCCCTAATGGGTCGAAGGTGCACGAGTCCTGACGTGGACGAGGTTTTATTTTCTCATTAAGTCAAGAGGCGAGTCCTGACGGGGACAAATCAAGACGAAACGTGAGTCCTGACGTGGACAGCTATATTCCTTACGGGGAAGCAAGTGTATTCCTAACGTGGAAAGTTTAGTCCTGACGCGGACAGATCTAGACGAAGTCTTATTCCTTACGTGGAAGAGAAAGATGTTATCCCTCACGTGGAAGTGTTATTCCTAACGTGGAAATGTTATTCCTGACGTGGAAAGATAAGATCGTTTCCTTACGTGGAAAGATGGAGTCCTTACGCGGACATATCAAGTCGGAGTCCTAACATGGACAGATTGAGATTATATTCCTTACGTGGAAATATTGGGGTCCTTACGTGGACAGATTCAAATCGAGATGTGATTCCTTACGTGGAAAGATAGTATTCCTTACGTGGAAAGAGGCTTGTATTCCTGACGTGGAAAGAAAGAGTGTGTTCCTGACGTGGAAGGGGTTTAGTCCTGACGCGGACAGATTCGAAAGAAGACGTATTCCTTACGTGGAGGAGTTTGACGAAGAAGAAGTTCATTCCTTACATGGAAAGGTGAGCCCTAACGTGGACGGTGTTATTCCTAACGTGGAAAAGTTTACTCCTAACGTGGACGATTTATTTCTGACGCGAAGGCAGACGAGCCATCCCCGACAAAGTTGTTGAAGTTTTTCGAATTGACGAAGCAGGCGTCCTAACGTGGACAATGTTCTATCCCCAGCATGGTCGCACGAGATCAGTGGGTTACTGTAACGGTTAGATTCAGCTGATGAATGTCGTTCCCCGAGCAGCGGCGCAGGTTATTTCTGCGGTTGGCAAATTTCTGGTTCCACTGGTATTCAACCGTCTCGTACCGCGAATGTCTGAAGGCTCCGGGCTCTTCACCCAATCAGGTCCAAGTCGCTTGAATAGGGGCAGCTGTTGCACCCTAAAATTTGCCCAACCTTATTCACTGGGTTTATGTTTCAATATCATTAGCATTTGCATATAGAGTCATGTACATAGCCTAACCATCTGCATAGCATAAGCATAGCAAGTCATCCAGCAGGGGGCCAATCATTATTATCATCTCTAGAGGCCTATCAAGAGGTTATTATCCTAATTTAATCTCATTCAAGTCATCAGAAAAGAATTTGGAAGCTATCAAGTCAATGGATCAAGCAGTTCATCTATCTCCTAACTAAGGGTGTCTAAGGATCAACAAAGAAATGGTGAGCTGTGAATTGAAGGCATGGGGAGTATCTAGACATCTTGGAGGACTTAGAAAGTCATTTGGAGAAGGAGACAGGTCATTGGAGTAGACACAAGAGTTGTGGATGAAGACAGTCAACTAGGGTTTCATCTGGGTCAACCCTAGGTCAACCCTAGGTCAACCCTAGGTCAATTGATTGATTTAAGGGAATTAAGGGCTATTGAAGAGATGTGGGGTTCATCATTTGACATGCAGATAAATATATGGTGATATTCCAAGAAGAAATCAAGAGAAATCAAGGAGAAGAGGAGTTTCTAAATTAGGGTTTCTGTGTAAAATCCCCTAGTTTAGGTCAAATTTCCAAGCAAGATAAGTCAAAATGCAAGATTCAAATGGATCCTTGGTCAACATGAAACTTGTAGAGGATCTCAATACATTTAATTTTAGTGGTGGAAGACATCAAGGAGATTTATAGAACTCAAGTTATGGTCCTTGCAAGTTACAGGTCATCTGAGGTATCTGAAGTTTTGTCTATGAAAGTGACTTGACTTCCAAGCAATTTTTACCCCTCAAGGAGATTTCAAATGAATTTCTGGTCAACATAAGAGTTGTTCCTTATTGTCTTAGCGTTCTAGAATGGTATAGTATGCCTTCATATGACTTGTGGAACTCTACTTATGGTCTTGGCAAGCAAAGGGTATTTTGGTCATTTGTGAATTACAGGTCATTTTAACCTATGCCCAAAACTCATACAAGGAGGCCTCAAATGGAAAAACTTACAACATCAAACTTGCTCCAAATGACATTTTGAGTCTAGAAAAGTGACCATGAGAGATTGGAAAGATTCATTGCACAAGGTTTCAAAATTGTTGAATGTAATGAAGAAAAATGGACTTAAAAATGAGATTTTTCATATTTTGGCCAAATGAAGCAAAATTATAGGTCATTTTGAATGGAAAGATCATTTTAAAGACATTGGCTAAAGTAGAATTTTGAGTTTAGTTCATGTTTTAAGAGTTATCCATGGTTGCTTACAATGAAAGAAACATAAACCAATTTCAAGGGAAAGAATACAAGGGAAACTTCTCCAAGGTTCTAGGAGTTTCTAAACCCATGTATATATTGATATGAAGAGCTTCATGCCATGGTTGGTGCTTCCATTTGTTCAAAACCCCAAATTTTCCACACTTTATCATTTTTGCATAAGCTTTCCAAAATCTCTATAATCTCCATCAATCTTCATATCTTTGGATTGAATCTTTATCATCATCATTCAAACACCATGATTCACATCAAGAATTGGCTGAATTGATCAAGAATTGTACCATTCATCTTTTTCATTCCAAGTTGCATTTTCATCCAAACTCCATTAAAACTTCATCTACCATTCCAATTTCTGTTATCATCATCATCCACCACCATCATAGGGTATTTGGCAAAGGAAAGTGGAAGGAATTCGTGGCTGGAGAAGGAGATCCAAGTTTAAACTCCAACTTGCATGAAGAGTGGGATAGAGTGATTCACAAGGATTGATCAAGAACCATTGCAAACAGAAGCATACATAATCATTGAAGATCACTTGCAGCAAGTACCAAGGGTTGAATTGGAGTCTAACCACCATTGCCATCATCACTTGCAAGGTATGCATAATCTTTCGAATCTCCTCATTTATGCTGTTGTAGATCATGTGGTTAGGATAGGAGTGTTTAGAGACCATAGGGGAATGATTCTTGAAATCTAGGGATAGTTTTGTGAAGATCCATGGCAGGTTACCATTTTTGTGAGCTCCAAGAACAAGCTGTGTATTGGATTATAATTGATATGATCAGGCATAGAATGATGAGGATAGCATGTAGAGTAACTGTAGGTCATCAGGTTTGAGTTCTAGAAAAGTGGATATCAGACGAGTATGGTGAACCCTAACTTTCGTGTCCTCTGTTTGGGATCCACAAGGAGAATTAGCAAAAACTAGGACCAGGCATGAATTCCTTGTGTTTAGTAGATCATTTTAGGGCTTTGGATTTTTCATTTTCATCAAGGGAGCATGGAGAAAGATCGAGTGGAATTTTCGTGCATGAAGCATGTTTCTGAAACCCTAAATGGATAGAGGAAGAAGACGACGCGTATGCCCTTGGATCTGATGGAGATGTTTGACTTGACCAAGAATCAGACACTCCATATTCAACCTGAGATTTGGTGGGAAATTTTAAATATTGAAACGCGCCGTTTCATTTAATAGAGGGAATTGGGCTCAGCTTGCTATACACACCCCCCAATTTGATGGGCCCAACGCGCTGAACTTGATCTTCTTACTATTCTTACCCCCTCCCTTTATTTCTTTCTATTTTCTTTTTCAATTTCTTTTTATTTTCATTCATTTTTGAAAATTCATAACAAATTAGAAATTGCATATTTTTAATTCATTCTTTTTTTAGCCTTTTCTTTAAAAAGTCAAGAAAATTATAAAAAATAAATATTGCATTTTATTTTTTATTTGATATTTTTCCCATATTTTCCAAATAAATAGCATTTTAATGAGTTTCATGTCATACATAAATTTGTTAATTTTTGTTCTATTAATTGCTTTAATATTTTGTGTCCATTCTTTTTAGGTTGTTTAGTTTAGATGTTCAACTTGTAAATGCAATTTAATTCATATTTTTAGAAATTAATTTTAGGTGTTTAGTTTAGGTGAGAACAACATGAACAAACTAGGGTTTTGGGTGATAACTTAGGAGAATTAATTCATTTCCCTTAGGGCTTAGAGTTTGAATAGGTTAGCTATGGGCTTATAGGGGCTATGGGTAGTTATTAGATCCCCTTAGAAAAAGTCAGGATTCCCCTACTGCTATTAATGTACTGTATATGTCTGATTGACTGGTGTGGTGTGCCCTCTGGGGATTATTACTTGTCTGTGTGGGTATTGGGGTTGCTTGGGGACTTGGGAGAGCTGAAGACTTGTGAAGATGAAGCCATTGGAGATTCAGAGATTGAAGTTCAACTTCCAGAGTTGAAGAGGAGTTTCCTGCTAGCGGCTGTTGTGGAGATTAGGGTTTAGGAGCTAGGCAGAGCTCTAGGTTAGAAAGCTTGTTTCTCAAACATGGATTGCCTTGTCTGCATCCATTCTTCTCTGTGATACAGAGTCTCTCTAAGACACTCACCCCCTTCCTTTGGAAGGCTTGGTGATAGTGTCTAAGAGATAGAACTCTTGAGAGAAAATGTCATATGTGTTAGAAGCAGTCTGTTCACCACCCTTGGTAGTCAACTGATTGCTTAACACCCAATTCACTCTTGTGACTGATCCCTCATCCTGGAGGTTTGAACTTGAAGAAAAGCCATTGTAGATAGAAGACTGATGATCAAAGCCCTTTCCTGAAGGCCATGAAGATGGAGATTGAAGCTTGTTGAAGCCTGTAGCTGATTGGAGATTATTTGAAGCCAGATGTTGATTCAAAGTTGCTGAAGCTGTTTGTTTTATTGTTGTATTTCACTTCTGCTGTATTGTTTGGTTTTCCTGACTGTATTGTTTGCTGTTTAACCTGTTGGGTTGAAAGTGAATCCTGTTCACTTTTGCCTATTGTTTTCTAGGTTCGAGGTTGAGTGGGACTCCCTTGCCTCGCTTGTACTGTTGCATTCATGCATTTTACTGTTTTACTGTATATATCTGCTATTGTTTCTGTTTCCGTTTGTTCCCTTAGGATCTCTGTTTCTCTCTGTGCAAGAGAGGAGCATGATAGACACTAGGTCTTAACCCATGCATGATAACATTAGGATAGTTTGTTTCCCTTCGCAACCGTAGGTTAGAGTTCTATCTCTTTCTTTCTCAAAACAAACAGAAAAACACATAAAGATTTCAAACACAATAAAAGACACTTCTTTCATAAAAGAATGTGAACCCATCAAAACGTTATTTTTGTCCGCCGGGACTGCTAATCAAAGAAACCTTTTCAGAAGGAATAAAATCAACCAAGACAAGCTTGTGTCATACGTGGCCCGAACTACGTTTGCTCTGATCTTCCATGCTGTATGGAAGTACGTAGGCATAGGATGCGATATCCTAGCGACCAACCTTCCCCTCCTTTCCCGTAGGTAGGCGAACTACGTTGACTCTGATTTCTCGTTCCAGACGGGAATACGTAGGCATAAAGTGCGATACTTTGCCGAGTCATTTTATTTTCATTTTATTTTCTTTTAACCCCTTAACCCTTAGTTTAGATAGAAACACCAATCCGTACTAGAAAACAAGCGTGGATCCCGTCGAGTACGACGGACGTGAGGGGTGCTAATACCTTCCCCTTGCGTAACCGACTCCCGAATCCAGGTTTGGGTTGCGATGACCGTACCTTTCCCGTGTTGTGCGAGGTTTACTCTGAGCGTTTCCTTTCCCTCCCGTGGGATAAATAACGCACGGTGGCGACTCTTCTGTTCAGCCGGCGCCGATTTTCGCAGTAGCGACACTATCATTTCATCGATCTATGATTGTGCGAGTTTGTTTTGCTCTATCATCCTTTTGGTGATAGTAACCGGTGTGAGTATGCTCCGTTATCCTTTTGGTGGTGGGTCTGTCATTTTGTCGATGTCAGATTGTGCGAGTGTGTTTTGCTCTATCATCCTTTTGGTGGTAGTAGCTGGTGTGTGTTTGTCCAGTAGTCCTTTTGGTGGTGGTTCTGTCATTTCGTCAATGTCAGATTGTGCGAGTGTGTTTTGCTATATCATCCTTTTGGTGGTAGTAGCCGGTGTGAGTTCACTCCATCATGATTTTGGTGGTGGGTCTGTCATTTCGTCGATGCTAGATTGTGCGATTGTTTTGCTCTATCATTATTTTGGTGGTAGTTGCTGGTGTGAGTTTGCTCCGTTATCCTTTTGGTGGTGGGTCTGTGATTTTGTCGATGTAAGATTGTGGAGTTTGTTTTGCTCTATCATCCTTTTGGTGGTAGTAGCTGGTGTGAGTTGGCTCTGTAATCCTTTTGGTGGTGGGTCTGTCATTTCATTGATGTCCGATTATGCGAGTGTCTTTTGCTCTATCATCCTTTTGGTGGTAGTAGCTGGTGTGAGTTTGCTCAATAATCCTTTTGGTGGTGGGTCTATCATTTCATCGATCTATGATTGTGCGAGTTTGTTTTGCTCTATCATCCTTTTGGTGATAGTAACCAGTGTGAGTATACTCCGTTATCCTTTTGGTGGTGGGTCTGTCATTTTGTCGATGTCAGATTGTGCGAGTGTGTTTTGCTCTATCATCCTTTTGGTGGTAGTAGCTGGTGTGTGTTTGTCCAGTAGTCCTTTTGGTGGTGGGTCTGTCATTTCGTCGATGTCAGATTGTGCGAGTGTGTTTTGCTATATCATCCTTTTGGTGGTAGTAGCCGGTGTGAGTTTGCTCCGTCAACCTTTTGGTGGTGGGTCTGTCATTTCGTCGATGCTAGATTGTGCGATTGTTTTGCTCTATCATTATTTTGGTGGTAGTTGCTGGTGTGAGTTTTCTCCGTTATCCTTTTGGTGGTGGGTCTGTGATTTTGTCGATGTAAGATTGTGGAGTTTGTTTTGCTCTATCATCCTTTTGGTGGTAGTAGCTGGTGTGAGTTGGCTCTGTAATCCTTTTGGTGGTGGGTCTGTCATTTCATTGATGTCAGATTATGCGAGTGTCTCTTGCTCTATCATCCTTTTGGTGGTAGTAGCTGGTTTGAGTTTGCTCAATAATCCTTTTGGTGGTGGGTCTGCCATTTCATCTATCTCAGATTGTTCGAGTTTGTTTTGTTCTATCATCCTTTTGGTGATAGTAACCGGTGTGAGTATGCTCCGTTATCTTTTTTGGTGGTGGGTCTGTCATTTTGTCGATGTCAGATTGTGCGAGTGTGTTTTGCTCTATCATCCTTTTGGTGGTAGTAGCTGGTGTGAGTTCGCTCCGTCATCCTTTTGGTGGTGGGTCTGTCATTTCATCGATGCTAGATTGTGCGATTGATTTGCTATATCATTATTTTGGTGGTAGTAGCCGGTGTGAGTTTGCTCCGTTATCCTTTTGGTGTTGGGTCTGTGATTTTGTCGATGTAAGATTGTGGAGTTTGTTTTGCTCTATCATCCTTTTGGTGGTAGTAGCTGGTGTGAGTTCCCTCAGTAATCCTTCTGGTGGTGAGTCTGTCATTTCGTCGATCTCAGATTGTGCGAGTGTGGTTTGCTCTATCATTCTTTTCGTGGGAGTAGCTGGTGTGAGTTTGCTCAATAATCCTTTTGGTGGTGGGTCTGTCATTTCATCGATGTCAGATTGTGCGAGTGTGTTTTGCTCTATCATCCTTTTGGTGGTAATAGCTGGTGTGAGTTGCCTCAGTAATCCTTTTGGTGGTGGGTCTGTCATTTCATCGATGTCAGATTATGCGAGTATCTTTTACTCTATCATCCTTTTGGTGGTAGTTGCTGGTGTGAGTTTACTCAATAATCCTTTTGGTGGTGGGTTTGTCATTTCATCGATCTCAGATTGTGCGAGTGTGTTTTGCTCTATCATCCTTTTGGTGATAGTAGCCGATGTGAGTACACTCCGTTATCCTTTTGGTGGTGGGTCTTTCATTTTTTCGATGTCAGATTGTGGAGTGTCTTTTGCTCTATCATCCTTTTGGTGGTAGTAGCTGGTGTGTGTTTGTTCAGTAGTCCTTTTGGTGGTGGGTCTGTCATTTCGTCGATGTCAGATTGTGCGAGTGTGTTTTGCTATATCATCCTTTTCGTGGTAGTAGCCGGTGTGAGTTTGCTCCGTCATCCTTTTGGTGGTGGGTATGTCATTTCGTCGATGCTAGATTGTGCGATTGTTTTGCTGTATCATTATTTTGGTGGTAGTAGCCGGTGTGAATTTGCTCCGTCATCCTTTTGGTGGTGGGTCTGTCATTTCATCTATGTCAGATTGTGCGAGCGTCTTTTGCTCAATAATCCTTTTGGTGGTGGGTCTATTATTTCATCGATCTCAGATTGTGTGAGTGTGTTTTGCTCTATCATCCTTTTGTTGATAGTAGCTGGTGTGAGTACGCTCTATTATCCTTTTGTTGGTGGGTCTGTGATTTTGTCGATGTAAGATTGTGGTGTCTGTTTTGCTCTATCATCTTTTTGGTGGTAGTAGCTGGTGTGTGTTTGCTCAGTAATCATTTTGGCGGTGTGTGATTTTGTCGATGTCAGATTGTGCGAGTGTGTTTTGCTCTATCATTCTTTTGGTGATAGTAGTCGGTGTGAGTACGCTCCGTTATCCTTTTGGTGGTGGTTCTGTCATTTTGTCGATGTCAGATTGTGCGAGTGTCTTTTTCTATATCATCATTTTGGTGGTAGTAGCTGGTGTGAGTTTGCTCAATAATCCTTTTGGTTGTGGGTCTGTCATTTCGTCGATCTCAGATTGTGCGAGTGTGTTTTGCTCTATCATCCTTTTGGTGATACTAGCCGGTGTGAGTTTGCTCCGTTATCTTTTTTGTGGTGGTTCTGTGACTTTGTCGATGTAAGATTGTGCGAGTGTGTTTTGCTATATCATCTTTTTGGTGGTAGTAGCCGGTGTGAGTTCTCTCCGTCATCCTTTTGGTGGTGGGTCTGTCATTTTGTCAATGCTAGATTGTGCTAGTGTGGTTTGCTCTATCATCCTTTCGGTGATAGTAGCTGGTGTGAGTTTGCTCTGTCATCCTTATGGTGGTGGGTCTGTCATTTCGTCGATATCAGATTGTGCGATTGTGGTTTGCTCTATCATCCTTATGGTGGTAGTAACCGGTGTGAGTTCGCTACGTCATCCTTTTGGTGGTGGGTCTGTCATTTCATTGATTTCCGATTGTGCGAGTGTGTTTTGCTCTATCCTCTTTTTGTGGTAGTAGCTAGTGTGAGTTTGCTCAATAATCCTTTTGATGGTGGGTCTGTCATTTCATCGATGTCAGACTGTGCGATTGTGGTTTGCTCTATCATCCGTATGGTGGTAGTAGCCGGGGTGAGTTCGCTCTGTCATCCTTTTGGTGGTGGATCTGTCATTTCGTCGATGTCAGATTGTGCGAGTGTTTTTCTCTATCATCAATTTGGTGGTAGTAGCCGGTGTGAGTTTGCTCTGTCATCCTTTTGGTGGTGGGTCTTTCATTTCGGTGTTGCCAGAGTGTGTGAGTGTTTTGCTCTTCCATCCGTTTTGTGGTGGTAGCCGGTGTGAGTTTGCTCCATCATCCTTTTGGTGGTGGGTCTGTGATTTCGTCGATGCTAGATTGTGGGAGTTTGTTTTGCTCTATAATCCTTTTGGTTTTAGTAGCCGCAGTGAGTTCTCTATGTCATCCTTTTAGTGGTGGGTATGTCATTTTGTCGATGTCAGATTGTGCTATTGTTTTGCTCTATCATTATTTTTGTTGTTGTAGCTGGTGTGAGTTCGCTCCGTCATCCTTTTGGCGGTGGTTCTGTCATTTCATCGATGTCAGGTTTTGCAATTGTGTTTTACTCTATCATCCTTTTGGTGGGAGTAGCTGGTGTGAGTTTGCTCAATAATCCTTTTGGTGGTGGGTCTGTCATTTCATCGATCTCAGACTGTGCGATTGTGTTTTGCTCTATCATCCTTTTGGTGATAGTAGCCGGTGTGAGTACGCTCCGTTATCCTTTTGGTGGTGGGTCTGTCATTTTGTCGATGTCAGATTGTGCGAGTGTCTTTTGCTCTATCATCTTTTTGGTGGTAGTAGCTGGTGTGAGTTTGCTCAATAATCCTTTTGGTGGTGGGTCTGTCATTTCATCGTTCTCAGATTGTGCGAGTGTGTTTTCTCTATCATCCGTTTTGTGATAGTAGCCGATGTGAGTTTGCTCCGTTATCCTTTTGGTGGTGGGTCTGTGATTTTGTCGATGTAAGATTATACGAGTGTGTTTTGTTATATCATCGTTTTGGTGGTAGTAGCCGGTGTGAGTTCTCTCCGTCATCCTTTTGGTGGTGGGTCTGTCATTTCGTCGATGTTAGATTGTACGATTGTTTTGCTCTATCATCCTTTTGGTGGTAGTAGTTGGTGTGAGTTTGCTCAGTAATCCTTTTGGTGGTGGGTCTGTCATTTTGTCAATGTCAGATTGTGCGAGTGTGGTTTGCTCTATCATCCTTTTGGTAGGAGTAGCTGGTGTGAGTTTGCTCAATAATCCTTTTGGTTGTGGGTCTGTCATTTCATCGATGTCAGATTGTGCGAGTGTGTTTTGCTCTATCATCCTTTTGGTGATAGTAGCCGGTGTGAGTAAGTTGTGTTATCCTTTTGTTGGTGGTTCTGTCATTTTGTCGATGTCAGATTGTGGAGTTTGTTTTGCTCTATCATCCTGTTGGTGGTAGTAGCTAGTGTGAGTTTGCTCCGTCATCCTTTTGATGGTGGGTCTGTCATTTCGTCGATGTCATATTGTGCTAGTGTGGTTTGCTCTATCATCCTTTTGGTGATAGTAGCCGGTGTGAGTTCACTCCGTTATCCTTTTGGACGTGGGTCTTTCATTTTGTCGATGTCAGATTGTGCGAGTGTGTTTTGCTCTATCATCCTTTTGGTGGTAGTAGCCGGTGTGAGTTAGCTCTGTCATCCATTTGGTGGTGGGTCTGTCATTTCATCGATGTCCGATTGTGCGAGTGTGTTTTGCTCTATCATCCTTTTGGTGGTAGTAGCTGGTGTGAGTTTGTTCAATAATCCTTTTGGTGGTGGGTGTGTCATTTCATCGATGTCAGATTGTGCGATTGTGGTTTGCTCTATCATCCTTATGGTGGTAGTAGCTGGTGTGAGTTCGCTCCGTCATCCTTTTGGTGGTGTGTTTGTCATTTCGTCGATGTCAGATTGTGCGAGTGTTTTGCTCTATCATCAGTTTGGTGGAAGTAGCCGGTGTGAGTATGCTTTGTCATCCTTTTGGTGGTAGGTCTGTCATTTCGTCGATGTCAGATTGTGCGAGTGTTTTGCTCTATCATCCGTTTGGTGGTAGTAGTCGGTGTGGGTTTGCTCCGTCATCCTTTTGGTGGTGGGTCTATGATTTCGTCGGTGCTAGATTGTGCGAGTTTGTTTTACTCTATCATCCTTTTGGTTTTAGTAGCCGGTGTGTGTTTGCTCCGTCATCCTTTTGGTGGTGGGTCTATCATTTCATCGATGTCAGATTGTGCGATTGTTTTGCTCTATCATTCTTTTGGTGGTAGTAGCCTGTGTGAGTTTGCTCAGTCATCCTTTTGGCAGTGGGTCTGTGGTTTCATCGATGTCAGATTGTGCGAGTTTGTTTTGCTTTATCATCCTTTTGGTGATAGTAGCCGGTGTGAGTTCGCTACGTTATCCTTTTGGTGGTGGGTCTATCATTTTGTCGATGTCAGATTGTGCGAGTGTGTTTTGCTCTATAATCCTTTTGGTGGTAGTAGCCGGTGTGAGTTAGCTCTGTAATCCTTTTGTTGGTGTGTTTGTCATTTAGTCGATGTCAGATTGTGCGATTGTGTTTTGCTCTATCATCCTTTTGTTGGTAGTAGCCGGTGTGTTTTTGCTTAGTATTCCTTTTGGTGGTGGGTCTGTCATTTCGTCGATGTCAGATTGTGCGAGTGTTTTGCTCTATCATCTGTTTGGTGGTAGTAGCCGGTGTGACTTTGCTCCGTCATCCTTTTGGTGGTGGGTATATGATTGCTTCGATGTAAGATTGTGTGAGTTTGCTTTGCTCTATCATCCTTTTGGTTTTAGTAGCCAATGCGAGTTCGCTATGTCATCCTTTTGGTGATGGGTCTGTAATTTCGTTGATGTCAGATTGTGCGATTGTTTTGCTCTATCATTCTTTTGTTGGTAGTAGCCGGTGTGAGTTCGCTTCGTTATCCTTTTGGGTGTGGGTCCGTCATTTTGTCGATGTCAGATTGTGTGAGTCTATTTTCCTCTATCATCCTTTTGGTGGTAGTAGCTGGTGTGAGTTTCCTCAGTAATCCTTTTGGTGGTGGATCTGTCATTTTGTCGATGTCAGATTGTGCGAGTGTGTTTTGCTGTATCATCCTTTTGGTGGTAGTAGTCGGTGTGAGTTTGCTCCGTTATCCTTTTGGTGGTGGGTGTGTCATTTCGTCGATGTCAGATTGTGCGAGTGTTTTGCTCTATCATCGGTTTGGTGGTAGTAGCCTGTGTGAGTTTGCGCCGTCATCCTTTCGGTGGTAGGTCTGCCATTTCGTCGATGTCAGATTGTGCGAGTGTTTTGCTCTATCATTCATTTCGTGGTAGTAGCTGGTGTGAGTTCAGTCCGTTATCCTTTTGGTGGTGGGTCTGTCTTTTTGTCAATGTCAGATTGTGCGAGTCTGTTTTGCTCTATCATCCTTTTGTTGGTAGTAGCTGGTGTGAGTTTGCTCAGTAATGCTTTTTGTGGTGGGTGTGTCATTTCGTCGATGTCAGATTGTGCGAGTGTGTTTTGCTCTATAATCCTTTTGGTGGTAGTAGTCGGTGTGAGTTCGCTCCGTCATCCTTTTGGTGGTGGGTCTGTCATTTCGTCGATGTCAGATTGTGCGAGTGTTTTGCTCTATCATCCGTTTGGTGGTAGTAGCCGGTGTGCGTTTACTCCGTCATCCTTTTGGTGGTGGGTTTGTCATTTCGTCGATGTCAGATTGTGTGATTGTTTTGCTCTATCATTCATTTGGTGGTAGTAGCCTGTGTGAGTTTGCTCAGTCATCCTTTTGACGGTGGGTCTGTGATTTCATCGATGTCAGATTGTGAGAGTGTGTTTTTCTCTATCATCCATTTTGTGATAGTAGCCGGTGTGAGTTCGCTACGTTATACTTTTGGTGGTGGGTCAATTATTTTGTCGATGTCAGATTGTGCGATTGTTTTGGTGGTAGTAGCCGGTGTGTGTTAGATCTGTCATCCTTTTGTGGCGGGTCTGTCATTTCATTGATGTCAGATTCTGCGAGTGTTTTTTGCTCTATCATGCTATTGGTGGTAGTATCCGGTGTGAGTTTGCTCAGTCATCCTTTTGGTAGTGGGTCTGTCATTTCGTCGATGCTAGATTGTGCGAGTTTATTTTGCTCTATCATCCTTTTGTTGGTAGTAGCTGGTGTGAGTTTGCTCAGTAATCCTTTTGGTGGTGGGTCTGTCATTTCGTCGATGTCAGATTGTGCGACTGTGTTTTGCTCTATCATCCTTTTGGTGATAGTAGCCGGTGTGAGTTCGCTATGTTATCCTTTTGGTGGTGGGTCAATCATTTTGTCGATGCCAGATTGTGCGAGTGTGTTTTGCTCTATAATTCTTTTGGTGGTAGTAGCCGGTGTGAGTTAACTCTGTCATCCTTTTTGTGGTGGGTCCGTCATTTCGTTGATGTCAGATTGTGCGAGTGTGTTTTGCTCTATCATTCTATTGGTGGTAGTAGCCGGTGTGAGTTCGCTCAGTCATCATTTTGGTGGTGAATCTGTCATTTCGTCGATGTCAGATTGTGCGAGTGTTTTGTTCTATCATCTGTTTGGTGGTAGTAGCCGGTGTGAGTTTGCTCCGTCATCCTTTTGGTGGTGGGTCTGTCATTTCGTCGATGTCAGATTGTGCGATTGTTTTGCTCTATCTTTCTTTTGGTGGTAGTAGCCAGTGTGAGTTCGCTCTGTTATCCTTCTGGGTGTGGGTCTGCCATTTTGTCAATGTCAGATTGTGCGAGTCTATTTTTCTCTCTCATCCTTTTGTTAGTAGTAGCCAGTGTGAGTTCGCTCTGTCATCCTATTGGTAGTGGGTATGTCATTTTGTCGATGTCAAATTGTGCGAGTGTTTTGCTCTATCATTCGTTTGGTGGTAGTAGCCGGTGTGGCTTTGCTCCATCATCCTTTTGGTGGTGGGTCTGTGATTTTGTCGATGCTAGATTGTGAGAATTTGTTTTACTCTATCATCCTTTTAGTTTTAGTAGCCGGTGTGCGTTTGCTCCGTCATCCTTTTGGTGGTGGGTCTGTCATTTCGTCGATGTCAGATTGTGCGATTGTTTTGCTCTATCATTCTTTTGGTGGTAGTAGCCTGTGTGAGTTTGTTCAGTCATGCTTTTGGCGGTGGGTCTAAGATTTCATCGATGTCAGATTGTGCGAGTGTGTTTTGCTCTATCATCCTTTTGGTGATAGTAACCGGTGTGAGTTCGCTACGTTATCCTTTTGGTGGTGGGTCAATCATTTTGTCGATGTCAGATTGTGCGAGTGTGTTTTGCTCTATCATCCTTTGGTGGTATTAGCCGGTGTGAGTTAGCTCTGTCATCCTTTTTGTGGTGGGTCTGTCATTTCGTTGATGTCAGATTGTGCGAGTGTGTTTTGCTCTATCATCCTATTGGTGGTAGTAGCCGGTGTGAGTTCGGTAAGTCATCTTTTTGGTGGTGGGTCTTTCATTTTGTCTATGTCAGATTGTGCAAGTGTTTTGCTCTATCATCTGTTTGGTGGTAGTAGCCGGTGTAAGTTTGCTCCGTCATCCTTTTGGTGGTGGGTATGTGATTGTGTCGATGCTAGATTGTGTGAGTTTGTTTTTCTCTATCATCCTTTTGGTTTTAGTAGCCGCTGTGAGTTCTCTTCATCATCCTTTTGGTGGTGGGTCTGTAATTTCGTTGATGTCAGATTGTGCGATTGTTTTGCTTTATCATCCTTTTAGTGGTAGTAGCCGGTGTGTGTTAGATCTGTCATCCTTTTGTGGCGGGTCTGTCATTTCATTGATGTCAGATTCTGCGAGTGTTTTTTGCTCTATCATGCTATTGGTGGTAGTAGCCGGTGTGAGTTTGCTCAGTCATCCTTTTGGTAGTGGGTCTGTCATTTCGTCGATGCTAGATTGTGCGAGTTTATTTTGCTCTATCATCCTTTTGTTGGTAGTAGCTGGTGTGAGTTTGCTCAGTAATCCTTTTGGTGGTGTGTCTGTCATTTCGTCGATGTCAGATTGTGCGAGTGTGTTTTGCTCTATCAACCATTTGGTGATAGTAGCCGGTGTGAGTTCGCTATGTTATCCTTTTGGTGGTGGGTCAATCATTTCGTTGATGTCAGAGTGTGCGAGTGTGTTTTGCTCTATCATCCTATTGGTGGTAGTAGCCGGTGTGAGTTCGGTCATCATCCTTTTGGTGGTGGGTCTTTCATTTTGTCTATGTCAGATTGTGCGAGTGTTTTGCTCTATCATCTGTTTGGTGGTAGTAGCCGGTGTGAGTTTGCTCCGTCATCCTTTTGGTGGTGGGTCTGTCATTTCGTCGATGTCAGATTGTGCGAGTGTGTTTTGTTCTATAATCCTTTTGGTGGTATTAGCCG
The DNA here is from genome assembly GCA_963859935.3 of Lathyrus sativus. NCBI lineage: Eukaryota > Viridiplantae > Streptophyta > Magnoliopsida > Fabales > Fabaceae > Lathyrus > Lathyrus sativus. Next base: position 192,211,065 of record OZ012738.1, read on the forward strand.
GTGTGAGTTTGCTCCGTTATCCTTTTGGGTGTGGTTCTGTCATTTTGTCAGTGTCAGATTGTGGGAATCTGTTTTCCTCTATCATCCTTTTGGTGGTAGTAGCTGGTGTGAGTTTGCTCAGTAATCCTTTTGGTGGTGGGTATGTCATAATGTCGATGTCAGATTGTGCGAGTGTTTGGCTCTATTATTCGTTTGGTGGTAGTAGCCGGTGTGAGTTTGCTCCGTCATCCTTTTGGTGGTGGGTCTGTGATTTCGTCGATGCTAGATTGTGCGAGTTTGTTTTGATCTATAATCCTTTTGGTGGTAGTAGTCGGTATGAGTTTGCTCCGTCATCCTTTTGCTGGTGGGTCTGCCATTTCGTCGATGTCAGATTGTGCGATTGGTTTGCTCTATCATTCTTTTGGTGTTAGTAGCCTGTTTGAGTTTGCTCAATCTTCCTTTTGGCGGTGGGTCTTTGATTTCGTCGATGTCAGATTGTGCGAGTGAGTTTTGCTCTATCATTCTTTTGGTGATAGTAGCCGGTGTGAGTTTGCTCCGTTATCCTTTTGGTGGTGGGTCTGCCATTTTTTTGATGTCAGATTGTGCGAGTGTGTTTTGCTCTATCATCCTTTTGGTGGTAGTAGCCGGTGTGAGTTAGCTCTATCATCCTTTTGGTGGTTGGTCTGTCATTTCGTCGATGCTAGATTGTACGAGTGTGTTTTGCACTATTATCCTTTTGGTGGTAGTAATCGTTGTGAGTTTATTCCATCATCCTTTTGGTGGTGGGTCTGTCATTTCATCGATTTCAGATTGTGCAAGTGTGTGTTGATCTATCATCCTTTTGGTGATAGTATCTGGTGTGAGTTTGCTCCGTCATCCTTTTGGTGGTGGGTCTATCATTTCGTGGATGTCAGATTGTGCGATTGTTTTGCTCTATCATTCTTTTGGTGGTATTAGCCGGTGTGAGTTCGCTCCGTTATCCTTTTGGGTGTGGGTCTGTCATTTTGTCAGTGTCAGATTGTGTGAGTCTGTTTTCCTCTATCATCCTTTTGTTGGTAGTAGCTGGTGTGAGTTTGCTCAGTAATCCTTTTGGTGGTGGGTCTGTCATTTCGTTGATGTCAAATTCTACGAGTGTGTTTTGCTCTGTCATCCTTTTGGTGGTAGTAGTCGGTGTGAGTTTGCTCCGTCATCCTTTTGGTGGTGGGTCTATCATTTCGTCGATGTCAGATTGTACGATTGTTTTGCTCTATCATTCTTTTGGTGTTAGTAGCCTGTTTGAGTTTGCTCAGTCATCCTTTTGGCGGTGGGTCTGTTATTTCGTCGATGTCAGATTGTGCGAGTGAGTTTTGCTCTATCATCCATTTGGTGATAGTATGCGGTGTTAGTTTGCTCCGTTATCCTTTTGGTGGTGGGTCTGCCACTTTTTTGATGTCAGATTGTGCGAGTGTGTTTTGTTCTATCATCCTTTTGGTGGTAGTAGCCGGTGTGAGTTAGCTCTATCATCCTTTTGGTGGTTGGTCTGTCATTTCGTCGATGCTAGATTGTGCGAGTGTGTTTTGCACTATTATCCTTTTGGTGTTAGTAGCCGTTGTGAGTTTGCTCCATCATCCTTTTGGTGGTGGGTCTGTCATTTCATCGATTTCAGATTGTGCGAGTGTGTGTTGCTCTATCATCCTTTTGGTGATAGTATCTGGTGTGAGTTTGCTCCGTCATCCTTTTGGTGGTGGGTCTATCATTTCGTCGATGTCAGATTGTGCGATTGTTTTGCTCTATCGTTCTTTTGGTGGTAGTAGCTGGTGTGAGTTTGCTTAGTAATCCTTTTGGTGGAGGGTCTGTCATTTCGTCGATGTCAAATTCTACGAGTGTGTTTTGCTCTGTCATCCTTTTGGTGGTAGTAGTCGGTGTGAGTTTGCTCCGTCATCCTTTTGGTGGTGGGTTTGTCATTTCATCGATGCCAGATTATGCGAGTGTTTTGCTCTATCATCCGTTTGGTGCTAGTAGCCGCTGTGAGTTTGCTCCGTCATCCTTTTGGTGGTGGGTCTGTCATTTCATCGATGTCAGATTGTGCGAGTGTTTTGCTCTATCATCCGTTTGGTGGTAGTAGCCGGTGTGAGTTTGCTCCGTCATCCATTAGGTGGTCGGTCTCTGATTTCGTCGATGCTAGATTGTGCGAGTTTGTTTTACTCTATCATCCTTTTGGTTTTAGTAGCCGGTGTGAGTTTGCTATGTCATCCTTTTGGCGGTGGGTCTGTCATTTCATCGATGTCAGATTGTGCGAGTGTGTTTTGCTCTATCATCCTTTTGGTGGTAGTAGCTGGTGTGAGTTTGCTCCGTAACCCTTTTGCTAGTGGGTATGTCATTTCATAGATGTCAGATTGTGCGAGTGTGTTTTGCTCTATCATCCTTTTGGTGATAGTAGCCGGTGTGAGTTCGGTCCGTTATCATTTTGGTGGTGGGTCTGTCATTTTGTCGATGTCCGATTGTGCGAGTGTGTTTTGCTCTATCATCCTTTTGGTGGTAGTAGCCGGTGTGAGTTAACTCCGTCGTCCTTTTGGTGGTGGGTCTGTCATTTCGTCGATGTCAGTTTGTCTGAGTGTGTTTTGCTCCATCATCCTTTTGGTGGTAGTAGCCGGTTGAGTTTGCGCCGTCATCCTTTTGGTGGTGGATCTGTCATTTTGTCGATGTCAGATTGTGCGATTGTTTTGCTCTATCATTCTTTTCGTGGTAGTAGCCGGTGTGAGTTTGCTCCGTCATCCTTTTGGTGGTGGGTCTTTGATTACGTCGATGTTAGATTGTGCGAGTTTGTTTTGCTCTATCATCCTTTTGGTTTTAGTAGCCACTGTGAGTTTGCTCTGTCATCCTTTCGGTGGTGGGTCTGTCATGTCGTCGATGTCAGATTGTGCGATTGTTTTGCTCTATCATTCTTTTGGTGGTAGTAGCCGGTGTGAGTTCACTCCGTTATCCTTTTGGTGGTGGGTCTGTCATTTTGTCGATGTCAGATTGTGCGAATCTGTTTTGCTCTATCATCCTATTGTTGGTAGTAGCTGGTGTGAGTTTGCTCAGTAATCCTTTTGGAGGTGGGTCTTTCATTTCGGCGATGTCAAATTGTACGAGTGTGTTTTGCTCTATCATCCTGTTGGTTGTAGTAGTCGGTGTCAGTTCGCTCCGTCATCCTTTTGGTGGTGGGTCTGTCATTTCGTCGATGTCAGATTATGCGAGTGTTTTGCGTTATCATGCATTTGGTGGTAGTAGCTGGTGTGAGTTTGCTCCGTCATCCTTTTGGTGGTGGGACTGTCATTTCGTCAATGTCAGATTGTGCGAGTGTGTTTTTCTCTATCATCCTTTTTATGATAGTAGTCGGTGTGAGTTCGCTCCGTTATCCTTTCGGTGGTGGGTCTGTCATTTTGTCGATATCGGATTGTGCGTGTGTGTTTTTCTCTATCATCGTTTTGGTGGTAGTAGCCGGTGTGAGTTAGCTCCGTAATCCTTTTGGTGGTGGGTCTGTCATTTCATCGATGTCAGATTGTCCGAGTGTGTTTTGTTCTATCATCCTTTTGGTGGTAGTAGCCGGTTGAGTTTGCTCCGTCATCCTTTTGGTGGTGGATCTGTCATTTTGTCGATGTCAGATTGTGCGATTGTTTTGCTCTATCATTCTTTTGGTGGTAGTAGCCGGTGTGAGTTTGCTCCGTCATCCTTTTGGTGGTGGGTCTTTGATTTAGTCGATGCTAGATTGTGCGAGTATGTTTTGCTCTATCATCCTTTTGGTTTTAGTAGCCGCTGTGAGTTTGCTCCGTCATCCTTTCGGTGGTGGGTCTGTCATTTCGTCGATGTCAGATTGTGCGATTGTGCGATTCTTTTGGTGGTAGTAGCCGGTGTGAGTTCACTCTGTTATCCTTTTGGTGGTGGGTCTGTCATTTTGTCGATGTCAGATTGTGCGAGTGTGTTTTGCTCTATCATCCTTTTGGTGGTAGTAGCTGGTGTGAGTTTGCACAGTAATCCTTTTGGTGGTGGGTCTGTCATTTCGTCGATGTCAAAATGTACGAGTGTGTTTTGCTCTATCATCCTTTTGGTTGTAGTAGTCGGTGTGGATTTGCTCCGTCATCCTTTTGGTGGTGGGTCTGTCATTTCGTCGATGTCAGATTATGCGAGTGTTTTGCTCTATCATCCGTTTGGTGGTAGTAGCCAGTGTGAGTTTGCACTCATCCTTTTGGTGGTGGGTCTGTCATTTCGTCGATGTCAGATTGTGCGAGTGTTTTTTTCTATCATCCGTTTGGTGGTAGTAGCTGGTGTGAGTTTTCTCCGTCATCCTCTAGGTGGTAGGTCTCTGATTTCGTCGATGCTAGATTATGCGAGTTTGTTTTACTCTATCATTCTTTTGGTTTTAGTAGCCGGTGTGAGTTTGGTCTGTCATTCTTTTGGCGGTGGGTCTGTCATTTCATCGATGTCAGATTGTGCGAGTGTGTTTTGCTCTATCATCCTTTTGGTGGTAGTAGCTGGTGTGTGTTTGCTCTGTAATCCTTTTGGTGGTGGGTCTGTCATTTCATCGATGTCAGATTGTGCGAGTGTGTTTTGCTCTATCATCCTTTTGGTGATAGTAGCCGGTGTGAGTTCGCTCCGTTATCCTTTTGGTGGTGGGTTTGTCATTTTGTCGATGTCGGATTTTGCGAGTGTGTTTTGCTCTATCATCCTTTTGGTGGTAGTAGCCGGTGTGAGTTAGCTCCGTCGTCCTTTTGGTCGTGGGTCTGTCATTTCATCGATGTCAGATTGTCCGAGTGTGTTTTGTTCCATCATCCTTTTGGTGGTAGTAGCCGGTTGAGTTTGCTCCGTCATCATTTTGGTGGTGGGTCTGTCATTTCTTCGATTTCAGATTGTGCGATTGTTTTGCTATATCATTCTTTTGGTGGTAGTAGCCGGTGTGAGTTCACTCCGTTATCCTTTTGGTGGTGGGTCTGTCATTTCATCGATGTCAGATTATGCGAGTGTTTTGCTCTATCATCCGTTTGGTGGTAGTAGCCAGTGTGAGTTTGCTCTGACATCCTTTTGGTGGTGGGTCTGTCATTTTGTTGATGTCAGATTGTGCGAGTGTTTTCTCTTTCATCCGTTTGGTGGTAGTAGCCGGTGTGAGTTTGCTCTGTCATCCTCTAGGTGGTGGGTCTCTGATTTCGTCGATGTCAGATTGTGCGAGTTTGTTTTGCTCTATCATTCTTTTGGTGGTAGTAGCCGGTGTGAGTTTGCTCAGTCATCCTTTTGGCGGTGGGTTTGTGATTTCATCGATGTCAGATTGTGCGAGTGTGTTTTGCCCTATCATCCTTTTGGTGATAGTAGCCGGTGTGAGTTTTCTCTGTTATCCTTTTGGTGGTGGGTCTGTCATTTGGTCGATGTCGGATTGTGCGAGTGTGCTTTGCTCTATCATCCTTTTGCTGGTAGTAGCCGGTGTGAGTTAGCTCTTTCATCCTTTTGGTGGTGGGTCTGTCATTTTGTCGATGTCAGATTAAGCGAGTGTGTTTTGCTCTATCATCCTTTTGGTTATAGTAGCCAGTGCGAGTTCGCTCAGTCATCCTTTTGGTGGTTGGTCTATCATTTTATCGATGTCAGATTGTGCGAGTGTTTTGCTCTATCATCCGTTTGGTGGTAGTAGCCGGTGTGAGTTTGCTCCGTCATCCTTTTGGTGGTGGGTATGTGATTTCGTCGATGCTAGATTTTGCGAGTTTGTTTTACTCTATCATCCTTTTGGTTTTAGTAGCCGGTGTAAGTTTGCTCCATCATCCTTTTGGTGGTGGGTCTGTCATTTCGTCGATGTCAGATTGTGCGATTGTTTTGCTCTATCATTCTTTTGGTGGTAGTAGCGTGTGTGAGTTTGCTCAGTCATCCTTTTGGCGGTGGGTTTGTGATTTCATCGATGTCAGATTGTGCGAGTGTGTTTTGCTCTATCATCCTTTTGGTGAAAGTAGCCGGTGTGAGTTTGCTCCGTTATCCTTTTGGTGGTGGGTCTGTCATTTGGTTGATGTCAGATTGTGCGAGTGTGCTTTGCTCTATCATCCTTTTGGTGGTAGTAGCCGGTGTGAGTTAGCTCTGTCATCCTTTTGGTGGTTGGTCTGTCATTTTTCGATGTCAGATTAAGCGAGTGTGTTTTGCTCTATCATCCTTTTGGTCATAGTAGCCAGTGCGAGTTCGCTCAGTCATCCTTTTGGTGGTTGGTCTGTCATTTTATCGATGTCAGATTGTGCGAGTGTTTTGCTCTATCATCCGTTTGGTGGTAGTAGCCGGTGTGAGTTTGCTCCGTCATCCTTTTGGTGGTGGGTATGTGATTTCGTCGATGCTAGATTTTGCGAGTTTGTTTTACTCTATCATCCTTTTGGTTTTAGTAGCCGGTGTGAGTTTGCTCGATCATCCTTTTGGTGGTGGGTCTGTCATTTCGTCGATGTCAGATTGTGCGGTTGTTTTGCTCTATCATTCTTTTGGTGGTAGTAGCCTGTGTGAGTTTGCTAAGTCATCTTTTTGGCGGTGGGTTTGTGATTTCATCGATGTCAGATTGTGCGAGTGTGTTTTGCTCTATCATCCTTTTGGTGAAAGTAGCCGGTGTGAGTTTGCTCCGTTATCCTTTTGGTGGTGGGTCTTTCATTTGGTTGATGTCAGATTGTGTGAGTGTGCTTTGCTCTATCATCCTTTTGGTGGTAGTAGCCGGTGTGAGTTAGCTCTGTCATCCTTTTGGTGGTGGGTCTGTCATTTTGTCGATGTCAGATTAAGCGAGTGTGTTTTGCTCTATCATCCTTTTGGTCATAGTAGCCAGTGTGAGTTCGCTCAGTCATTCTTTTGGCGGTTGGTCTGTCATTTCATCGATGTCAGATTGTGCGAGTGTTTTGCTCTATCATCCGTTTGGTGGTAGTAGCCGGTGTGAGTTTGCTCCGTCATCCTCTAGGTGGTGGGTCTCTCATTTCGTCGATGTCAGATTGTGCGAGTTTGTTTTGCTCTATCATTCTTTTGGTGGTAGTAGCCGGTGTGAGTTTGCTTAGTCATCCTTTTGGCGGTGGGTTTGTGATTTCATCGATGTCAGATTGTGCGAGTGTGTTTTGCTCTATCATCCTTTTGGTGATAGTAGCCGGTGTGAGTTTGCTCCGTTATCCTTTTGGTGGTGGGTCTGTCATTTGGTCGATGTCGGATTGTGCGAGTGTGCTTTGCTCTATCATCCTTTTGCTGGTAGTAGCCGGTGTGAGTTAGCTCTTTCATCCTTTTGGTGGTGGGTCTGTCATTTTGTCGATGTCAGATTAAGCGAGTGTGTTTTGCTCTATCATCCTTTTGGCCATAGTAGCCAGTGTGTGTTCGCTCAGTCATCCTTTTGGTGGTTGGTCTGTCATTTTATCGATGTCAGATTGTGCGAGTGTTTTGCTCTATCATCCGTTTGGTGGTAGTAGCCGGTGTGAGTTTGCTCCGTCATCTTTTTGGTGGTGGGTATGTGATTTCGTCGATGCTAGATTTTGCGAGTTTGTTTTACTCTATCATCCTTTTGGTTTTAGTAGCCGGTGTGAGTTTGCTCGATCATCCTTTTGGTGGTGGGTCTGTCATTTCGTCGATGTCAGATTGTGCGATTGTTTTGCTCTATCATTCTTTTGGTGGTAGTAGCCTGTGTGAGTTTGCTCAGTCATCCTTTTGGCGGTGGGTCTGTCATTTCCTCGATGTCAGATTGTGCGAGTGTGTTTTGCTCTATCATCCTTTTGGTGTAAGTAGCCGGTGTGAGTTTGCTCCGTTATCCTTTTGGTGGTGGGTCTGTCATTTGGTTGATGTCAGATTGTGCGAGTGTGCTTTGCTCTATCATCCTTTTGGTGGTAGTAGCCGGTGTGAGTTAGCTCTGTCATCCTTTTGGTGGTGGGTCTGTCATTTTGTCGATGTCAGATTAAGCGAGGGTGTTTTGCTCTATCATCCTTTTGGTCATAGTAGCCAGTGTGAGTTCGCTCAGTCATTCTTTTGGCGGTTGTTCTGTCATTTCATCGATGTCTGATTGTGCGAGTGTTTTGCTCTATCATCCGTTTGGTGGTACTAGCCGGTGTGAGTTTGCTCCGTCATGCTTTTGGTGGTGGGTCTGTGATTTCGTTGATGCTAGATTGTGCGAGTTTATTTTACTCTATCATTCTCTTGGTTTTAGTAGCCGGTGTGAGTTTGCTCCATCATCCTTTTGGTGGTGGGTCTGTCATTTCGTCGATGTCAAATTGTCCGATTGTTTTGCTCTATCATTCTTTTGGTGGTAGTAGCGTGTGTGAGTTTGCTCAGTTATCCTTTTGGCGGTGGGTCTGTCATTTCGTCGATGTCAGATTGTGCGAGTTTATTTTGCTCTATCTTCCTTTTGGTGATAGTAGCCGGTGTGAGTTTGCTCCGTCATCCTTTTGGTGGTGGGTGTGTCATTTCGTCGTTGTCAGATTGTGCGATTGTTCTGCTATATCATTCTTTTGGTGGTAGTAGTCGGTGTGAGTTCACTCTGTCATCCTTTTGGTGGTGGGTCTGTCATTTTGTCGATGTCAGATTGTGGGAGTCTATTTTCCTCTGTCATCCTTTTGGGTTGTAGTAGCTGGTGTAGGTTTGCTCCGTAATCCTTTTGGTGGTGGGTCTGTCATTTCGTTGATGTCAGATTGTCCGAGTGTTTTGCTCTATCATTCGTTTGGTGGTAGGAGCCAAGGTGAGTTTGCTTCGTCATCTTTTTGGCGGTGGGTCTGTGATTTCATCGATGCTAGATTATGTGAGTTTGTTTTGCTCTATCATCCTTTTGGTTTTAGTAGCCTCTGTGAGTTTGCTCCGTCATCCTTTCAGTGGTGGGTCTGTCATTTCGTCGATATCAGATTGTGCAATTGTTTTGCTCTATCATTGTGTTAGTGGTAGTAGCCGGTGTGAGTTCGCTCCGTTATCCTTTTGGTGGTGGGCCTGTCATTTCATCGATGTCAGATTGTGCGAGTGTGTTTTGCTCTATCATCCATTTGGTGATAGTAGCCGGTGTGAGTTCGCTAAGTTATCCTTTGGGTGGTGGGTCTGTTATTTCGTCGATGTCAGATTGTGCGAGTGTGTTTTGCTCTATCAGCCTTTTGGTGGTAGTAGCCGGTGTGAGTTCACTCAGTCATCTTTTTAGTGGTGGGTCTCTCATTTCGTCGATGTCAGATTGTGCGAGTGTTTTACTCTATCATCCATTTGGTGGTAGTAGCCAGTGTGAGTTTGCTCTGTCATCCTTTTGGTGGTGGGTATGTGATTTAGTCGATGCTACATTGTGCGAGTTTGTTTTGCTCTATCATCCTTTTGGTTTTAGTAGCCGCTGTGAGTTCGCTCCATCATCCTTTTGTTGGTGGGTCTGTTAGTTCGTCGATGTCAGATTGTAATATTGTTTTGCTCTATCATTCTTTTGGTGGTAGTAGCCGGTGTGAGTTTGCTCCGTTATCCTTTTGGTTGTGGGTCTGGGATTTTGTCGATGTCAGATTGTGCGAGTCTGTTTTCCTCTATCATCGTTTTGGTGGTAGTAGCTGGTGTGAGTTTGCTCAGTAATCCTTTTAATGGTGGGTCTGTCATTTCGTCCATGTCAGATTGTCCGAGAGTGTTTTACTCTATTATCGTTTTGGTGGTAGTAGTCGGTGTGAGTTTGCTCCGTCATCCTTTTGGTGGTGGGTCTGTCATTTTTCCGATGTCAGATTGTCCGAGAGTGTTTTGCTCTATCATTCGTTTGGTGGTAGTAGCCGGTGTGAGTTTGCTTTGTCATCCTTTTGGTGGTGGGTCTGTGATTTCGTAGATGCTAGATTGTGCGAGTTTTTTTTGCTCTATCATCCTTTTGGTTTTAGTAGCCGCTGTGAGTTCGCTCCGTCATCCTTTCGGTGGTTGGTCTGTCATTTTGTCGATGTCAGATTGTGCGATTGTTTTGCTCTATCATTCTTTTGGTGGTAGTAGCTGGTGTGAGTTTGCTCAGTAATCCTTTTGGTGGTGGGTCTGTCATTTCGTCGATGTGAGATTGTGCGAGTGTGTTTTGCTCTATCTTCCTTTTGGTGGTAGTAACCGGTGTGAGTTCGCTCTTTCATCCTTTTGGTGGTGGGTCTGTCATTTTGTCTATTTCAAATTGTGCGACTGTTTTGCTCTATCATTCGTTTGGTGGTAGTAGCCGATGTGAGTTTGCTTCGTCATCCTTTTTGTTGTGGGTCTGTGATTTCGTCGATGCTAGGTTGTGCGAGTTTGTTTTTCTATATCATCCTTTTAGTTTTAGTATCCGGTGTGAGTTCGCTCTGTCATCCTTTCAGTGTTGGGTCTGTCATTTCGCCGATGTCAGATTGTGCGATTGGTTTGCTCTTCATTCTTTTGGTGGTAGTAGTCGGTGTGAGTTCACTCCGTTATCCTTTTGGTGGTGGGTCTGTCATTTCGTCGATGTCAGATTGTCCCAGTGTGTTTTGCTCTATCACATCCTTTTGGTGGTAGTAGCAGGTGTGAGTTCGATCCGTCATCCTTTTGGTGGTGGGTCTGTCATTTCGTCAATGTCAGATTGTGCGAATGTTTTGCTCTATCATCAATTTGGTGGTAGTAGCCGGTGTGAGTTTGCTCCGTCATTCTTTTGGAGGTAGGCCTGTGATTTCGTCGATGCTTGATTGTGTGAGTTTATTTTACTCTATCATCCTTTTGGTTTTAGTATCCGGTGTGAGTTTGATCTGTCATCCTTTTGGTGGTGGGTCTGTCATTTTTTCGATGTCGGATTGTGTGATTATTTTGCTCTATTGTTCTTTTGGTGGTAGTAGCTTGTGTGAGTTTGCTTAGTCATCCTTTTGGCGGTGGGTCTGTAATTTCATCGATGTCAGATTGTGCGAGTGTGTTTTGCTCTATCATCCTTTTGGTGGTAGTAGCTGGTGTGAGTTTGCACAGTAATTCTTTTGGTGGTGGGTCTGTCAATTCATCGATGTCAGATTGTGCGAGTGTGTTTTGACCTATCATCCTTTTGGTGGTAGTAGTTAGTGTGAGTTTGTTCAGTAATCCTTTTGGTGGTGGGTCTGTCATTTCATCGATGTCAGATTGTGCGAGTGTGTTTTGCTCTATCATCCTTTTGGTGATAGTAGCCGGTGTGAGTTTGCTCTGTTATACTTTTGGTGGTGGGTCTGTCATTTTGTCGATGTCAGATTGTGCGAGTGTGTTTTTCTCTATCATCCTTTAGGTGGTAGTAGCATGTGTGAGTTAGCTCTGTCATCCTTTTGGTGGTGGGTCTTTCATTTCGTCGATGTCAGATTCTGCGAGTGTGTTTTCCTCTATCATCCATTTGGTGGTGGGTCTGTCATTTCGTTGATGTCAAATTATGCGAGTCTTTTACTCTATCATCCGTTTGGTGGTAGTAGCAGGTGTGAGTTTGCTCCGTCATCCTTTTGGTGGAGGGTCTGTGATTTTGTCGATGCTAGATTGTGCGAGTTTGTTTTGCTATATCATCCTTGTGGTTTTAGTAGCCGCTGTGAGTTCGCTCCGTCATCCTTTTGGTGGTGGGTCTGTCATTTCATTGATGTCAGATTGTGCGATTGTTTTGCTCTATCATCATTTTGGTGGTAGTAGCCGGTGTGAGTCTGCTCTGTTATCCTTTTGGTGGTGGGTCTGTCGTTTCTTCGATGTCAGATTGTGCGAGTGCGTTTTGCTCTATCATCCTTTTGGTGGTAGTAGCCTGTTTGAGTTCGCTCCATCATCCTTTTGGTGGTGGGTCTGTCATTTAGTCGATGTCAGATTGTGCGAGTGTTTTTCTCTATCATCCGTTTGGTGGTAGTAGCCGATGTAAGTTTGCTCCGTCATCCTTTTGGTGGTGGGTCTGTCATTTCGTCGATGTCAGATTGTTCAAGTGTTTTGCACTATCATCCGTTTGGTGGTAAAAACCGGTGTGAGTTTGCTCCGTCATCCTTTTGGTGGTGGGTCTGTGATTTCGTCGATGCTAGCTTGTGCGAGTTTGTTTTACTCTATCATCCTTTTGGTTTTCGTAGCCGGTGTGAGTTTGCTCCGTCATCCTTTTTGTGGTGGGTCTGTCATTTCGTCGATGTCAGATTGTGCGATTGTTTTGCTCTATCATTCTTTTGGTGGTAGTAGCTGGTGTGAGTTTTCTCAGTAATCCTTTTGGTGGTGGGTCTGTCATTTCATCGATGTTAGATTGTGCGAGTGTGTTTTGCTCTATCATCCTTTTGGTGATAGTAGCCGGTGTGATTTTGCTTCGTTATCCTCTTTGTGGTGGGTATGTCTTTTTGTCGATATCAGATTCTGCGAGTGTGTTTTGCTCTATCATCCGTTTGGTGGTAGTAGCCGGTGTGAGTTAGCTCTGTCATCCTTTTGGTGGTGGGTCTGTCATTTCATTGATGTCAGAGTGTGCGAGTATTTTGCTTTATAGTTCTATTAGTGGTAGTAGTCGGTGTGAGTTTGCTCAGTCATCCTTTTGGTGTTGGGTCTGTCATTTCATCGAAGTCAGATTGTGTGAGTGTGTTTTGCTCTTTCATCCTTTTGGTGATAGTAACAGGTGTGAGTTTGCTTCGTTATCCTTTTGGTGGTAGGTATGTCATTTTGTCAATGTCAGATTGTGCAAGTGTGTTTTGCTCTATCATCCTTTTGGTGGTAGTAGCTGGTGTGAGTTAGCTCTGTCTTCCTTTTGGTGGTGGGTCCGTCATTTCGTCGATGTCAGAGTGTGCGAGTATTTTGCTTTATAGTTCTATTAGTGGTAGTAGTCGGTGTGAGTTTGCTCAGTCATCCTTTTGGTGGTGGGTCTGTAATTTCATCGATGTCAGATTGTGCGAGTGTGTTTTGATCTATCATCCTTTTGGTGGTAGTAGTTGGTGTGAGTTTGCAAATTAATGCTTTTGGTGTTGGGGCTGTCATTTCATCGATGTCAGATTGTGCGAGTGTGTTTTGCTCTATCATTCTTTTGGTGGTAGTAGCCGGTGTGAGTTTGCTCTGTTGTCCTTTTGGTGGTGGGTCTATCATTTTGTCGATGTCAGATTGTGCGAGTGTGTTTTGCTCTATCATCCTTTTGGTTTTAGTAGCCGCTGTGAGTTCGCTCTGTCATCCTTTTGGTGGTGGGTATGTCATTTCATTGATGTCAGATTGTGCGATTGTTTTGCTCTATTATCCGTTTGGTGGTAGTAGCCGATGTAAGTCTGCTCCGTCATCCTTTTGGTGGTGGGTCTGTCATTTCGTCGATGTCAGATTGTTCAAGTGTTTTGCTCTATCATCCGTTTGGTGGTATTAGCCGGTGTGAGTTTGCTCCGTCATCCTTTTTGTGGTGGGTCTGTCATTTCGTCGATATCAGATTGTGCGATTGTTTTAAACTATCATTATTTTGGTGGTAGTAGCCTGTGTGAGTTTGCTCAGTCATCCTTTTCGCGGTGGATCTGTCATTTCATAGATGTCAGATTGTGCGACTGTGTTTTGCTCTATCATCCTTTTGGTGGTAGTAGCTGATGTGAGTTTGCAAATTTATGCTTTTGGTGGTGGGTTTGTCATTTCATCGATGTCAGATTGTGCGAGTGTGTTTTGCTCTATCATCCTTTTAGTGGTAGTAGCCGGTGTGAGTTTGCTCTGTTATTCTTTTGGTGGTGGGTCTGTCATTTTGTGGATGTTAGATTGTGCGAATGTGTTTTTCTCTATCATCCTTTAGGTGGTAGTAGCTTGTGTGAGTTAGCTCTGCCATCCTTTTGGTGGTGGGTCTGTCATTTCGTCGATGTCAAATTCTGTGAGTGTGTTTTGCTCTATCATCCTTTTGGTGGTAGTAGCCGGTATGAGTTTGCTCAATCATCCTTTTGGTGGTGGGTCTGTCGTTTCGTCGATGTCAGATTATGCGAGTGTTTTACTCTATCATTCGTTTGGTGGTAGTAGCAGGTGTGAGTTTGCTCCGTCGTCCTTTTGGTGGTGGGTCTGTCATTTAGTCGATGATAGATTGTAGGAGTGTTTTGCTCTATCATCCGTTTGGTGGTAGTAGCCGATGTGAGTTTGCTCCGTCATCCTTTTGGTGGTGGGTCTGTCATTTCGTCGATGTCAGATTGTTCAAGTGTTTTGCTCTATCATCCATTTGGTGGTAGTAACCGGTGTGAGTTTGCTCCGTCATCCTTTTGGTGGTGGGTCTGTGATTTCGTCGATGCTAGATTGTGCAAGTTTGTTTTACTCTATCATCCTTTTGGTTTTACTAGCTGGTGTGAGTTCACTGCGTCATCCTTGTTGTGGTGGGTCTGTCATTTCGTCGATGTCAGATTGTGCGATTGTTTTGCACTATCATTCTTTTGGTGGTAGTAGCCTGTGTGAGTTTGCTCAGTCATCCTTTTCGCGGTGCATTTGTCATTTCATAGATGTCAGATTGTGCGACTGTGTTTTGCTCTATCATCCTTTTGGTGGTAGTAGCTGGTGTGAGTTTGCAAATTTATGCTTTTGGTGGTGGGTTTGTCATTTCATCGATGTCAGATTGTGCGAGTGTATTATGCTCTATCATCCTTTTAGTGGTAGTAGCCGGTGTGAGTTTGCTCTGTTATTCTTTTGGTGGTGGGTCTGTCATTTTATGGATGTCAGATTGTGCGAATGTGTTTTTCTCTATCATCCTTTAGGTGGTAGTAGCTTGTGTGAGTTAGCTCTGCCATCCTTTTGGTGGTGGGTCTGTCATTTCGTCGATGTCAAATTCTGTGAGTGTGTTTTGCTCTATCAACCTTTTGGTGGTAGTAGCCGGTATGAGTTTGCTCAATCATCCTTTTGGTGGTGGGTCTGTCAGTTCGTCGATGTCAGATTATGCGAGTGTTTTACTCTATCATCCGTTTGGTGGTAGTAGCATGTGTGAGTTTGCTCCGTCGTCCTTTTGGTGGTGGGTCTGTCATTTAGTCGATGATAGATTGTAGGAGTGTTTTGCTCTATCATCCGTTTGGTGGTAGTAGCCGATGTGAGTTTGCTCCGTCATCCTTTTGGTGGTGGGTCTGTCATTTCGTCGATGTCAGATTGTTCAAGTGTTTTGCTCTATCATCCGTTTGGTGGTAGTAACCGGTGTGAGTTTGCTCCGTCATCCTTTTGGTGGTGGGTCTGTGATTTCGTCGATCCTAGATTGTGCAAGTTTGTTTTACTCTATCATCCTTTTGGTTTTACTAGCCGGTGTGAGTTCACTCCGTCATCCTTGTTGTGGTGGGTCTGTCATTTCGTCGATGTCAGATTGTGCGATTGTTTTGCACTATCATTCTTTTGGTGGTAGTAGCCTGTGTGAGTTTGCTCAGTCATCCTTTTGGCGGTGGATCTGTCATTTCATAGATGTCAGATTGTGCGACTGTGTTTTGCTCTATTATACTTTTGGTGGTAGTAGCTGGTGTGAGTTTGCAAATTAATGCTTTTGGTGGTGGGTCTGTCATTTCATCGATGTCAGATTGTGCGAGTGTGTTTTGCTCTATCATCCTTTTAGTGGTAGTAGCCGGTGTGAGTTTGCTCTGTTATCCTTTTGGTGGTGGGTCTGTCATTTTGTCGATGTCAGATTGTGCGAGTGTGTTTTTCTCTATGATCCTTTAGGTGGTAGTAGCCTGTGTGAGTTAGCTCTGTCATCCTTTTGGTGGTGGGTCTGTCATTTCGTCGATGTCAGATTCTGCGAGTGTGTTTTGCTCTATCATCCTTTTGGTGGTAGTAGCCGGTGTGAGTTTGCTCAATCATCCTTTTGGTGGTGGGTCTATCATTTCGCCGATGTTAGATTATGCGAGTGTTTTACTCTATCATCCGTTTGGTGGTAGTAGCAGGTGTGAGTTTGCTCCGTCATCCTTTTGGTGGAGGGTCTGTGATTTCGTCGATGCTATATTGTGCGAGTTTGTTTTGCTCTATCATCCATTTGGTTTTAGTAGCCGCTGTGAGTTTTCTCCGTCATCCTTTTGGTGGTGGGTCTGTCATTTCATTGATGTCAGATTGTGCGATTGTTTTGCTCTATCATCCTTTTGGTGGTAGTAGCCGGCGTGAGTTTGCTCCGTTATCCTTTTGGTGGTGGGTCTGTCATTTCTTCGATGTCAGATTGTGCGAGTGCGTTTTGCTCTATCATCCTTTTGGTGGTAGTAGCCTGTGTGAGTTTGCTCCGTCATCCTCTTGGTGGTGGGTCTGTCATTTAGTCGATGTCAGATTGTGCGAGTGTTTTGCTCTATCATCCGTTTAGTGGTAGTAGCCGATGTAAGTTTGCTCCGTCATCCTTTTGGTGGTGGGTCTGTCATTTCGTCGATGTCAGATTGTTCAAGTGTTTTGCTCTATCATCCGTTTGGTGGTAGTAACCGGTGTGAGTTTGCTCCGTCATCTTTTTGGTGGTGGGTCTGTGATTTCGTCGATGCTAGATTGTGCGAGTTTGTTTTACTCTATCATTCTTTTGGTTTTACTAGCCGGTGTGAGTTCGCTCCGTCATCCTTGTTGTGGTGGGTCTGTCATTTCGTCGATGTCAGATTGTGCAATTGTTTTGCACTATCATTCTATTAGTGGTAGTAGCCTGTGTGAGTTTGCTCAGTCATCCTTTTCGCGGTGGATCTGTCATTTCATAGATGTCAGATTGTGCGACTGTGTTTTGCTCTATCATCCTTTTGGTGGTAGTAGCTGGTGTGAGTTTGCAAATTAATGCTTTTGGTGGTGGGTTTGTCATTTCATCGATGTCAGATTGTGCGAGTGTCTTTTGCTCTATCATCCTTTTAGTGGTAGTAGCCGGTGTGAGTTTGCTCTTTTATACTTTTGGTGGTGGGTCTGTCATTTTGTCGATGTCAGATTGTGCGAGTGTGTTTTTCTCTATCATCCTTTAGGTGGTAGTAGCCTGTGTGAGTTAGCTCTGCCATCCTTTTGGTGGTGGGTCTGTCATTTCGTTGATGTCAGATTCTGCGAGTGTGTTTTGCTCTATCATCCTTTTGGTGGTAGTAGCCGGTGTGAGTTTGCTCAATCATCCTTTTGGTGGTGGGTCTGTCATTTCGTCGATGTCAGATTATTCGAGTGTTTTACTCTATCATCCGTTTGGTGGTAGTAGCAGGTGTGAGTTTGCTCCGTCGTCCTTTTGGTGGAGGGTCTGTGATTTCGTCGATGCTAGATTGTGTGAGTTTGTTTTGCTCTATCATCCTTTTTGTTTTAGTAGCCGCTGTGAGTTCGCTCTTCCATCCTTTTGGCGGTGGGTCTGTCATTTCGTTGATGTCAGATTGTGCGATTGTTTTGTTCTATCATCCTTTTGGTGGTAGTAGCCGGTGTGAGTTTACTCCGTTATCCTTTTGGTGGTGGGTATGTCATTTCTTTGATGTCAGATTGTGCGAGTGCGTTTTGCTCTATCATCCTGTTGGTGGTAGTAGCCTGTGTGAGTTCGCTTCGTCATTCTTTTGGTGGTAGGTCTGTCATTTAGTCGATGTTAGATTGTGGGAGTGTTTTGCTCTATCATCCGTTTGGTGGTAGTAGCCGATGTAAGTTTGCTCCGTCATCCTTTTGGTGGTGGGTCTGTCATTTCGTCGATGTCAGATTGTTCAAGTGTTTTGCTCTATCATCTGTTTGGTGGTAGTAACCGGTGTGAGTTTGCTCCGTCATCCTTTTGGTGGTGGGTCTGTGATTTCGTCGATGCTAGATTGTGCGAGTTTGTTTTACTCTATCATCCTTTTGGTTTTACTAGCCGGTGTGAGTTTGCTCCGTCATCCTTTTTGTGGTGGGTCTGTCATTTCGTCGATGTCCGATTGTGCGATTGTTTTGCACTATCATTCTTTTGGTGGTAGTAGCTTGTGTGAGTTTGCTCAGTCATCCTTTTGGCGGTGGATCTGTCATTTCATAGATGTCAGATTGTGCGACTGTGTTTTGCTCTATCATCCTTTTGGTGGTAGTAGCTAGTGTGAGTTTGCAATTTAATGCTTTTGGTGGTGGGTCTGTCATTTCATCAATGTCAGATTGTGCGAGTGTGTTTTGCTCTATCATCCTTTTGGTGGTAGTAGCCGGTGTGAGTTTGCTCAATCATCCTTTTGATGGTGGGTCTGTCATTTCGCCGATGTTAGATTATGCGAGTGTTTTACTCTATCATCCGTTTGGTGGTAGTAGCAGGTGTGAGTTTGCTCCGTCATCCTTTTGGTGGAGGGTCTGTGATTTCGTCGATGCTATATTGTACGAGTTTGTTTTTCTCTATCATCCTTTTGGTTTTAGTAGCCGCTGTGAGTTCGCTCCGTCATCCTTTTGGTGGTGGGTCTGTCATTTCATTGATGTCAGATTGTGCGATTGTTTTGCTCTATCATCCTTTTGGTGGTAGTAGCCGGCGTGAGTTTGCTCCGTTATCCTTTTGGTGGTGGGTCTGTCATTTCATCGATGTCAGATTGTGCGAGTGCGTTTTGCTCTATCATCCTTTTGGTGGTAGTAGCCTGTGTGAGTTTGCTCCGTCATCCTCTTGGTGGTGGGTCTGTCATTTAGTCGACGTCAGATTGTGCGAGTGTTTTGCTCTATCATCCGTTTAGTGGTAGTAGTCGATGTAAGTTTGCTCCGTCATCCTTTTGGTGGTGGGTCTGTCATTTCGTCGATGTCAGATTGTTCAAGTGTTTTGCTCTATCATCCGTTTGGTGGTAGTAACCGGTGTGAGTTTGCTCCGTCATCTTTTTGGTGGTGGGTCTGTGATTTCGTCGATGCTAGATTGTGCGAGTTTGTTTTACTCTATCATCCTTTTGGTTTTACTAGCCGTCGTGAGTTTGCTCCGTCATCCTTGTTGTGGTGGGTCTGTCATTTCGTCGATGTCAGATTGTGCGATTGTTTTGCACTATCATTCTTTTAGTGGTAGTAGCCTGTGTGAGTTTGCTCAGTCATCCTTTTGGCGGTGGATCTGTAATTTCATCGATGTCAGATTGTGCGAGTGTGTTTTGATCTATCATCCTTTTGGTGGTAGTAGTTGGTGTGAGTTTGCAAATTAATGCTTTTGGTGTTGGGTCTGTCATTTCATCGATGTCAGATTGTGCGAGTGTGTTTTGCTCTATCATTCTTTTGGTGGTAGTAGCCGGTGTGAGTTTGCTCTGTTGTCCTTTTGGTGGTGGGTCTATCATTTTGTCGATGTCAGATTGTGCGAGTGTGTTTTGCTCTATCATCCTTTTGGTTTTAGTAGCCGCTGTGAGTTCGCTCCGTCATCCTTTTGGTGGTGGGTCTGTCATTTCATTGATGTCAGATTGTGCGATTGTTTTGCTCTATTATCCGTTTGGTGGTAGTAGCCGATGTAAGTCTGCTCCGTCATCCTTTTGGTGGTGGGTCTGTCATTTCGTCGATGTCAGATTGTTCAAGTGTTTTGCTCTATCATCCGTTTGGTGGTATTAGCCGGTGTGAGTTTGCTCCGTCATCCTTTTTGTGGTGGGTCTGTCATTTCGTCGATATCAGATTGTGCGATTGTTTTGCACTATCATTATTTTGGTGGTAGTAGCCTGTGTGAGTTTGCTCAGTCATCCTTTTCGCGGTGGATCTGTCATTTCATAGATGTCAGATTGTGCGACTGTGTTTTGCTCTATCATCCTTTTGGTTGTAGTAGCTGGTGTGAGTTTGCAAATTTATGCTTTTGGTGGTGGGTTTGTCATTTCATCGATGTCAGATTGTGCGAGTGTGTTTTGCTCTATCATCCTTTTAGTGGTAGTAGCCGGTGTGAGTTTGCTCTGTTATTCTTTTGGTGGTGGGTCTGTCATTTTGTGGATGTCAGATTGTGCGAATGTGTTTTTCTCTATCATCCTTTAGGTGGTAGTAGCTTGTGTGAGTTAGCTCTGCCATCCTTTTGGTGGTGGGTCTGTCATTTCGTCGATGTCAAATTCTGCGAGTGTGTTTTGCTCTATCATCCTTTTGGTGGTAGTAGCCGGTATGAGTTTGCTCAATCATCCTTTTGGTGGTGGGTCTGTCATTTCGTCGATGTCAAATTATGCGAGTGGTTTACTCTATCATCCGTTTGGTGGTAGTAGCAGGTGTGAGTTTGCTCCGTCGTCCTTTTGGTGGTGGGTCTGTCATTTAGTCGATGATAGATTGTAGGAGTGTTTTGCTCTATCATCCGTTTGGTGGTAGTAGCCGATGTGAGTTTGCTCCGTCATCCTTTTGGTGGTGGGTCTGTCATTTCGTCGATGTCAGATTGTTCAAGTGTTTTGCTCTATCATCCGTTTGGTGGTAGTAACCAGTGTGAGTTTGCTCCGTCATCCTTTTGGTGGTGGGTCTGTGATTTCGTCGATGCTAGATTGTGCAAGTTTGTTTTACTCTATCATCCTTTTGGTTTTACTAGCCGGTGTGAGTTCACTCCGTCATCCTTGTTGTGGTGGGTCTGTCATTTCGTCGATGTCAGATTGTGCGATTGTTTTGCACTATCATTATTTTGGTGGTAGTAGCCTGTGTGAGTTTGCTCAGTCATCCTTTTCGCGGTGGATCTGTCATTTCATAGATGTCAGATTGTGCGACTGTGTTTTGCTCTATCATCCTTTTGGTTGTAGTAGCTGGTGTGAGTTTGCAAATTTATGCTTTTGGTGGTGGGTTTGTCATTTCATCGATGTCAGATTGTGCGAGTGTGTTTTGCTCTATCATCCTTTTAGTGGTAGTAGCCGGTGTGAGTTTGCTCTGTTATTCTTTTGGTGGTGGGTCTGTCATTTTGTGGATGTCAGATTGTGCGAATGTGTTTTTCTCTATCATCCTTTAGGTGGTAGTAGCTTGTGTGAGTTAGCTCTGCCATCCTTTTGGTGGTGGGTCTGTCATTTCGTCGATGTCAAATTCTGCGAGTGTGTTTTGCTCTATCATCCTTTTGGTGGTAGTAGCCGGTATGAGTTTGCTCAATCATCCTTTTGGTGGTGGGTCTGTCATTTCGTCGATGTCAAATTATGCGAGTGGTTTACTCTATCATCCGTTTGGTGGTAGTAGCAGGTGTGAGTTTGCTCCGTCGTCCTTTTGGTGGTGGGTCTGTCATTTAGTCGATGATAGATTGTAGGAGTGTTTTGCTCTATCATCCGTTTGGTGGTAGTAGCCGATGTGAGTTTGCTCCGTCATCCTTTTGGTGGTGGGTCTGTCATTTCGTCGATGTCAGATTGTTCAAGTGTTTTGCTCTATCATCCGTTTGGTGGTAGTAACCAGTGTGAGTTTGCTCCGTCATCCTTTTGGTGGTGGGTCTGTGATTTCGTCGATGCTAGATTGTGCAAGTTTGTTTTACTCTATCATCCTTTTGGTTTTACTAGCCGGTGTGAGTTCACTCCGTCATCCTTGTTGTGGTGGGTCTGTCATTTCGTCGATGTCAGATTGTGCGATTGTTTTGCACTATCATTCTTTTGGTGGTAGTAGCCTGTGTGAGTTTGCTCAGTCATCCTTTTCGCGGTGGATCTGTCATTTCATAGATGTCAGATTGTGCGACTGTGTTTTGCTCTATCATCCTTTTGGTGGTAGTAGCTGGTGTGAGTTTGCAAATTTATGCTTTTGGTGGTGGGTTTGTCATTTCATCGATTTCAGATTGTGCGAGTGTGTTATGCTCTATCATCCTTTTAGTGGTAGTAGCCGGTGTGAGTTTGCTCTGTCATTCTTTTGGTGGTGGGTCTGTCATTTTGTGGATGTCAGATTGTGCGAATGTGTTTTTCTCTATCATCCTTTAGGTGGTAGTAGCTTGTGTGAGTTAGCTCTACCATTCTTTTGGTGGTGGGTCTGTCATTTCGTCGATGTCAAATTCTGTGAGTGTGTTTTGCTCTATCATCCTTTTGGTGGTAGTAGCCGATATGAGTTTGCTCAATCATCCTTTTGGTGGTGGGTCTGTCATTTCGTCGATGTCAGATTATGCGAGTGTTTTACTCTATCATCCGTTTGGTGGTAGTAGCAGGTGTGAGTTTTCTCCGTCGTCCTTTTGGTGGTGGGTCTGTCATTTAGTCGATGATAGATTGTAGGAGTGTTTTGCTCTATCATCCGTTTGGTGGTAGTAGCCGATGTGAGTTTGCTCCGTCATCCTTTTGGTGGTGGGTCTGTCATTTCGTCGATGTCAGATTGTTCAAGTGTTTTGCTCTATCATCCGTTTGGTGGTAGTAACCGGTGTGAGTTTGCTCCGTCATCCTTTTGGTGGTGGGTCTGTGATTTCGTCGATGCTAGATTGTGCAAGTTTGTTTTACTCTATCATCCTTTTGGTTTTACTAGCCGGTGTGAGTTCACTCTGTCATCCTTGTTGTGGTGGGTCTGTCATTTCGTCGATGTCAGATTGTGCGATTGTTTTGCACTATCATTCTTTTGGTGGTAGTAGCCTGTGTGAGTTTGCTCAGTCATCCTTTTCGCGGTGGATCTGTCATTTCATAGATGTCAGATTGTGCGACTGTGTTTTGCTCTATCATCCTTTTGGTGGTAGTAGCTGGTGTGAGTTTGCAAATTTATGCTTTTGGTGGTGGGTTTGTCATTTCATCGATTTCAGATTGTGCGAGTGTGTTATGCTCTATCATCCTTTTAGTGGTAGTAGCCGGTGTGAGTTTGCTCTGTCATTCTTTTGGTGGTGGGTCTGTCATTTTGTGGATGTCAGATTGTGCGAATGTGTTTTTCTCTATCATCCTTTAGGTGGTAGTAGCTTGTGTGAGTTAGCTCTACCATTCTTTTGGTGCTGGGTCTGTCATTTCGTCGATGTCAAATTCTGTGAGTGTGTTTTGCTCTATCATCCTTTTGGTGGTAGTAGCCGATATGAGTTTGCTCAATCATCCTTTTGGTGGTGGGTCTGTCATTTCGTCGATGTCAGATTATGCGAGTGTTTTACTCTATCATCCGTTTGGTGGTAGTAGCAGGTGTGAGTTTTCTCCGTCGTCCTTTTGGTGGTGGGTCTGTCATTTAGTCGATGATAGATTGTAGGAGTGTTTTGCTCTATCATCCGTTTGGTGGTAGTAGCCGATGTGAGTTTGCTCCGTCATCCTTTTGGTGGTGGGTCTGTCATTTCGTCGATGTCAGATTGTTCAAGTGTTTTGCTCTATCATCCGTTTGGTGGTAGTAACCGGTGTGAGTTTGCTCCGTCATCCTTTTGGTGGTGGGTCTGTGATTTCGTCGATGCTAGATTGTGCAAGTTTATTTTACTCTATTATCCTTTTGGTTTTACTAGCCGGTGTGAGTTCACTCCGTCATCCTTGTTGTGGTGGATCTGTCATTTCGTCGATGTCAGATTGTGCGATTGTTTTGCACTATCATTCTTTTGGTGGTAGTAGCCTGTGTGAGTTTGCTCAGTCATCCTTTTGGCGGTGGATCTGTCATTTCATAGATGTCAGATTGTGCGACTGTGTTTTGCTCTATCATCCATTTGGTGGTAGTAGCTGGTGTGAGTTTGCAAATTAATGCTTTTGGTGGTGGGTCTGTCATTTCATCGATGTCAGATTGTGCGAGTGTGTTTTGCTCTATCATCCTTTTGGTGGTAGTAGTTGGTGTGAGTTTGCAAATTAATGCTTTTGGTGTTGGGTCTGTCATTTCATCGATGTCAGATTGTGCGAGTGTGTTTTACTCTATCATTCTTTTGGTGGTATTAGCCGGTGTGAGTTTGCTCTGTTGTCCTTTTGGTGGTGGGTCTATCATTTTGTCGATGTCAGATTGTGCGAGTGTGTTTTGCTCTATCATCCTTTTGGTTTTAGTAGCCGCTGTGAGTTCACTCCGTCATCCTTTTGGTGGTGGGTCTGTCATTTCATTGATGTCAGATTGTGCGATTGTTTTGCTCTATTATCCGTTTGGTGGTAGTAGCCGATGTAAGTCTTCTCCGTCATCCTTTTGGTGGTGGGTCTGTCATTTCGTCGATGTCAGATTGTTCAAGTGTTTTGCTCTATCATCCGTTTGGTGGTATTAGCCGGTGTGAGTTTGCTCCGTCATCCTTTTTGTGGTGGGTCTGTCATTTCGTCGATATCAGATTGTGCGATTGTTTTGCACTATCATTATTTTGGTGGTAGTAGCCTGTGTGAGTTTGCTCAGTCATCCTTTTCGCGGTGGATCTGTCATTTCATAGATGTCAGATTGTGCGACTGTGTTTTGCTCTATCATCCTTTTGGTGGTAGTAGCTGGTGTGAGTTTGCAAATTTATGCTTTTGGTGGTGGGTTTGTCATTTCATCGATGTCAGATTGTGCGAGTGTGTTTTGCTCTATCATCCTTTTAGTGGTAGTAGCCGGTGTGAGTTTGCTCTGTTATTCTTTTGGTGGTGGGTCTGTCATTTTGTGGATGTCAGATTGTGCAAATGTGTTTTTCTCTATCATCCTTTAGGTGGTAGTAGCTTGTGTGAGTTAGCTCTGCCATCCTTTTGGTGGTGGGTCTGTCATTTCGTCGATGTCAAATTTTGTAAGTGTGTTTTTCTCTATCATCCTTTTGGTGGTAGTAGCCGGTATGAGTTTGCTCAATCATCCTTTTGGTGGTGGGTCTATCATTTCGTCGATGTCAAATTATGCGAGTGTTTTACTCTATCATCCGTTTGGTGGTAGTAGCAGGTGTGAGTTTGCTCCGTCGTCCTTTTGGTGGTGGGTCTGTCATTTAGTCGATGATAGATTGTAGGAGTGTTTTGCTCTATCATCCGTTTGGTGGTAGTAGCCGATGTGAGTTTGCTCCGTCATCCTTTTGGTGGTGGGTCTGTCATTTCGTCGATGTCAGATTGTTCAAGTGTTTTGCTCTATCATCCGTTTGGTGGTAGTAACCAGTGTGAGTTTGCTCCGTCATCCTTTTGGTGGTGGGTCTGTGATTTCGTCGATGCTAGATTGTGCAAGTTTGTTTTACTCTATCATCCTTTTGGTTTTACTAGCCGGTGTGAGTTCACTCCGTCATCCTTGTTGTGGTGGGTCTGTCATTTCGTCGATGTCAGATTGTGCGATTGTTTTGCACTATCATTCTTTTGGTGGTAGTAGCCTGTGTGAGTTTGCTCAGTCATCCTTTTCGCGGTGGATCTGTCATTTCATAGATGTCAGATTGTGCGACTGTGTTTTGCTTTATCATCCTTTTGGTGGTAGTAGCTGGTGTGAGTTTGCAAATTTATGCTTTTGGTGGTGGGTTTGTCATTTCATCGATGTCAGATTGTGCGAGTGTGTTTTGCTCTATCATCCTTTTAGTGGTAGTAGCCGGTGTGAGTTTGCTCTGTTATTCTTTTGGTGGTGGGTCTGTCATTTTGTGGATGTCAAATTGTGCGAATGTGTTTTTCTCTATCATCCTTTAGGTGGTAGTAGCTTGTGTGAGTTAGCTCTGCCATCCTTTTGGTGGTGGGTCTGTCATTTCGTCGATGTCAAATTTTGTGAGTGTGTTTTGCTCTATCATCCTTTTGGTGGTAGTAGTCGGTATGAGTTTGCTCAATCATCCTTTTGGTGGTGGGTCTGTCATTTCGTCGATGTCAAATTATGCGAGTGTTTTACTCTATCATCCGTTTGGTGGTAGTAGCAGATGTGAGTTTGCTCCGTCGTCCTTTTGGTGGTGGGTCTGTCATTTTGTCGATGATAGATTGTAGGAGTGTTTTGCTCTATCATCCGTTTGGTGGTAGTAGCCGATATGAGTTTGCTCCATCATCCTTTTGGTGGTGGGTCTGTCATTTCGTCGATGTCAGATTGTTCAAGTGTTTTGCTCTATCATCCGTTTGGTGGTAGTAACCAGTGTGAGTTTGCTCCGTCATCCTTTTGGTGGTGGGTCTGTGATTTCGTCGATGCTAGATTGTGCAAGTTTGTTTTACTCTATCATCCTTTTGGTTTTACTAGCCGGTGTGAGTTCACTCCTTCATCCTTGTTGTGGTGGGTCTGTCATTTCGTCGATGTCAGATTGTGCGATTGTTTTGCACTATCATTCTTTTGGTGGTAGTAGCCTGTGTGAGTTTGCTCAATCATCCTTTTCGCGGTGGATCTGTCATTTCATAGATGTCAGATTGTGCGACTGTGTTTTGCTCTATCATCCTTTTGGTGGTAGTAGCTGGTGTGAGTTTGCAAATTTATGCTTTT
This sequence comes from Lathyrus sativus, assembly GCA_963859935.3. NCBI lineage: Eukaryota > Viridiplantae > Streptophyta > Magnoliopsida > Fabales > Fabaceae > Lathyrus > Lathyrus sativus. Next base: position 192,236,880 of record OZ012738.1, read on the forward strand.
GGTGGTGGGTTTGTCATTTCATCGATTTCAGATTGTGCGAGTGTATTATGCTCTATCATCCTTTTAGTGGTAGTAGCCGGTGTGAGTTTGCTCTGTTATTCTTTTGGTGGTGGGTCTGTCATTTTGTGGATGTCAGACTGTGTGAATGTGTTTTTCTCTATCATCCTTTAGGTGGTAGTAGCTTGTGTGAGTTAGCTCTGCCATTCTTTTGGTGGTGGGTCTGTCATTTCGTCGATGTCAAATTCTGTGAGTGTGTTTTGCTCTATCATCCTTTTGGTGGTAGTAGCCGGTATGAGTTTGCTCAATCATCCTTTTGGTGGTGGGTCTGTCATTTCGTCGATGTCAGATTATGCGAGTGTTTTACTCTATCATCCGTTTGGTGGTAGTAGCAGGTGTGAGTTTTCTCCGTCGTCCTTTTGGTGGTGGGTCTGTCATTTAGTCGATGATAGATTGTAGGAGTGTTTTGCTCTATCATCCGTTTGGTGGTAGTAGCCGATGTGAATTTGCTCCGTCATCCTTTTGGTGGTGGGTCTGTCATTTCGTCGATGTCAGATTGTTCAAGTGTTTTGCTCTATCATCCGTTTGGTGGTAGTAACCGGTGTGAGTTTGCTCCGTCATCCTTTTGGTGGTGGGTCTGTGATTTCGTCGATGCTAGATTGTGCAAGTTTGTTTTACTCTATCATCCTTTTGGTTTTACTAGCCGGTGTGAGTTCACTCCGTCATCCTTGTTGTGGTGGGTCTGTCATTTCGTCGATGTCAGATTGTGCAATTGTTTTGCACTATCATTCTTTTAGTGGTAGTAGCCTGTGTGAGTTTGCTCAGTCATCCTTTTCGCGGTGGATCTGTCATTTCATAGATGTCAGATTGTGCGACTGTGTTTTGCTCTATCATCCTTTTGGTGGTAGTAGCTGGTGTGAGTTTGCAAATTAATGCTTTTGGTGGTGGGTTTGTCATTTCATCGATGTCAGATTTAGCGAGTGTCTTTTGCTCTATCATCCTTTTAGTGGTAGTAGCCGGTGTGAGTTTGCTCTGTTATACTTTTGGTGGTGGGTCTGTCATTTTGTCGATGTCAGATTGTGCGAGTGTGTTTTTCTCTATCATCCTTTAGGTGGTAGTAGCCTGTGTGAGTTAGCTCTGCCATCCTTTTGGTGGTGGGTCTGTCATTTCGTTGATGTCAGATTCTGCGAGTGTGTTTTGCAATATCATCCTTTTGGTGGTAGTAGCCGGTGTGAGTTTGCTCAATCATCCTTTTGGTGGTGGGTCTGTCATTTCGTCGATGTCAGATTATGCGAGTGTTTTACTCTATCATCCGTTTGGTGGTAGTAGCAGGTGTGAGTTTGCTCCGTCGTCCTTTTGGTGGAGGGTCTGTGATTTCGTCGATGCTAGATTGTTTGAGTTTGTTTTGCTCTATCATCCTTTTTGTTTTAGTAGCCGCTGTGAGTTCGCTCTGCCATCTTTTTGGCGGTGGGTCTGTCATTTCGTTGATGTCAGATTGTGCGATTGTTTTGCTCTATCATCCTTTTGGTGGTAGTAGCCGGTGTGAGTTTGCTCCGTTATCCTTTTGGTGGTGGGTATGTCATTTCTTCGATGTCAGATTGTGCGAGTGCGTTTTGCTCTATCATCCTGTTGGAGGTAGTAGCCTGTGTGAGTTCGCTTCGTCATTCTTTTGGTGGTAGGTCTGTCATTTAGTCGATGTTAGATTGTGGGAGTGTTTTGCTCTATCATCCGTTTGGTGGTAGTAGCCGATGTAAGTTTGCTCCGTCATCCTTTTGGTGGTGGGTCTGTCATTTCGTCGATGTGAGATTGTTCAAGTGTTTTGCTCTATCATCTGTTTGGTGGTAGTAACCGGTGTGAGTTTGCTCCGTCATCCTTTTGGTGGTGGGTCTGTGATTTCGTCGATGCTAGATTGTGCGAGTTTGTTTTACTCTATCATCCTTTTGGTTTTACTAGCCGGTGTGAGTTTGCTACGTCATCCTTTTTGTGGTGGGTCTGTCATTTCGTCGGTGTCCGATTGTGCGATTGTTTTGCACTATCATTCTTTTGGTGGTAGTAGCCTGTGTGAGTTTGCTCAGTCATCCTTTTGGCGGTGGATCTGTCATTTCATAGATGTCAGATTGTGCGACTGTGTTTTGCTCTATCATCCTTATGGTGGTAGTAGCTAGTGTGAGTTTGCAATTTAATGCTTTTGGTGGTGGGTCTGTCATTTCATCAATGTCAGATTGTGCGAGTGTGTTTTGCTCTATCATCCTTTTGGTGGTAGTAGCCGGTGTGAGTTTGCTCAATCATCCTTTTGATGGTGGGTCTGTCATTTCGCCGATGTTAGATTATGCGAGTGTTTTACTCTATCATCCGTTTGGTGGTAGTAGCAGGTGTGAGTTTGCTCCGTCATCCTTTTGGTGGAGGGTCTGTGATTTCGTCGATGCTATATTGTGCGAGTTTGTTTTGCTCTATCATCCTTTTGGTTTTAGTAGCCGATGTGAGTTCGCTCCATCATCCTTTTGGTGGTGGGTCTGTCATTTCATTGATGTCAGATTATGCGATTGTTTTGTTCTATCATCCTTTTGGTGGTAGTAGCCGGCGTGAGTTTGCTCCGTTATCCTTTTGGTGGTGGGTCTGTCATTTCTTCGATGTCAGATTGTGCGAGTGCTTTTTGCTCTATCATCCTTTTGGTGGTAGTAGCCTGTGTGAGTTTGCTCCGTCATCCTCTTGGTGGAGGGTCTGTCATTTAGTCGATGTCAGATTGTGCGAGTGTTTTGCTCTATCATCCGTTTAGTGGTAGTAACCGGTGTGAGTTTGCTCCGTCATCCTTTTGGCGGTGGGTCTGTCATTTCGTCAATGTCAGATTGTTCAATTGTTTTGCTCTATCATCCTTTTGGTTTTACTAGCCGGTGTGAGTTTGCTCCGTCATCCTTGTTGTGGTGGGTCTGTCATTTCGTCGATGTCAGATTGTGCGATTGTTTTGCACTATCATTCTTTTAGTGGTAGTAGCCTGTGTGAGTTTGCTCAGTCATCCTTTTGGCGGTGGATCTGTCATTTCATATATGTCAGATTGTGTGACTGTGTTTTGCTCTATCATCCTTTTGGTGGTAGTAGCTGGTGTGAGTTTGCAAATTAATGCTTTTGGTGGTGGGTCTGTCATTTCATCGATGTCAGATTGTGCGAGTGTGTTTTGCTCTATCATCCTTTTAGTGGTAGTAGCCGGTGTGAGTTTGCTCTGTTATCCTTTTGGTGGTGGGTCTGTCATTTTATCGATGTCAAATTGTGCGAGTGTGTTTTTCTCTATCATCCTTTAGGTGGTAGTAGCCTGTGTGAGTTAGCTCTGCCATCCTTTTGGTGGTGGGTCTGTCATTTCGTCGATGTCAGATTCTGCGAGTGTGTTTTGCTCTATCATCCTTTTGGTGGTAGTAGCCGGTGTGAGTTTGCTCAATCATCCTTTTGGTGGTGGGTCTGTCATTTCGTCGATGTCAGATTATGCGAGTGTTTTACTCTATCATCCGTTTGGTGGTAGTAGCAGGTGTGAGTTTGCTCCGTCGTCCTTTTGGTGGAGGGTCTGTGATTTCGTCGAGGCTAGATTGTGTGAATTTGTTTTGCTCTATCATCCTTTTGGTTTTAGTAGCCGCTGTGAGTTCGCTCTGCCATCCTTTTGGCGATGGGTCTGTCATTTCATTGATGTCAGATTGTGCGATTGTTTTGCTCTATCATCCTTTTGGTGGTAGTAGCCGGTGTGAGTTTGCTCCGTTATCCTTTTGGTGGTGGGTATGTCATTTCTTCGATGTCAGATTGTGCGAGTGCGTTTTGCTCTATCATCCTGTTGGTGGTAGTAGCCTGTGTGAGTTCGCTTCGTCATTCTTTTGGTGGTAGGTCTGTCATTTAGTCGATGTTAGATTGTGGGAGTGTTTTGCTCTATCATCCGTTTGGTGGTAGTAGCCGATGTAAGTTTGCTCCGTCATTCTTTTTGGTGGTGGGTCTGTCATTTCGTCGATGTCAGATTGTTCAAGTGTTTTGCTCTATCATCCGTTTGGTGGTAGTAACCGGTGTGAGATTACTCCGTCATCCTTTTGGTGGTGGGTCTGTGATTTCGTCGATGCTAGATTGTGCGAGTTTGTTTTACTCTATCATCCTTTTGGTTTTACTAGCCGGTGTGAGTTCACTCCGTCATCCTTGTTGTGGTGGGTCTGTCATTTCGTCGATGTCAGATTGTGCGATTGTTTTGCACTATCATTCTTTTGGTGGTAGTAGCCTGTGTGAGTTTGCTCAGTCATCCTTTTCGCGGTGGATCTGTCATTTCATAGATGTCAGATTGTGCGACTGTGTTTTGCTCTATCATCCTTTTGGTGGTAGTAGCTGGTGTGAGTTTGCAAATTTATGCTTTTGGTGGTGGGTTTGTCATTTCATCGATGTCAGATTGTGCGAGTGTGTTTTGCTCTATCATCCTTTTAGTGGTAGTAGCCGGTGTGAGTTTGCTCTGTTATTCTTTATGTGGTGGGTCTGTCATTTTGTGGATGTCAGATTGTGCGAATGTGTTTTTCTCTATCATCCTTTAGGTGGTAGTAGCTTGTGTGAGTTAGCTCTGCCATCCTTTTGGTGGTGGGTCTGTCATTTCGTCGATGTCAAATTTTGTGAGTGTGTTTTGCTCTATCATCCTTTTGGTGGTAGTAGCCGGTATGAGTTTGCTCAATCATCCTTTTGGTGGTGGGTCTGTCATTTCGTCGATGTCAAATTATGCGAGTGTTTTACTCTATCATCCGTTTGGTGGTAGTAGCAGGTGTGAGTTTGCTCCGTCGTCCTTTTGGTGGAGGGTCTGTGATTTCGTCGATGCTAGATTGTTTGAGTTTGTTTTGCTCTATCATCCTTTTTATTTTAGTAGCCGCTGTGAGTTCGCTTTGCCATCCTTTTGGCGGTGGGTCTGTCATTTCGTTTTGGTGGTAGTAGCCGGTGTGAGTTTGCTCCGTTATCCTTTTGGTGGTGGGTATGTCATTTCTTCGATGTCAGATTGTGCGAGTGCGTTTTGCTCTATCATCCTGTTGGTGGTAGTAGCCTGTGTGAGTTCGCTTCGTCATTCTTTTGGTGGTAGGTCTGTCATTTAGTCGATGTTAGATTGTGGGAGTGTTTTGCTCTATCATCCGTTTGGTGGTAGTAGCGGATGTAAGTTTGCTCCGTCATCCTTTTGGTGGTGGGTCTGTCATTTCGTCGATGTCAGATTGTTCAAGTGTTTTGCTCTATCATCTGTTTGGTGGTAGTAACCGGTGTGAGTTTGCTCCGTCATCCTTTTGGTGGTGGGTCTGTGATTTCGTCGATGCTAGATTGTGCGAGTTTGTTTTACTCTATCATCCTTTTGGTTTTACTAGCCGGTGTGAGTTTGCTTTGTCATCCTTTTTGTGGTGGGTCTGTCATTTCGTCGATGTCCGATTGTGCAATTGTTTTGCACTATCATTCTTTTGGTGGTAGTAGCCTGTGTGAGTTTGCTCAGTCATCCTTTTGGCGGTGGATCTGTCATTTCATAGATGTCAGATTGTGCGACTGTGTTTTGCTCTATCATCCTTTTGGTGGTAGTAGCTAGTGTGAGTTTGCAATTTAATGCTTTTGGTGGTGGGTCTGTCATTTCATCAATGTCAGATTGTGCGAGTGTGTTTTGCTCTATCATCCTTTTGGTGGTAGTAGCCGGTGTGAGTTTGCTCAATCATCCTTTTGATGGTGGGTCTGTCATTTCGCCGATGTTAGATTATGCGAGTGTTTTACTCTATCATCTGTTTGGTGGTAGTAGCAGGTGTGAGTTTGCTCCGTCATCCTTTTGGTGGAGGGTCTGTGATTTCGTCGATGCTATATTGTGCGAGTTTGTTTTGCTCTATCATCCTTTTGGTTTTAGTAGCCGATGTGAGTTCGCTCCATCATCCTTTTGGTGGTGGGTCTGTCATTTCATTGATGTCAGATTGTGCGATTGTTTTGTTCTATCATCCTTTTGGTGGTAGTAGCCGGCATGAGTTTGCTCCGTTATCCTTTTGGTGGTGGGTCTGTCATTTCATTGATGTCAGATTGTGCGATTGTTTTGCTCTATCATCCTTTTGGTGGTAGTAGCCGGCGTGAGTTTGCTCCGTTATCCTTTTGGTGGTAGGTCTGTCATTTCTTCGATGTCAGATTGTGCGAGTGCATTTTGCTCTATCATCCTTTTGGTGGTAGTAGCCTGTGTGAGTTTGCTCCGTCATCCTCTTGGTGGTGGGTCTGTCATTTAGTCGATGTCAGATTGTGCGAGTGTTTTGCTCTATCATCCGTTTAGTGGTAAGAGCCGATGTAAGTTTGCTCCGTCATCCTTTTGGTGGTGGGTCTGTAATTTCGTCGATGTCAGATTGTTCAAGTGTTTTGCTCTATCATCCGTTTGGTGGTAGTAACCGGTGTGAGTTTGCTCCGTCATCTTTTTGGTGGTGGGTCTGTGATTTCGTCGATGCTAGATTGTGCGAGTTTGTTTTACTCTATCATTCTTTTGGTTTTACTAGCCGGTGTGAGTTCGCTCCGTCATCCTTGTTGTGGTGGGTCTGTCATTTCGTCGATGTCAGATTGTGCAATTGTTTTGCACTATCATTCTTTTAGTGGTAGTAGCCTGTGTGAGTTTGCTCAGTCATCCTTTTCGCGGTGGATCTGTCATTTCATAGATGTCAGATTGTGCGACTGTGTTTTGCTCTATCATCCTTTTGGTGGTAGTAGCTGGTGTGAGTTTGCAAATTAATGCTTTTGATGGTGGGTTTGTCATTTCATCGATGTCAGATTGTGCGAGTGTCTTTTGCTCTATCATCCTTTTAGTGGTAGTAGCCGGAGTGAGTTTGCTCTGTTATACTTTTGGTGGTGGGTCTGTCATTTTGTCGATGTCAGATTGTGCGAGTGTGTTTTTCTCTATCATCCTTTAAGTGGTAGTAGCCTGTGTGAGTTAGCTCTGCCATCCTTTTGGTGGTGGGTCTGTCACTTCGTTGATGTCAGATTCTGCGAGTGTGTTTTGCTCTACCATCCTTTTGGTGGTAGTAGCCGGTGTGAGTTTGCTCAATCATCCTTTTGGTGGTGGGTCTGTCATTTCGTCGATGTCAGATTATGCGAGTGTTTTACTCTATCATCTGTTTGGTGGTAGTAGCAGGTGTGAGTTTGCTCCGTCGTCCTTTTGGTGGAGGGTCTGTGATTTCGTCGATGCTAGATTGTTTGAGTTTGTTTTGCTCTATCATCCTTTTTGTTTTAGTAGCCGCTGTGAGTTCGCTCTGCCATCCTTTTGGCGGTGGGTCTGTCATTTCGTTGATGTCAGATTGTGCGATTGTTTTGCTCTATCATCCTTTTGGTGGTAGTAGCCGGTGTGAGTTTGCTCCGTTATCCTTTTGGTGGTGGATGTCATTTCTTCGATGTCAGATTGTGCGAGTGCGTTTTGCTCTATCATCCTGTTGGTGGTAGTAGCCTGTGTGAGTTCGCTTCGTCATTCTTTTGGTGGTAGGTCTGTCATTTAGTCGATGTTAGATTGTGGGAGTGTTTTGCTCTATCATCCGTTTGGTGGTAGTAGCCGATGTATGTTTGCTCCGTCATCCTTTTGGTGGTGGGTCTGTCATTTCGTCGATGTCAGATTGTTCAAGTGTTTTGCTCTATCATCTGTTTGGTGGTAGTAACCGGTGTGAGTTTGCTCCATCATCCTTTTGGTGGTGGGTCTGTGATTTCGTCGATGCTAGATTGTGCGAGTTTGTTTTACTCTATCATCCTTTTGGTTTTACTAGCCGGTGTGAGTTTGCTTCGTCATCCTTTTTGTGGTGGGTCTGTCATTTCGTCGATGTCCGATTGTGCGATTGTTTTGCACTATCATTCTTTTGGTGGTAGTAGCCTGTGTGAGTTTGCTCAGTCATCCTTTTGGCGGTGGATCTGTCATTTCATAGAAGTCAGATTGTGCGACTGTGTTTTGCTCTATCATCCTTTTGGTGGTAGTAGCTAGTGTGAGTTTGCAATTTAATGCTTTTGGTGGTGGGTCTGTCATTTCATCAATGTCAGATTGTGCGAGTGTGTTTTGCTCTATCATCCTTTTGGTGGTAGTAGCCGGTGTGAGTTTGCTCAATCATCCTTTTGATGGTGGGTCTGTCATTTCGCCGATGTTAGATTATGCGAGTGTTTTACTCTATCATCTGTTTGGTGGTAGTAGCAGGTGTGAGTTTGCTCCGTCATCCTTTTGGTGGAGGGTCTGTGATTTCGTCGATGCTATATTGTGCGAGTTTGTTTTGCTCTATCATCTTTTTGGTTTTAGTAGCCGATGTGAGTTCGCTCCATCATCCTTTTGGTGGTGGGTCTGTCATTTCATTGATGTCAGATTGTGCGATTGTTTTGTTCTATCATCCTTTTGGTGATAGTAGCCGGCGTGAGTTTGCTCCGTTATCCTTTTGGTGGTGGGTCTGTCATTTCTTCGATGTCAGATTGTGCGAGTGCTTTTTGCTCTATCATCCTTTTGGTGGTAGTAGCCTGTGTGAGTTTGCTCCGTCATCCTCTTGGTGGAGGGTCTGTCATTTAGTCGATGTCAGATTGTGCGAGTGTTTTGCTCTATCATCCGTTTAGTGGTAGTAGCCGATGTAAGTTTGCTCCGTCATCCTTTTGGTGGTGGGTCTGTCATTTCGTCGATGTCAGATTGTTCAAGTGTTTTGCTCTATCATCCGTTTGGTGGTAGTAACCGGTGTGAGTTTGCTCCGTCATCTTTTTGGTGGTGGGTCTGTGATTTCGTCGATGCTAGATTGTGCGAGTTTGTTTTACTCTATCATCCTTTTGGTTTTACTAGCCGGTGTGAGTTTGCTCTGTCATCCTTGTTGTGGTGGGTCTGTCATTTTGTCGATGTCAGATTGTGCGATTGTTTTGCACTATCATTCTTTTAGTGGTAGTAGCCTGTGTGAGTTTGCTCAGTCATCCTTTTGGCGGTGGATCTGTCATTTCATATATGTCAGATTGTGCGACTGTGTTTTGCTCTATCATCCTTTTGGTGGTAGTAGCTGGTGTGAGTTTGCAAATTAATGCTTTTGGTAGTGGGTCTGTCATTTCATCGATGTCAGATTGTGCGAGTGTGTTTTGCTCTATCATCCTTTTAGTGGTAGTAGCCAGTGTGAGTTTGCTCTGTTATCCTTTTGGTGGTGGGTCTGTCATTTTATCGATGTCAAATTGTGCGAGTGTGTTTTTCTCTATCATCCTTTAGGTGGTAGTAGCCTGTGTGAGTTAGCTCTGCCATCCTTTTGGTGGTGGGTCTGTCATTTCGTCGATGTCAGATTCTGCGAGTGTGTTTTGCTCTATCATCCTTTTGGTGGTAGTAGCCGGTGTGAGTTTGCTCAATCATCCTTTTGGTGGTGGGTCTGTCATTTCATCGATGTCAGATTATGCGAGTGTTTTACTCTATCATCCGTTTGGTGGTAGTAGCAGGTGTGAGTTTGCTCCGTCGTCCTTTTGGTGGAGGGTCTGTGATTTCGTCGATGCTAGATTGTGTGAGTTTGTTTTGCTCTATCATCCTTTAGGTTTTAGTAGCCGCTGTGAGTTCGCTCTGCCATCCTTTTGGCGGTGGGTCTGTCATTTCATTGTTGTCAGATTGTGCGATTGTTTTGTTCTATCATCCTTTTGGTGGTAGTAGCCGGTGTGAGTTTGCTCCGTTATCCTTTTGGTGGTGGGTATGTCATTTCTTCGATGTCAGATTGTGCGAGTGCGTTTTGCTCTATCATCTTGTTGGTGGTGGTAGCCTGTGTGAGTTCGCTTCGTCATTCTTTTGGTGGTAGGTCTGTCATTTAGTCGATGTTAGATTGTGGGAGTGTTTTGCTCTATGATCCGTTTGGTGGTAGTAGCCGATATAAGTTTGCTCCATCATCCTTTTGGTGGTGGGTCTGTCATTTCGTCGATGTCAGATTGTTCAAGTGTTTTGTTGTATCATCCGTTTGGTGGTAGTAACCGGTGTGAGTTTGCTCCGTCATCCTTTTGGTGGTGGGTCTGTGATTTCGTCGATGCTAGATTGTGAGAGTTTGTTTTACTCTATCATCCTTTTGGTTTTACTAGCCGGTGTGAGTTTGCTCCGTCATCCTTTTTGTGGTGGACTGTCATTTCGTCGACGTCAGATTGTGCGATTGTTTTGCACTATCATTCTTTTGGTGGTAGTAGCCTGTGTGAGTTTGCTCAGTCATCCTTTTGGCGGTGGATCTGTCATTTCATAGATGTCAGATTGTGCGATTGTGTTTTGCTCTATCATCCTTTTGGTGGTAGTAGCTAGTGTGAGTTTGCAATTTAATGCTTTTGGTGGTGGATCTGTCATTTCATCAATGTCAGATTGTGCGAGTGTGTTTTGCTCTATCATCCTTTTGGTGGTAGTAGCCGGTGTGAGTTTTCTCAATCATCCTTTTGATGGTGGGTCTGTCATTTCGCCGATGTTAGATTATGCGAGTGTTTTACTCTATCATCCGTTTGGTGGTAGTAGCAGGTGTGAGTTTGCTCCGTCATCCTTTTGGTGGAGGGTCTGTGATTTCGTCGATGCTATATTGTGCGAGTTTGTTTTGCTCTATCATCCTTTTGGTTTTAGTAGCCGCTGTGAGTTTGCTCCATCATCCTTTTGGTGGTGGGTCTGTCATTTCATTGATGTCAGATTGTGCGATTGTTTTGCTCTATCATCCTTTTGGTGGTAGTAGCCGGCGTGAGTTTGCTCCGTTATCCTTTTGGTGGTGGGTCTGTCATTTCTTCGATGTCAGATTGTGCGAGTGCGTTTTGCTCTATCATCCTTTTGGTGGTAGTAGCCTGTGTGAGTTTGCTCCGTCATCCTCTTGGTGGTGGGTCTGTCATTTAGTTGATGTCAGATTGTGCGAGTGTTTTGCTCTATCATCCGTTTAGTGGTAGTAGCCGATGTAAGTTTGCTCCGTCATCCTTTTGGTGGTGGGTCTGTCATTTCGTCGATGTCAGATTGTTCAAGTGTTTTGTTCTATCATCCGTTTGGTGGTAGTAACCGGTGTGAGTTTGCTCCGTCATCTTTTTGGTGGTGGGTCTGTGATTTCGTCGATGCTAGATTGTGCGAGTTTGTTTTACTCTATCATCCTTTTGGTTTTACTAGCCGGTGTGAGTTTGCTCCGTCATCCTTGTTGTGGTGGGTCTGTCATTTCGTCGATGTCAGATTGTGCGATTGTTTTGCACTATCATTCTTTTAGTGGTAGTAGCCTGTGTGAGTTTGCTCAGTCATCCTTTTGGCGGTGGATCTGTCATTTCATATATGTCAGATTGTGCGACTGTGTTTTGCACTATCATCCTTTTGGTGGTAGTAGCTGGTGTGAGTTTGCAAATTAATGCTTTTGGTGGTGGGTCTGTCATTTCATCGATGTCAGATTGTGCGAGTGTGTTTTGCTCTATCATCCTTTTAGTGGTAGTAGCCGGTGTGAGTTTGCTCTGTTATCCTTTTGGTGGTGGGTCTGTCATTTTGTCGATGTCAGATTGTGCGAGTGTGTTTTTCTCTATCATCCTTTAGGTGGTAGTAGCCTGTGTGAGTTAGCTCTGCCATCCTTTTGGTGGTGGGTCTGTCATTTCGTCGATGTCAGATTCTGCGAGTGTGTTTTGCTCTATCATCCTTTTGGTGGTAGTAGCCGGTGTGAGTTTGCTCAATCATCCTTTTGGTGGTGGGTCTGTCATTTCGTCGATGTCAGATTATGCGAGTGTTTTACTCTATCATCCGTTTGGTGGTAGTAGCAGGTGTGAGTTTTCTCCGTCGTCCTTTTGGTGGAGGGTCTGTGATTTCGTCGATGCTAGATTGTGTGAATTTGTTTAGCTCTATCATCCTTTTGGTTTTAGTAGCCGCTGTGAGTTCGCTCTGCCATCCTTTTGGCGGTGGGTCTGTCATTTCATTGATGTCAGATTGTGCGATTGTTTTGCTCTATCATCCTTTTGGTGGTAGTAGCGGGTGTGAGTTTGCTCCGTTATCCTTTTGGTGGTGGGTATGTCATTTCTTCGATGTCAGATTGTGCGAGTGCGTTTTGCTCTATCATCCTGTTGGTGGTAGTAGCCTGTGTGAGTTCGCTTCGTCATTCTTTTGGTGGTAGGTCTGTCATTTAGTCGATGTTAGATTGTGGGAGTGTTTTGCTATATCATCCGTTTGGTGGTAGTAGCCGATGTAAGTTTGCTCCGTCATTCTTTTTGGTGGTGGGTCTGTCATTTCGTCGATGTCAGATTGTTCAAGTGTTTTGCTCTATCATCCGTTTGGTGGTAGTAACCGGTGTGAGTTTGCTCCGTCATCCTTTTGGTGGTGGGTCTGTGATTTCGTCGATGCTAGATTGTGCGAGTTTGTTTTACTCTATCATCCTTTTGGTTTTACTAGCCGGTGTGAGTTTGCTCCGTCATCCTTTTTGTGGTGGACTGTCATTTCGTCGATGTCAGATTGTGCGATTGTTTTGCACTATCATTCTTTTGGTGGTAGTAGCCTGTGTGAGTTTGCTCAGTCATCCTTTGGCGGTGGATCTGTCATTTCATATATTTCAGATTGTGCGATTGTGTTTTGCTCTATCATCCTTTTGGTGGTAGTAGCTAGTGTGAGTTTGCAATTTAATGCTTTTGGTGGTGGGTCTGTCATTTCATCAATGTCAGATTGTGCGAGTGTGTTTTGCTCTATCATCCTTTTGGTGGTAGTAGCCGGTGTGAGTTTGCTCAATCATCCTTTTGATGGTGGGTCTGTCATTTCGCCGATGTTAGATTATGCGAGTGTTTTACACTATCATCCGTTTGGTGGTAGTAACCGGTGCGAGTTTGCTAAGTCATCCTTTTGGTGGTGGGTCTGTAATTTAATCGAGGCCAGATGTACGAGTGTGTTTTGCTCTATCATCCTTTTGGTTTTAGTAGCCGCTGTGCGTTCGCTCCATCATCCTTTTGGTGGTGGGTCTGTCATTTCATTGATGTCAGATTGTGCGATTGTTTTGCTCTATCATCCTTTTGGTGGTAGTAGCCGGCGTGAGATTGCTCCGTTATCCTTTTGGTGGTGGGTCTGTCATTTCTTCGATGTCAGATTGTGCAAGTGCGTTTTGCTCTATCATCCTTTTGGTGGTAGTAGCCTGTGTGAGTTTGCTCCGTCATCCTCTTGGTGTTGGGTCTGTCATTTAGTCGATGTCAGATTGTGCGAGTGTTTTGCTCTATCATCCGTTTAGTAGTAGTAGCCGATGTAAGTTTGCTCCGTCATCCTTTTGGTGGTGGGTCTGTCATTTCGTCAATGTCAGATTGTTCAATTGTTTTGCTCTATCATCCGTTTGGTGGTAGTAACCGGTGTGAGTTTGCTCCGTCATCTTTTTGGTGGTGGGTCTGTGATTTCGTCGATGCTAGATTGTGCGAGTTTGTTTTACTCTATCATCCTTTTGGTTTTACTAGCCGGTGTGAGTTTGCTTCGTCATCCTTGTTGTGGTGGGTCTGTCATTTCGTCGATGTCAGATTGTGCGATTGTTTTGCACTATCATTCTTTTAGTGGTAGTAGCCTGTGTGAGTTTGCTCAGTCATCCTTTTGGCGGTGGATCTGTCATTTCATATATGTCAGATTGTGCGACTGTGTTTTGCTCTATCATCCTTTTGGTGGTAGTAGCTGGTGTGAGTTTGCAAATTAATGCTTTTGGTGGTGGGTCTGTCATTTCATCGATGTCAGATTGTGCGAGTGTGTTTTGCTCTATCATCCTTTTAGTGGTAGTAGCCGTTGTGAGTTTGCTCTGTTATCCTTTTGGTGGTGGGTCTGTCATTTTGTCGATGTCAGATTGTGCGAGTGTGTTTTTCTCTATCATCCTTTAGGTGGTAGTAGCCTGTGTGAGTTAGCTCTGCCATCCTTTTGGTGGTGGGTCTGTCATTTCGTCGATGTCAGATTCTGCGAGTGTGTTTTGCTCTATCATCCTTTTGGTGGTAGTAGCCGGTGTGAGTTTGCTCAATCATCCTTTTGGTGGTGGGTCTGTCATTTCGTCGATGTCAGATTATGCGAGTGTTTTACTCTATCATCCGTTTGGTGGTAGTAGCAGGTGTGAGTTTGCTCCGTCGTCCTTTTGGTGGAGGGTCTGTGATTTCGTCGATGCTAGATTGTGTGAGTTTGTTTTGCTCTATCATCCTTTAGGTTTTAGTAGCCGCTGTGAGTTCGCTCTGCCATCCTTTTGGCGGTGGGTCTGTCATTTCATTGTTGTCAGATTGTGCGATTGTTTTGTTCTATCATCCTTTTGGTGGTAGTAGCCGGTGTGAGTTTGCTCCGTTATCCTTTTGGTGGTGGGTATGTCATTTCTTCGATGTCAGATTGTGCGAGTGCGTTTTGCTCTATCATCTTGTTGGTGGTGGTAGCCTGTGTGAGTTCCCTTCGTCATTCTTTTGGTGGTAGGTCTGTCATTTAGTCGATGTTAGATTGTGGGAGTGTTTTGCTCTATGATCCGTTTGGTGGTAGTAGCCGATATAAGTTTGCTCCATCATCCTTTTGGTGGTGGGTCTGTCATTTCGTCGATGTCAGATTGTTCAAGTGTTTTGTTGTATCATCCGTTTGGTGGTAGTAACCGGTGTGTGTTTGCTCCGTCATCCTTTTGGTGGTGGGTCTGTGATTTCGTCGATGCTAGATTGTGAGAGTTTGTTTTACTCTATCATCCTTTTGGTTTTACTAGCCGGTGTGAGTTTGCTCCGTCATCCTTTTTGTGGTGGACTGTCATTTCGTCGATGTCAGATTGTGCGATTGTTTTGCACTATCATTCTTTTGGTGGTAGTAGCCTGTGTGAGTTTGCTCAGTCATCCTTTTGGCGGTGGATCTGTCATTTCATAGATGTCAGATTGTGCGATTGTGTTTTGCTCTATCATCCTTTTGGTGGTAGTAGCTAGTGTGAGTTTGCAATTTAATGCTTTTGGTGGTGGATCTGTCATTTCATCAATGTCAGATTGTGCGAGTGTGTTTTGCTCTATCATCCTTTTGGTGGTAGTAGCCGGTGTGAGTTTTCTCAATCATCCTTTTGATGGTGGGTCTGTCATTTCGCCGATGTTAGATTATGCGAGTGTTTTACTCTATCATCCGTTTGGTGGTAGTAGCAGGTGTGAGTTTGCTCCGTCATCCTTTTGGTGGAGGGTCTGTGATTTCGTCGATGCTATATTGTGCGAGTTTGTTTTGCTCTATCATCCTTTTGGTTTTAGTAGCCGCTGTGAGTTTGCTCCATCATCCTTTTGGTGGTGGGTCTGTCATTTCATTGATGTCAGATTGTGCGATTGTTTTGCTCTATCATCCTTTTGGTGGTAGTAGCCGGCGTGAGTTTGCTCCGTTATCCTTTTGGTGGTGGGTCTGTCATTTCTTCGATGTCAGATTGTGCGAGTGCGTTTTGCTCTATCATCCTTTTGGTGGTAGTAGCCTGTGTGAGTTTGCTCCGTCATCCTCTTGGTGGTGGGTCTGTCATTTAGTTGATGTCAGATTGTGCGAGTGTTTTGCTCTATCATCCGTTTAGTGGTAGTAGCCGATGTAAGTTTGCTCCGTCATCCTTTTGGTGGTGGGTCTGTCATTTCGTCGATGTCAGATTGTTCAAGTGTTTTGTTCTATCATCCGTTTGGTGGTAGTAACCGGTGTGAGTTTGCTCCGTCATCTTTTTGGTGGTGGGTCTGTGATTTCGTCGATGCTAGATTGTGCGAGTTTGTTTTACTCTATCATCCTTTTGGTTTTACTAGCCGGTGTGAGTTTGCTCCGTCATCCTTGTTGTGGTGGGTCTGTCATTTCGTCGATGTCAGATTGTGCGATTGTTTTGCACTATCATTCTTTTAGTGGTAGTAGCCTGTGTGAGTTTGCTCAGTCATCCTTTTGGCGGTGGATCTGTCATTTCATATATGTCAGATTGTGCGACTGTGTTTTGCTCTATCATCCTTTTGGTGGTAGTAGCTGGTGTGAGTTTGCAAATTAATGCTTTTGGTGGTGGGTCTGTCATTTCATCGATGTCAGATTGTGCGAGTGTGTTTTGCTCTATCATCCTTTTAGTGGTAGTAGCCGGTGTGAGTTTGCTCTGTTATCCTTTTGGTGGTGGGTCTGTCATTTTGTCGATGTCAGATTGTGCGAGTGTGTTTTTCTCTATCATCCTTTAGGTGGTAGTAGCCTGTGTGAGTTAGCTCTGCCATCCTTTTGGTGGTGGGTCTGTCATTTCGTCGATGTCAGATTCTGCGAGTGTGTTTTGCTCTATCATCCTTTTGGTGGTAGTAGCCGGTGTGAGTTTGCTCAATCATCCTTTTGGTGGTGGGTCTGTCATTTCGTCGATGTCAGATTATGCGAGTGTTTTACTCTATCATCCGTTTGGTGGTAGTAGCAGGTGTGAGTTTTCTCCGTCGTCCTTTTGGTGGAGGGTCTGTGATTTCGTCGATGCTAGATTGTGTGAGTTTGTTTTGCTCTATCATCCTTTTGGTTTTAGTAGCCGCTGTGAGTTCGCTCTGCCATCCTTTTGGCGGTGGGTATGTCATTTCATTGATGTCAGATTGTGCGATTGTTTTGCTCTATCATCCTTTTGGTGGTAGTAGCCGGTGTGAGTTTGCTCCGTTATCCTTTTGGTGGTGGGTATGTCATTTCTTCGATGTCAGATTGTGCGAGTGCGTTTTGCTCTATCATCCTGTTGGTGGTAGTAGCCTGTTTGAGTTCGCTTCGTCATTCTTTTGGTGGTAGGTCTGTCATTTAGTCGATGTTAGATTGTGGGAGTGTTTTGCTCTATCATCCGTTTGGTGGTAGTAGCCGATGTAAGTTTGCTCCGTCATCCTTTTGGTGGTGGGTCTGTCATTTCGTCGATGTCAGATTGTTCAAGTGTTTTGCTCTATCATCCGTTTGGTGGTAGTAACCGGTGTGAGTTTGCTCCGTCATCCTTTTGGTGGTGGGTCTGTGATTTCGTCGATGCTAGATTGTGCGAGTTTGTTTTACTATATCATCCTTTTGGTTTTACTAGCAGGTGTGAGTTTGCTCCGTCATCCTTTTTGTGGTGGACAGTCATTTCGTCGATGTCAGATTGTGATATTGTTTTGCACTATCATTCTTTTGGTGGTAGTAGCCTGTGTGAGTTTGCTAAGTCATCCTTTTGGCGTTGGATCTGTCATTTCATAGATGTCAGATTGTGCGATTGTGTTTTGCTCTATCATCCTTTTGGTGGTAGTAGCTAGTGTGAGTTTGCAATTTAATGCTTTTGGTGGTGGGTCTGTCATTTCATCAATGTCAGATTGTGCGAGTGTGTTTTGCTCTATCATCCTTTTGGTGGTAGTAGCCGGTGTGAGTTTGCTCAATCATCCTTTTGATGGGTGGTCTGTCATTTTGCCGATGTTAGATTATGCGAGTGTTTTACTCTATCATCCGTTTGGTGGTAGTAGCAGGTGTGAGTTTGCTCCGTCATCCTTTTGGTGGAGGGTCTGTGATTTTGTCGATGCTATATTGTGCGAGTTTGTTTTGCTCTATCATCCTTTTGGTTTTAGTAGCCGCTGTGAGTTCGCTCCATCATCCTTTTGGTGGTGGGTCTGTCATTTCATTGATGTCAGATTGCGCGATTGTTTTGCTCTATCATCCTTTGGGTGGTAGTAGCCGGCGTGAGTTTGCTCCGTTATCCTTTTGGTGGTGGGTCTGTCATTTCTTCGATGTCAGATTGTGCGAGTGCGTTTTGATCTATCATCCTTTTGGTGGTAGTAGCCTGTGTGAGTTTGCTCCGTCATCCTCTTGGTGGTGGGTCTGTCATTTAGTCGATGTCAGATTGTGCGAGTGTTTCGCTCTATCATCCGTTTAGTGGTAGTAGCCGATGTAAGTTTGCTCCGTCATCCTTTTGGTGGTGGGTCTGTCATTTCGTCGATGTCAGATTGTTCAAGTGTTTTGCTCTATCATCCGTTTGGTGGTAGTAACCGGTGTGAGTTTGCTCCGTCATCTTTTTGGTGGTGGGTCTGTGATATCGTCGATGCTAGATTGTACGAGTTTGTTTTACTCTATCATCCTTTTGGTTTTACTAGCCGGTGTGAGTTTGCTCCGTCATCCTTGTTGTGGTGGGTCTGTCATTTCGTCGATGTCAGATTGTGCGATTGTTTTGCACTATCATTCTTTTAGTGGTAATAGCCTGCGTGAGTTTGCTCAGTCATCCTTTTGGCGGTGGATCTGTCATTTCATATATGTCAGATTGTGCGACTGTGTTTTGCTCTATCATCCTTTTGGTGGTAGTAGCTGGTGTGAGTTTGCAAATTAATGCTTTTGGTGGTGGGTCTGTCATTTCATCGATGTCAGATTGTGCGAGTGTGTTTTGCTCTATCATCCTTTTAGTGGTAGTAGCCGGTGTGAGTTTGCTCTGTTATCCTTTTGGTGGTGGGTCTGTCATTTTGTCGATGTCAGATTGTGCGAGTGTGTTTTTCTCTATCATCCTTTAGGTGGTAGTAGCCTGTGTGAGTTAGCTCTGCCATCCTTTTGGTGGTGGGTCTGTCATTTCGTCGATGTCAGATTCTGCGAGTGTGTTTTGCTCGTTCATCCTTTTGGTGGTAGTAGCCGGTGTGAGTTTGCTCAATCATCCTTTTGGTGGTGGGTCTGTCATTTCGTCGATGTCAGATTATGCGAGTGTTTTACTCTATCATCCGTTTGGTGGTAGTAGCAGGTGTGAGTTTGCTCCGTCGTCCTTTTGGTGGAGGGTCTGTGATTTCGTCGATGCTAGATTGTGTGAGTTTGTTTTGCTCTATCATCCTTTTGGTTTTAGTAGCCGCTGTGAGTTCGCTCTGCCATCCTTTTGGCGGTGGGTCTGTCATTTCATTGATGTCAGATTGTGCGATTGTTTTGCTCTATCATCCTTTTGGTGGTAGTAGCCGGTGTGAGTTTGCTCCGTTATCCTTTTGGTGGTGGGTATGTCATTTCTTCGATGTCAGATTGTGCGAGTGCGTTTTGCTCTATCATCCTGTTGGTGGTAGTAGCTGTGTGAGTTCGCTTCGTCATTCTTTTGGTGGTAGGTGTTGCACCCCAAAATTTGACCAACTATTATTTATTCACTGAGTGTTTGAAAGTTGATACCTTCATCAGACAGTTCAAGAGATCCTCAGAGGAATTGGTTGAAACCAGGGTTGTGTGCTTCATAGCTTGAGAGTTGTGGGTGCTCCTCAGATGATTCTGAGACTTTGAGAATGAACTTGATGTTTTGAGAAAGCCTATGAGATGTCTTGAAAGCCATCATGAAGCCCAGAGAGGTCATTATGCGAGAATTCAGAAGATTCAACCATGAATGGTAGAATTAGGGTTTTGACTGGGTCAACCCTAGGATAACTGAAAATTTGGAGAAGGTTGAGACCTAATCCAAGGGCCATGAGATCATGGAATGATGCATAGAGATGTTATAAAGATGATTCCTAGACCAACTCATCATGATTGAGGAGTTTGAGAAGTTTCAAGTCAGGGTTTCCAAGGATTGTCAGTGAAAAAACCCTAATTTGATCCCTATCTTCCAGGCAGTTTTAGCTCAAGATGTGATTGATATCTAATCTTCCCCACAACATGAATGTTGTAGAGCTTGTTCTTAGCTTTAATTTGAGTGGTGGAAGTCCTTGATAGGAGTTGCAGAGCTCAAGTTATGGTTTTGACAAATTACAGGTCAGCAGAGGTGTGTGAATCTGGGTCCTTGAAAGTCACCCAACTTGCAGACAACTTTTTCCCTAGTAGGATGATTCCTATGATCTATTGGTCAACATGAATGTTGAAGAGCATCTTCTTAGCTTTAATTTGAGTGGTAGAAGTCCTTGATAGGATTTGTGGAACTCAACTTATGGTTTGAACAAGACAGGGGTATTTTGGTCATTTGGCAGTTATAGGTCATTTTAAGCAAAGGCCATATCTCCTATTTCCAAGCTTCAAATGGAAAAACTCAAAACATGAAAGTTGTTCAAAATGGCATTTTAAGACTATAAAGAAGGTCATGAATTGTTGGAAAAGCTCATAGCATGGAATGACAAAGTTTGGTAAATTTGAACTAAAAATGGCTTATAAGTTTAAAAAGTTGAAGTTGGAAATTGGTTTGGAAGATCTATGAATCCAAAATAGGTCATCCAATATATCATTTTGATTGGAAACATCATTTTGAGAACATTGGTTTAAACACAATTTTCATTTGAGGCTTTAAAATGGGACATGCTTTGTAATATTGTTACTTGCATTATAAGGTACCTTTGGAAATTTTAACACAAGGCAAGAAAAAGGCTTGTAATTGCTCATATCCTCTCAATATCTCTTATGATGAGATTTTAAAGCCAATTTGCAAGGTTTAAGGCATGATACATGAGATATACCACTTATCATCACATGAGATTTTCAAGCACTTTCTAGCTCATTTTAGAAAGATCTAGGAGTTTCCATTGATTATTATAAAAAGAGTGAATCATGAGGAGTAAGGGGTTGGTCAAGGAGAGAGAAATCAGTGGAGATAGTGAGATAGACATTGCCATTGAAGAGCTTCCTTCAAGATCAAGCAACACACGATTTCTTCCACTACAAGCTTTCTTCTTCAAAGCTTGTGCAAACAGAAAGATCCTCTCCATTGGAGGAGTGTTTGGCATCAATTGCAAGCTCTGCAACCATCTCCACGAGCACTCACCATCACTTCTTGACAGGTTGGGATTCTTCTCCCTTTCTCCTTATTTATGTGGTTTCTGTTAGTTCCTTAGGTGTAGAATTAGTGTACTAGGCTAGTTGATCTTACCCCGTGAGTTTGAGAGCTCTGTATGAGATTTCATGGCAGGTGCAAGATTCTTTAATTTCCAAGAACAAGCTTTGTAGTGCGTTTTAGTTAGCATAGATTAGATTAGAATGGTTAGGATAACATAAAGAGCATGAATGCATCATTGGATTTGAGTTTTAGAAGAGCTGATTTCAGAGAAATATGGTGGTACCAAGATCTTCTAGCTTTCTGTTAGGATGATCCAGGAAGAATTAATAAAAACTACTCGTATAGCCTTGTTCCTCTCAATCAGTAGATCATTTTCCTTTTTGGAATTTTTGAATTTCATCAAGTATGGAGAGAGAACGAGGGAGGAGAAGTCTTATGCATGGAGGCACGATTTCTGAAAACCCTAGGTATTTGGGGACGATGATACACGGCCGTTGGATCTTTCTGAAAGTCTTGACCTATTACTCTAATCCAACGGTCCAGATTAATTGATAAAAACGGAGGGAAATTCAAAGAAGCCAAACGCACCGTATTACTAAATGAGGCGCGTGTGGGCCTATCTCAGAATGCTATCCACACCACCCCATATCTGGCCCACTTGGAATTGAACTGAGGCGCCTTTCTACTAGCACCCCCCTCCCCTTATTTCAATTCTTTTACTTTTTTAATTCCTTTAATATTTTCTTGCATTTATAAAATTCATAAAAAATAGAAAATTGATCCTTTTTAAATTCTTGTTTTTTTCATATGTTAATAAATCTGTCTAGAAAATTCTAAATAAATAAAATTTCCATTTTATTTTCTTTTCATATTTTTTAGCATATTTTTCATTTTAATAGCTTTTAAAATAGGATTAACTTTGTACATGATTTTGTAGAATTTCTTTTAGGACCTTCCCTTAGTCTTTTTAATTCATTCTTTTTGGTGTGATTAGATATTGAATCATAGTTCCCCATAGGATTTAATTCTTGATTTTTAGAATTAAATTTGATTAGTTTAATTAGGGTAGCATTAGGGTATCCTAATTAGGGTTTAGGTTATGCATAAGTAAGGAAATTCATTTTCTTTAGATAGTTTTGTCTTGATTTTTGGGTAGGGGAATATGTGGATGTTATGGGTAGATGTTGTAGACCCTTGTGAATAATTGATAGAATTTTTCCCCTTGGTTTAGTATTTTTAGGTATTTTCTGAAGTTGACTGGTGATTTTGTCTGTTCTGTGGTTATCTGTTCATCTCTGGGGTTTATTTTGGGGATTTTGTTATGAGGCTTAGTTTGTTTTGAAGATCTTGTTGAAGAGCATGATGAAGAGAAGATTGTAGATCAAGACTCAGAGACCCAGAGCTTGGATTATTCCCTGTCTGTGAGGTTTGAGATCCTGAAGTTTGAAGGAAGTTCATGGTACTTTCCTGAGGAAGGCACTATGAATGACTTTCATTCTTTCTTCTCACCTTTTTCTTAAGTATCCAATGATGTTGGAGCCAACTTGTGAGTTTAATTTCTCCTGAGGAGGAATGTAAACTGATCACATGTTGTTGAGCCACATGGGATACAATTCCTAAGTAGAAGCCTCCTAGTACTTTCCTGAGGAAGGTCCTATGGGTCTATTCACTTAGTTCCATTAGTTTATCTAGGATTTCTTAAGTATCCAATGATGTAGGAGCCAACTTGTGAGTTTAATTTCTCCTGAGGAGGAATGTAAACTGATCACAGTTGTTGAGCCACATGGGATACAGCTCCTAAGTGGAAGCCTCCTAGTTCTTTCCTGAGGAAGGTCCTATGAGTCTGTTCATTTAGTTCCACTAGTTCAGATAGGATTTCCTAAATATCCAGTGATGTTGGAGCCTGCTTGTGAGTTTAGTTTCTCCTGAGGAGGAATGTAAACTGATCACAGTGGTTGAGCCACGTAGGATATGACTCCTGAGTATGCACCTCCTAGTGCTTTCCTGAGGAAGACACTATGAGTCTGCTTACTTGGCTCCCTTTCTTTGGTAAGCTTGTTCTGAAGCTTGAAGACTGGGATTGCTTTCTTGTTTAGGGTTTTGCTTTAGGGCTTTGCTTAGAGTTGATCAGGATTCTGTTTTAGGATTAGAGAGTAGATATAGATGATTCTTTCTCAAGCATGTGTTTTGTTTGCCTGATGGCACTTCATTTCCTTTATCTGTATATTGCTTGATAGCATGTTGTTTATCTTCAGTATGATTACTGTTATTTCATGACTGGCTTGAGGTTGAGACGAGCTTGTGGAGGCTGAAGCCCCACACACATTTCCTCCCTCACTTGCATTGCATGCATTTTACTGTTAAGGCTGATGCTTTTGTCTGTTTTGGTGTATCATTGATATGATCCCTTAGGACTTTCATTTCCTTTGAGGAGGACTTGATGATAGACTTTTAGGTTGAAACCTATGCATGACAACATCTAGGAGTTCCCTGTTCAAACCTCAACCATAGGATGAATCCATGGCATGACAACAGTAGGACTTGATAGTCTCCCTCCTAGTTGGGCCTGTTCTCTTCTCATCTCGAAGCAGTTTAAAATACAATAATCATGAATGATTTCTTTCGTACGTTACGAGCCTTAAGCTATCTGAGAAAGGACGCATTCCCTCTCAGGTCATAGTCTCCAGTGCGGTTGAAATCGCAAACACAATAAAAAACACTTCTTTTAGGAAATAAACCATAGTTTCCCGAACTACGTTTGCTCTGATCTTTCATACCAGATGAAAGTACGTAGGCATAGGATGCGACGTCCTAGCGAGCAACCTTTCCCCCATAATCCGTCATAGGCCGAACTACGTTGACTCTGATTTCTCATTCTCTGATGAGAATACGTAGGCATAAAGTGCGACGCTTTGCCGAGTCATTTTTCTTTTCTTTTTCAGCCAGCCTTGATAGGTAGATAGATTATAACCAACCCGTCCAAGTAAACAAACAAGCGAGGATCCCGTCGAGTACGACGGACGTGGGGGGTGCTAATACCTTCCCCTTGCGTAACCGACTCCCGAACCCAGACAATGGTTGCGATGACCTTGTCTTACCCTTATTCGTCAGGTTTTTCTGATCGTTTCCTTTCCCGCTCTGAGGGATAAATAACGAAAGGTGGCGACTCTTCTGTCATGCCGGCACCTTATTTTCGCGCAAGCGACAGCTGGCGACTCTGCTGGGGAACGAACCCAGAGTCTCTGGTTCTCCGGTTCCCTATGAGAGTCAATCCTAGCGCGTGTATGTTTGCTTGTTGGGTTGCGTTTATTTATCGCATTTTTACTTATCGCATTTTTACTTCTCGCGCTTTATTTCCCGCATTTTATTTCCAGTTCGATATGATTATCTGTGCTGTTGTGGGAGAGGGATGTTACTATGAGTGAGAAGCCGGACCTGGGCTTGAGTACACACCTAGATATAGTTGCGGAGAAGTAGTAGACGAACCTGTCTGCTGAGCAGGCACTGTTCCCTACGAAAACCTGCGCTCAGACGAGATTCTTGCAGAGGTGCTCCTTTCCGGTCCTGAGGATCTGAGGGGAGTCCAGACGTGAGGATTGTCGACTCTGGGGACCGATCATTTGGAAGTCAGCTAAGTGAGGCCTCTTCATGACTTGATGATGCCACTCCTTCTGGGAATCGTATCGTCACTCATGAAAGTCTGTGACGCTGATAACCGCATAGGATGCCGTACCTTTGTCCGTGGATTAGGTCCATACCTGTGAGTGGGGTTGGGATATTGCAGGAAACTTTGACCTCCAGACTACCTGGTTTTCTTGACAGTGAATCAGTTATGTTGGTACCAGGGTTCTCGGTGGCAGATTTGACTGTTCTTGACAGAGCAAGTTTTTGATCAAAGGATTTCATCATCGGGTGCATGTCTGTTCTTGATAGAGCAGGTTTCGATCAGAGTAATGTTATCAGAGGTTTGTCCTAGATGGAGCAGATTTTTGAGTGGGGTTTGAAGATCTCATCAGCAGTTGTTGTTTGTTCTTGATAGGGCAGATTTTGAGTGGGGTCTGAAGATCTCATCGGCAGCTGTGTGGTTGTTCTTGATAGGGCAGATTTTTGATTTGGGGTCTGAAGACTTCATCAGCGGACGTTTTCTGATCATACATCCCGGGTCCTTATTATCAGGCACTTATTCTTGTCAGGGCAGAATTTTGATCTCGATCCTATCAGATGGTTATTCTCAGCAGATCAGATCAGTGGTTTTACACCGGGGTTTCCTTCTCATCAGTGACTGTTGATACCGAATCTCCACAGCAGCCACCTGGATATATTGTTGCATGCCTGCATTTTGCATTAGTTTGCATAATCATTCGCATTCCATTGGCGTGTGTCTGTGACAGGTACTGTTTCCCGATCCAGGATCTCTCGCCTCTTATTGTGTTATTACAGCAAGACTATTGCGTACGAGTTCTCGATCCTTGATGTGTCGGAGTTGGCTATCACCAATGCTATAGGCTTCCTGTGTATATGTGAGGTTGCTGTTTCCATGATGGGGCCCAGATTTCTCTCCTTATTATTGTCAACACTGGTACTAAGGCGCCAGGATCGGGGGAAATCTCTCGAGCACACAGACACACGCATACATCTGCATAAAGCATTTTGCATGACATACATTTTGTGGCTTTTCCTAACCTTTAATGTTGACAGGTTTTTAGGTACACAGGTTCCGAGCTGCTTTCGATCTCCAGGATTGATCAAAAACTCATCCACCGCTACTCAACTCGCGCTAATCAGACAAGGATAATGGACCAGGTGCAGTCATATGTTCAAGAGCTCCGTGAACGGATGGATCGTTTTATGGAGCTGATGCAAGTAGTCGCGAATGGTCAGGACCAGCTTCGTACTTTGGTGCAACCTCTGATCTCCAGGGTTGACAGTAATGGCATACTTCACGGCGGGGCCGTGCCTACTCCTCCTCCAGTGGATGCTCCACAGAATGTTGTTCCTGTTGCCGGGGGCAACGGCAGTGCTAACGGCAATCTGATGACTAATCTCAGACTCAACGCGGCAGGCGTCGGCAATGGCAGTCTGGGAGCCAATATTAACATAGGGCCGGTCAACGGCAATGCTAGTGCAGGAAATCTGTTGGTGCCTCAACCGTGGCTGGAGGACCATCAGGATGACATATTCTCTCAGAGAGGTGTAGATGCAGAATTGAATGCTGAAGCTCGACTCAGGTTCAAGGTGTTGGAGGGTCTGTGATTTCGTCGATGCTATATTGTGCGAGTTTGTTTTGCTTTATCATCCTTTTGGTTTTAGTAGCCGCTGTGAGTTCGCTCCGTCATCCTTTTGGTGGTGGGTCTGTCATTTCATTGATGTCAGATTGTGCGATTGTTTTGCTCTATCATCCTTTTGGTGGTAGTAGCCGGCGTGAGTTTGCTCCGTTATCCTTTTGGTGGTGGGTTTGTCATTTCTTCGATGTCAGATTGTGCGAGTGCGTTTTGCTCTATCATCCTTTTGTCGGTGTCATGAGGCATGACAATGGGACACTCCTAGCAGCTTCTAGGGGAAAACCGAATTCACATCCGAATGAGAGGGATCCTGAGGCTATGCAGGTATGAGACTGCATGGTTGAATGAAGGCTTATAAGGATTAATTGGTACTACATATATCAACAAGATGCATCTTCTTTTCGGTAGCCCATTCATAAGAACTCCACAGTTAAGCGTGCTTGACTTGGAGTAATTCTGGGATGGGTGACCTTCTGGGAAGTTTCCCGGAAAGCGTGTGAGTGAGGAAAAAGCATGCTGAAAAGACCCGTGTTGGTTTGTGAGGTCAGTCGGTAATCCTGAAAGCAATATGGGGCGTTACAAATGGTATCAGAGCCAGACCTCTCCCAGTACGATGTGGTTCGGGGACGAACCAAGCGGAAGTTGGTGGGCATGTAACACCTGAGGTGAAAGAGGACGGTGGTTACATGTAACACCCGTGGGCGAGGGAGTGGTTGTCGGTGTCATGAGGCATGACAATGGGACACTCCTAGCAGCTTCTAGGGGAAAACCGAATTCACATCCGAATGAGAGGGATCCTGAGGCTATGCAGGTATGGGACTGCATGGTTGAATGAAGGCTTATAAGGATTAATTGGTACTACCTATATCAACAAGATGCATCTCCTTTTCGGTAGCCCGTTCATAAGAACTCCACAGTTAAGCGTGCTTGACTTGGAGCAATTCTGGGATGGGTGACCTTCTGGGAAGTTTCCCGGAAAGCGTGTGAGTGAGGAAAAAGCATGCTGAAAAGACCCGTGTTGGTTTGTGGGATCAGTCGGTAATCCTGAAAGCAATATGGGGCGTTACAGTGGGTCTGTCATTTCGTCGATGTCAGATTGTTCAAGTGTTTTTCCCTATCTTCCGTTTGGTGGTAGTAACCGGTGTGAGTTTGCTCCATCATCCTTTTGGTGGTGGGACTGTGATTTCGCCGATCCTAGATTGTGCGAGTTTGTTTTACTCTAACATCCTTTTGGTTTTAGTAGCCGGTGTGAGTTCGCTCCGTCATCCTTTTTGTGGTGGGTCTGTCATTTCGTCGATGTCAGATTGTGCGATTGTTTTGCTCTATCATTCTTTTGTTGGTAGTAGCCTGTGTGAGTTTGCTCAGTCATCCTTTTGGCGGTGGATCTGTCATTTCATAGATGTCAGATTGTGCGACTGTGTTTTGCTCTATCATCCTTTTGGTGGTAGTAGCTGGTGTGAGTTTGCAAATTTATGCTTTTGGTGGTGGGTTTGTCATTTCATCGATGTCAGATTGTGCGAGTGTGTTTTGCTCTATCATCCTTTTAG
The DNA here is from genome assembly GCA_963859935.3 of Lathyrus sativus. NCBI lineage: Eukaryota > Viridiplantae > Streptophyta > Magnoliopsida > Fabales > Fabaceae > Lathyrus > Lathyrus sativus. The sequence continues at coordinate 192,264,261 of OZ012738.1, forward strand.
TGGTAGTAGCCGGTGTGAGTTTGCTCTGTTATCCTTTTGGTGGTGGGTCTGTCATTTTGTGGATGTCAGATTGTGGGAATGTGTTTTTCTCTATCATCCTTTAGGTGGTAGTAGCTTGTGTGAGTTAGCTCTGCCATCCTTTTGGTGGTGGGTCTGTCATTTCGTCGATGTCAATTTCTGCGAGTGTGTTTTGCTCTATCATCCTTTTGGTGGTAGTAGCCGGTATGAGTTTTCTCAATCATCCTTTTAGTGGTGGGTCTGTCATTTCGTCGATGTCAGATTATGCGAGTGTTTTACTCTATCATCCGTTTGGTGGTAGTAGCAGGTGGGAGTTTGCTCCGTCATCCTTTTGGTGGAGGGTCTGTGATTTCGTCGATGCTAGATTGTGCGAGTTTGTTTTGCTCTATCATCCTTTTGGTTTTAGTAGCCGCTGTGAGTTCGCTCCACCATCCTTTTGATGGTGGGTCTGTAATTTCATTGATGTCAGATTGTGCGATTGTTTTGCTCTATCATCCTTTTGGTGGTAGTAGCCGGTGTGAGTTTGCTCCATTATCCTTTTGGTGGTGGGTCTGTCATTTCTTCGATGTCAGATTGTACGTGTGCGTTTTGCTCTATCATCCTTTTGGTGGTAGTAGCTTGTGTGAGTTCGCTCCGTAATCCTTTTGGTGGTGGGTCTGTCATTTAGTCGATGTTAGATTGTAGGAGTGTTTTGCTCTATCATCCGTTTGGTGGTAGTAGCCGATGTGAGTTTGCTCCGTCATCCTTTTGGTGGTGGGTCTGTCATTTCGTCTATGTCAGATTGTTCAAGTGTTTTGCTCTATCATCCGTTTGGTGGTAGTAACCGGTGTGAGTTTGCTCCGTCATCCTTTTGGTGGTGGGTCTGTGATTTCGTCGATGCTAGATTGTGCGAGTTTGTTTTACTCTATCATCCTATTGGTTTTACTAGCCGGTGTGAGTTCGCTCCGTCATCCTTGTTTTGATGGGTCTGCCATTTCGTCGATGTCAGATTGTGCGATTGTTTTGCACTATCATTCTTTTGGTGGTAGTAGCCTGTGTGAGTTTGCTCAGTCATCCTTTTGGCGGTGGATCTGTCATTTCATAGATGTCAGATTGTGCGACTGTGTTTTGCTCTGTCATCCTTTTGGTGTTTGTAGCTGGTGTGAGTTTGCAAATTAATGCTTTTGGTGGTGGGTCTGTCATTTCATCGATGTCAAATTGTGAGAGTGTGTTTCGCTCTATCATCCTTTTAGTGGTAGTAGCCGGTGTGAGTTTGCTCTGTTATCCTTTTGGTGGTGGGTCTGTCATTTTGTCGATGTCAGATTGTGCGACTGTGTTTTTCTCTATCATCCTTTAGGTGGTAGTAGCCTGTGTGAGTTAGCTCTGCCATCATTTTGGTGGTGGGTCTTTCATTTCGTCGATGTCAGATTCTGCGAGTATGTTTTGCTCTATCATCCTTTTAGTGGTAGTAGCCGGTGTGAGTTTTCTCTGTTATCCTTTTGGTGGTGGGTCTGTCATTTTGTCGATGTCAGATTGTGCGAGTGTGTTTTTCTCTATCATCCTTTAGGTGGTAGTAGCCTGTGTGAGTTAGCTCTGCCATCATTTTGGTGGTGGGTCTTTCATTTCGTCGATGTCAGACTCTGCGAGTATGTTTTGCTCTATCATCCTTTTAGTGGTAGTAGTCGGTGTGAGTTTTCTCTGTTATCCTTTTGGTGGTGGGTCTGTCATTTTGTCGATGTCAGATTGTGCGAGTGTGTTTTTCTCTATCATCCTTTAGGTGGTAGTAGCCTGTGTGAGTTAGCTCTGCCATCCTTTTGGTGGTGGGTCTGTCATTTCGTCGATGTCAGATTCTGCGAGTTTGTTTTACTCTATCATCCTTTTGGTGGTAGTAGCCGGTGTGAGTTTGCTCAATCATCCTTTTGTTGGTGGGTCTGTCATTTCGTCGATGTCAGGTTATGCGAGTGTTTTACTCTATCATCCGTTTGGTGGTAGTAGCATGTGTGAGTTTGCTCCGTCGTCCTTTTGGTCGAGGGTCTGTGATTTCGTCGATGCTAGATTGTGTGAGTTTGTTTTGCTCTATCATCCTTTTGGTTTTAGTAGCCGCTGTGAGTTCGCTCTGCCATCCTTTTGGCGGTGGGTCTGTCATTTCATTGATGTCAGATTGTGCGATTGTATTGCTCTATCATCCTTTTGGTGGTAGTAGCCGGTGTGAGTTTACTCCGTTATCCTTTTGGTGGTGGGTCTGTCATTTCTTTGATGTCAGATTGTGCATGTGCGTTTTGCTCTATCATCCTTTTGGTGGTAGTAGCTTGTGTGAGTTTGCTCCGTAATCCTTTTGGTGGTGGGTCTGTCATTTAGTCGATGTTAGATTGTAGGAGTATTTTGCTCTATCATCCGTTTGGTGGTAGTAGCCGATGTAAGTTTGCTCCGTCATCCTTTTGGTGGTGGGTCTGTCATTTCGTCGATGTCAGATTGCTCAAGTGTTTTGCTCTATCATCCGTTTGGTTGTAGTAACCGATGTGAGTTTGCTCCGTCATCCTTTTGGTGGTGGGTCTGTGATTTCGTCGATGCTAGATTGTGCGAGTTTGTTTTACTCTATCATCCTTTTGGTTTTACTAGCCGGTGTGAGTTTGCTCCGTCATCCTTGTTTTGGTGGGTCTGCCATTTCGTCGATGTCAGATTATGCGATTGTTTTGCACTATCATTCTTTTGGTGGTAGTAGCCTGTGTGAGTTTGCTCAGTCATCCTTTTGGCGGTGGATCTGTCATTTCATAGATGTCAGATTGTGCGACTGTGTTTTGCTCTGTCATCCTTTTGGTGGTTGTAGCTGGTGTGAGTTTGCAAATTAATGATTTTGGTGGTGGGTCTGTCATTTCATCGATGTCAGATTGTGCGAGTGTGTTTCGCTCTATCATCCTTTTAGTGGTAGTAGCCGGTGTGAGTTTGCTCTGTTATCCTTATGGTGGTGGGTCTGTCATTTTGTCGATGTCAGATTGTGCGAGTGTGTTTTTCTCTATCATCCTTTAGGTGGTAGTAGCCTGTGTGAGTTAGCTCTGCCATCATTTTGGTGGTGGGTCTGTCATTTCGTCGATGTCAGATTCTGCGAGTGTGTTTTGCTCTATCATCCTTTTAGTGGTAGTAGCCGGTGTGAGTTTTCTCTGTTATCCTTTTGGTGGTGGGTCTGTCATTTTGTCGATGTCAGATTGTGCGAGTGTGTTTTTCTCTATCATCCTTTAGGTGGTAGTAGCCTGTGTGAGTTAGCTCTGCCATCCTTTTAGCGGTGGGTCTGTCATTTCGTCGATGTCAGATTCTGCGAGTGTGTTTTGCTCTATCATCCTTTTGGTGGTAGTAGCCGGTGTGAGTTTGCTCAATCATCCTTTTGGTGGTGGGTCTGTCATTTCGTCGATGTCAGGTTATGCGAGTGTTTTACTCTATCATCCGTTTGGTGGTATTAGCATGTGTGAGTTTGCTCCGTCGTCCTTTTGGTGGAGGGTCTGTGATTTCGTCGATGCTAGATTGTGCGAGTTTGTTTTGCTCTATCATCCTTTTGGTTTTAGTAGCCGCTGTGAGTTCGCTCCACCATCCTTTTGGTGGTGGGTCTGTCATTTCATTGATGTCAGATTGTGCGATTGTTTTTCTCTATCATCCTTTTGGTGGTAGTAGCCGGTGTGAGTTAGCTCCGTTATCCTTTTGGTGGTGGGTATGTCATTTCTTCGATGTCAGATTGTGCGAGTGCGTTTTACTCTATCATCCTGTTGGTGGTAGTAGCTTGTGTGAGTTCGCTCCGTAATCCTTTTGGTGGTGGGTCTGTCATTTAGTCGATGTTAGATTGTGGGAGTGTTTTGCTCTATCATCCGTTTGGTGGTAGTAGCCGATGTGAGTTTGCTCCGTCATCCTTTTGGTGGTGGGTCTGTCATTTCGTCGATGTCAGATTGTTCAAGTGTTTTGCTCTATCATCCGTTTGGTGGTAGTAACCGGTGTGAGTTTGCTCCGTCATCCTTTTGGTGGTGGGTCTGTGATTTCGTCGATGCTAGATTGTGCGAGTTTGTTTTACTCTATCATCCTTTTGGTTTTACTAGCCGGTGTGAGTTCGCTCCGTCATCCTTGTTTTGATGGGTCTGCCATTTCGTCGATGTCAGATTGTGCGATTGTTTTGCACTATCATTCTTTTGGTGGTAGTAGCCTGTGTGAGTTTGCTCAGTCATCCTTTTGGCGGTGGATCTGTCATTTCATAAATGTCAGATTGTGCGACTGTGTTTTGCTCTGTCATCCTTTTGGTGTTTGTAGTTGGTGTGAGTTTGCAAATTAATGCTTTTGGTGGTGGGTCTGTCATTTCATCGATGTCAAATTGTGCGGGTGTGTTTCGCTCTATCATCCTTTTAGTGGTAGTAGCCGGTGTGAGTTTGCTCTGTTATCCTTTTGGTGGTGGGTCTGTCATTTTGTCGATGTCAGATTGTGCGAGTGTGTTTTTCTCTATCATCCTTTAGGTGGTAGTAGCCTGTGTGAGTTAGCTCTGCCATCATTTTGGTGGTGGGTCTGTCATTTCGTCGATGTCAGATTCTGTGAGTATGTTTTGCTCTATCATCCTTTTAGTGGTAGTAGCCGGTGTGAGTTTTCTCTGTTATCCTTTTGGTGGTGGGTCTGTCATTTTGTCGATGTCAGATTGTACGAGTGTGTTTTTCTCTATCATCCTTTAGGTGGTAGTAGCCTGTGTGAGTTAGCTCTGCCATCCTTTTGGTGGTGGGTCTGTCATTTCGTCGATGTCAGATTCTGCGAGTTTGTTTTACTCTATCATCCTTTTGGTGGTAGTAGCCGGTGTGAGTTTGCTCAATCATCTTTTTGGTGGTGGGTCTGTCATTTCGTCGATGTCAGGTTATGCGAGTGTTTTACTCTATCATCCGTTTGGTGGTAGTAGCATGTGTGAGTTTGCTCCGTCGTCCTTTTGGTGGAGGGTCTGTGATTTCGTCGATGCTAGATTGTGTGAGTTTGTTTTGCTCTATCATCCTTTTGGTTTTAGTAGCCGCTGTGAGTTCGCTCTGCCATCCTTTTGGCGGTGGGTCTGTCATTTCATTGATGTCAGATTGTGCGATTGTATTGCTCTATCATCCTTTTGGTGGTAGTAGCCGGTGTGAGTTTACTCCGTTATCCTTTTGGTGGTGGGTCTGTCATTTCTTTGATCTCAGATTGTGCGTGTGCGTTTTGCTCTATCATCCTTTTGGTGGTAGTAGCTTGTGTGAGTTTGCTCCGTAATCCTTTTGGTGGTGGGTCTGTCATTTAGTCGATGTTAGATTGTAGGAGTGTTTTGCTCTATCATCCGTTTGGTGGTAGTAGCCGATGTAAGTTTGCTCCGTCATCCTTTTGGTGGTGGGTCTGTCATTTCGTCGATGTCAGATTGTTCAAGTGTTTTTCTCTATCATCCGTTTGGTGGTAGTAACCGGTGTGAGTTTGCTCCGTTATCCTTTTGGTGGTGGGTCTGTGATTTCGTCGATGCTAGATTGTGCGAGTTTGTTTTATTCTATCATCCTTTTGGTTTTACTAGCCGGTGTGAGTTCGCTCTGTCATCCTTGTTTTGGTGGGTCTGCCATTTCGTCGATGTCAGATTATGCGATTGTTTTGCACTATCATTCTTTTGGTGGTAGTAGCCTGTGAGAGTTTGCTCAGTCATCCTTTTGGCGGTGGATCTGTCATTTCATAGATGTCAGATTGTGCGACTGTGTTTTGCTCTGTCATCCTTTTGGTGGTTGTAGCTGGTGTGAGTTTGCAAATTAATGATTTTGGTGGTGGGTCTGTCATTTCATCGATGTCAGATTGTGCGAGTGTGTTTCGCTCTATCATCCTTTTAGTGGTAGTAGCCGGTGTGAGTTTGCTCTGTTATCCTTTTGGTGGTGGGTCTGTCATTTTGTCGATGTCAGATTGTGCGAGTGTGTTTTTCTCTATCATACTTTAGGTGGTAGTAGCCTGTGTGAGTTAGCTCTGCCATCATTTTGGTGGTGGGTCTGTCATTTCGTCGATGTCAGATTCTGCGAGTGTGTTTTGCTCTATCATCCTTTTAGTGGTAGTAGCCGGTGTGAGTTTTCTCTGTTATCCTTTTGGTGGTGGGTCTGTCATTTTGTCGATGTCAGATTGTGCGAGTGTGTTTTTCTCTATCATCCTTTAGGTGGTAGTAGCCTGTGTGAGTTAGCTCTGCCATCCTTTTGGTGGTGGGTCTGTCATTTCGTCGATGTCAGATTCTGCGAGTTTGTTTTACTCTATCATCCTTTTGGTGGTAGTAGCCGGTGTGAGTTTGCTCAATCATCCTTTTGGTGGTGGGTCTGTCATTTCGTCGATGTCAGGTTATGCGAGTGTTTTACTCTATCATCCGTTTGGTGGTAGTAGCATGTGTGAGTTTGCTCCGTCGTCCTTTTGGTGGAGGGTCTGTGATTTCGTCGATGCTAGATTGTGTGAGTTTGTTTTGCTCTATCATCCTTTTGGTTTTAGTAGCCGCTGTGAGTTCGCTCTGCCATCCTTTTGGCGGTGGGTCTGTCATTTCATTGATGTCAGATTGTGCGATTGTATTGCTCTATCATCCTTTTGGTGGTAGTAGCCGGTGTGAGTTTACTCCGTTATCCTTTTGGTGGTGGGTCTGTCATTTCTTTGATCTCAGATTGTGCGTGTGCGTTTTGCTCTATCATCCTTTTGGTGGTAGTAGCTTGTGTGAGTTTGCTCCGTAATCCTTTTGGTGGTGGGTCTGTCATTTAGTCGATGTTAGATTGTAGGAGTGTTTTGCTCTATCATCCGTTTGGTGGTAGTAGCCGATGTAAGTTTGCTCCGTCATCCTTTTGGTGGTGGGTCTGTCATTTCGTCGATGTCAGATTGTTCAAGTGTTTTTCTCTATCATCCGTTTGGTGGTAGTAACCGGTGTGAGTTTGCTCCGTTATCCTTTTGGTGGTGGGTCTGTGATTTCGTCGATGCTAGATTGTGCGAGTTTGTTTTACTCTATCATCCTTTTGGTTTTACTAGCCGGTGTGAGTTCGCTCTGTCATCCTTGTTTTGGTGGGTCTGCCATTTCGTCGATGTCAGATTATGCGATTGTTTTGCACTATCATTCTTTTGGTGGTAGTAGCCTGTGAGAGTTTGCTCAGTCATCCTTTTAGCGGTGGATCTGTCATTTCATAGATGTCAGATTGTGCGACTGTGTTTTGCTCTGTCATCCTTTTGGTGGTTGTAGCTGGTGTGAGTTTGCAAATTAATGATTTTGGTGGTGGGTCTGTCATTTCATCGATGTCAGATTGTGCGAGTGTGTTTCGCTCTATCATCCTTTTAGTGGTAGTAGCCGGTGTGAGTTTGCTCTGTTATCCTTTTGGTGGTGGGTCTGTCATTTTGTCGATGTCAGATTGTGCGAGTGTGTTTTTCTCTATCATACTTTAGGTGGTAGTAGCCTGTGTGAGTTAGCTCTGCCATCATTTTGGTGGTGGGTCTGTCATTTCGTCGATGTCAGATTCTGCGAGTGTGTTTTGCTCTATCATCCTTTTAGTGGTAGTAGCCGGTGTGAGTTTTCTCTGTTATCCTTTTGGTGGTGGGTCTGTCATTTTGTCGATGTCAGATTGTGCGAGTGTGTTTTTCTCTATCATCCTTTAGGTGGTAGTAGCCTGTGTGAGTTAGCTCTGCCATCCTTTTGGTGGTGGGTCTGTCATTTCGTCGATGTCAGATTCTGCGAGTTTGTTTTACTCTATTATCCTTTTGGTGGTAGTAGCCGGTGTGAGTTTGCTCAATCATCCTTTTGGTGGTGGGTCTGTCATTTCGTCGATGTCAGGTTATGCGAGTGTTTTACTCTATCATCCGTTTGGTGGTAGTAGCATGTGTGAGTTTGCTCCGTCGTCCTTTTGGTGGAGGGTCTGTGATTTCGTCGATGCTAGATTGTGTGAGTTTGTTTTGCTCTATCATCCTTTTGGTTTTAGTAGCCGCTGTGAGTTCGCTCTGCCATCCTTTTGGCGGTGGGTCTGTCATTTCATTGATGTCAGATTGTGCGATTGTATTGGTCTATCATCCTTTTGGTGGTAGTAGCCGGTGTGAGTTTACTCCGTTATCCTTTTGGTGGTGGGTCTGTCATTTCTTTGATCTCAGATTGTGCGTGTGCGTTTTGCTCTATCATCCTTTTGGTGGTAGTAGCTTGTGTGAGTTTGCTCCGTAATCCTTTTGGTGGTGGGTTTGTCATTTAGTCGATGTTAGATTGTAGGAGTGTTTTGCTCTATCATCCGTTTGGTGGTAGTAGCCGATGTAAGTTTGCTCCGTCATCCTTTTGGTGGTGGGTCTGTCATTTCGTCGATGTCAGATTGTTCAAGTGTTTTTCTCTATCATCCGTTTGGTGGTAGTAACCGGTGTGAGTTTGCTCTGTTATCCTTTTGGTGGTGGGTCTGTGATTTCGTCGATGCTAGATTGTGCGAGTTTGTTTTACTCTATCATCCTTTTGGTTTTACTAGCCGGTGTGAGTTCGCTCTGTCATCCTTGTTTTGGTGGGTCTGCCATTTCGTCGATGTCAGATTATGCGATTGTTTTGCACTATCATTCTTTTGGTGGTAGTAGCCTGTGAGAGTTTGCTCAGTCATCCTTTTGGCGGTGGATCTGTCATTTCATAGATGTCAGATTGTGCGACTGTGTTTTGCTCTGTCATCCTTTTGGTGGTTGTAGCTGGTGTGAGTTTGCAAATTAATGATTTTGGTGGTGGGTCTGTCATTTCATCGATGTCAGATTGTGCGAGTGTGTTTCGCTCTATCATCCTTTTAGTGGTAGTAGCCGGTGTGAGTTTGCTCTGTTATCCTTTTGGTGGTGGGTCTGTCATTTTGTCGATGTCAGATTGTGCGAGTTTGTTTTTCTCTATCATACTTTAGGTGGTAGTAGCCTGTGTGAGTTAGCTCTGCCATCATTTTGGTTGTGGGTCTGTCATTTCGTCGATGTCAGATTCTGCGAGTGTGTTTTGCTCTATCATCCTTTTAGTGGTAGTAGCCGGTGTGAGTTTTCTCTGTTATCCTTTTGGTGGTGGGTTTGTCATTTTGTCGATGTCAGATTGTGCGAGTGTGTTTTTCTCTATCATCCTTTAGGTGGTAGTAGCCTGTGTGAGTTAGCTCTGCCATCCTTTTGGTGGTGGGTCTGTCATTTCGTCGATGTCAGATTCTGCGAGTGTGTTTTGCTCTATTATCCTTTTGGTGGTAGTAGCCGGTGTGAGTTTGCTCAATCAACCTTTTTGGTGGTGGGTCTGTCATTTCGTCGATGTCAGGTTATGCGAGTGTTTTACTCTATCATCCGTTTGGTGGTAGTAGCATGTGTGAGTTTGCTCCGTCGTCCTTTTGGTGGAGGGTCTGTGATTTCGTCGATGCTAGATTGTGTGAGTTTGTTTTTCTCTATCATCCTTTTGGTTTTAGTAGCCGCTGTGAGTTCGCTCTGCCATCCTTTTGGCGGTGGGTCTGTCATTTCATTGATGTCAGATTGTGCGATTGTTTTGCTCTATCATCCTTTTGGTGGTAGTAGCCGTTGTGAGTTAGCTCCGTTATCCTTTTGGTGGTGCGTATGTCATTTCTTCGATGTCAGATTGTGCGAGTGCGTTTTGCTCTATCATCCTGTTGGTGGTAGTAGCCTGTGTGAGTTCGCTTCGTCATTCTTTTGGTGGTAGGTCTGTCATTTAGTCGATGTTAGATTGTGGGAGTGTTTTGCTCTATCATCCGTTTGGTGGTATTAGCCGATGTAAGTTTGCTCCGTCATCCTTTTGGTGGTGGGTCTGTCATTTCGTCGATGTCAGATTGTTCAAGTGTTTTGCTCTATCATCCGTTTGGTGGTAGTAACCGGTGTGAGTTTGCTCCGTAATCCTTTTGGTGGTGGGTCTGTGATTTCATCAATGCTAGATTGTGCGAGTTTGTTTTACTCTATCATCCTTTTGGTTTTACTAGCAGGTGTGAGTTCGCTCCGTCATCCTTTTTGTGGTGGGTCTGTCATTTCGTCGATGTCAGATTGTGCGATTGTTTTGCACTATCATTCTTTTGGTGGTAGTAGCCTGTGTGAGTTTGCTCAGTCATCCTTTTGCCAGTGGATCTTTCATTTCATAGATGTCAGATTGTGCGACTGTGTTTTGCTCTATCATCCTTTTGGTGGTAGTAGCTAGTGTGAGTTTCCAATTTAATGCTTTTGGTGGTGGGTCTGTCATTTCATCAATGTCAGATTGTGCGAGTGTGTTTTGCTCTATCATCCTTTTGGTGGTAGTAGCTGGTGTGAGTTTGCTCAATCATCCTTTTGATGGTGGGTATGTCATTTCGCCGATGTTAGATTATGCGAGTGTTTTACTCTATCATTCGTTTGGTGGTAGTAGCAGGTGTGAGTTTGCTTCGTCATCCTTTTGGTGGAGGGTCTGTGATTTCGTCGATGCTATATTGTGCGAGTTTGTTTTGCTCTATCATCCTTTTGGTTTTAGTAGCCGCTGTGAGTTCTCTCCGTCATCCTTTTGGTGGTGGGTCTGTCATTTCATTGATGTTAGATTGTGCGATTGTTTTGCTCTATCATCCTTTTGGTGGTAGTAGCCGGCGTGAGTTTGCTCCGTTATCCTTTTGGTGGTGGGTCTGTCATTTCTTCGATGTTAGATTGTGCGAGTGCGTTTTGCTCTATCATCCTTTTGGTGGTAGTAGCCTGTGTGAGTTTGCTCTGTCATCCTCTTGGTGGTGGGTCTGTCATTTAGTCGATGTCAGATTGTGCGAGTGTTTTGCTCTATCATCCGTTTAGTGGTAGTAGCCGATGTAAGTTTTCTCCGTCATCCTTTTGGTGGTGGGTCTGTCATTTCGTCAATGTCAGATTGTTCAAGTGTTTTTCTCTATCTTCCGTTTGGTGGTAGTAACCAGTGTGAGTTTGCTCCGTCATCCTTTTGGTGGTGGGTCTGTGATTTCGTCGATGCTAGATTGTGCGAGTTTGTTTTACTCTAACATCCTTTTGGTTTTAGTAGCCGGTGTGAGTTCGCTCCGTCATCCTTTTTGTGGTGGGTCTGTCATTTCGTCGATGTCAGATTGTGCGATTGTTTTGCTCTATCATTATTTTGGTGGTAGTAGCCTATGTGAGTTTGCTCAGTCATCCTTTTGGCGGTGGATCTGTCATTTCATAGATGTCAGATTATGCGACTGTGTTTTGCTCTATCATTCTTTTGGTGGTAGTAGCTGTTGTGAGTTTGTAAAGTAATGCTTTTGGTGGTGGGTCTGTCATTTCATCGATGTCAAATTGTGCGAGTGTGTTTTGCTCTATCGTCCTTTTGGTGGTAGTTGTTGCACCCCAAAATTTGACCAACATTTCTTTACCTAGCTTATGTTTCATTTCATTCACATTAGCATTGTCATTTGTATTTCATTAATATGTATGCAGGAGATCAAGAGGTATGATTACCAATCAAGATCCTCAGAGAGAGTGATTGAAGCCAAGTGTGTAGGTCTCTTAACTTGAGAGTTGTGGGAAGCCATCAGATGATTCTGAGGTCATGGAAAAGGAATTGAGGTCTTGAGAGAGCTCATGAGAAGTGTTGAAGATCACTTTGAGGCCTAGACAGGTCATTGTGCAAGATAAAGAAGACTCAGCCAGAGTGGTGCAATTAGGGTTTGACTGGGTCAACCCTAAGTCAACTGAGGATTTGAAGGAGGTTGAGGCCTAATTCAAGAGCCATGTGATCATGGATTGATACATGGAGATGTTATAAGGATGATTCTAAGGTCATCTCATCATGATGGAAGATTTTGAGAAGTTTCAAGCTAGGGTTTCCAAGGCTTGACAGTGTAAAATCCCCTAGTTTGACCCCTATCTTCAAGGCAATGTAGCTCAAGATGTGATTGTCATCTCATCTTGCACCCAACATAATTGTTGTAGAGCAGGGTCTTAGCTTTAATTTGAGTGCTAGAAGTCCTTGATAGGATTTGTAGAACTCAAGTTATGGCTTTGGCAAGTTACAAGTCATCTGAGGTATGTGAATTTGGGGCTTGAAAGTTACCCAACTTGCATGACACTTTTGCCCAAGAAGGATGATGCCTATGAACTTTTAGTCAACATGAATGTTGTTCCTTATCCTCTTAGCTTTCCATAGAGTACTATAAGTCCTTGATAGGATTTGTAGAACTCAAGTTATGGCTTTGACAAGTCAAGGGTATTTTGGGTATTTGGACATTATAGGTCATTTGTGATTATAGGCCATTTTCATCAACTTAGACACTTCAAATGAAATTTTGTTCAACTAGAAAGTTGCTCAAAATAGGGTTTTAACCTTTTCCATGCATTAAGGAGACATTGAAATGGCTCAAGGAAGGATGTGGTTTAAGGAATTTTGAAAAAGAGAAGAATTAAGGCATTTAATGGTCAAAAATTGAAATAATTCATTTTGTGTCCAAACAAGGCAAAATAATAGGTCATTTTGAATGGAAAAGTCATTTTAAGAACTTTGGCAATATTGGAATTTTGGTTTGAGGCCATTTTCATACCATTTCATGTTGTTTCTTCATGATGAAGCAACATATCAAACCCACACCATTGGCTTGTAAACAAGGAAATTAACATAACCAACTAATCCAATATCTCATGAGATGATGATTGCAAGCATTTTCAGGCCCAAAGGGAGCAAATACACGATTTTGGCACATGGTATTTTGAAGGAGAAAGTGAAATTGCAAAATCTCCTATGGAAGGTTACAGAACTTTCTAGACATTTCCAATGAGTTCTATATAAGCATTAGAGTGTGTTCAGCCATTTTTTTGGTGAAGATTGAGCCCTGAAGCAGAGAGTGAGGTTGAAGTTTCACAACTGCAAGTTGGAATCGGTTTGTGAGTTCAAGGCAAAATCAAGGAAAAGTGAAGGTTGCATTAGCTTCAGAAGGTGATTTAGAGTGAATCTGCATCATCTTGAAGGTTGAATCGAGCAAGAAGTGCATCTGTTACAAGCTCAAACACAGGTTTTAACTTCTTGAAATTTCTCTCTAATTATGTGTTTTCAGTGAACTAGAAGCATGTGGTTAGGTTTCCCTATTGACATAGATGGATTTAGGATGATCAATTGCAACTTTAGAGACAATTTAGGTTGGATTGCATTTTCGGTTGAGATCGGTATCTCAAGATTAAGGCGTTTTGAGGATGAATTAATGGCATGGTTGAATCGCTTGTGAAATTTAGAGCAAGATTTGTTTAGACATCGTGGCAAATGGTTGAGTGTAGAGAGACTTAGGGTTGCCCCAGGGGTGGCCGGAAAAGCCACCGGCGATGGGCCCTCCGCGCGCAGACTTGCATTTTTAAAATGGAGAAGACGTAATCGTGTCCCTCTATTCACAAGGAAGACTTGACTCAGTCCATGGATCCAAGCGCTCATGATGAGCCACGTACCCTCCCCCTTAAACTCACCGTTTTACTTATTGACTATGTGAACTGAGCGTGCCCTGGTTCGAATCCTGGCTTGTGCTATTTTTCTTTCTTGTGTGAATTTCTGAAGAGAAGGCAAATGAGTTGAAGCGCCTGGGCTGTGCACAGATTATTATCCACACCCCCTCCTGGCCCAATTCCTGGATTGAACTTGGAACCTTTGCTATTCAGCACGCACCTTTTATTATTTTCTTCTTTATTTCTTTTATTTTCCTCATTTCATATAGTTTTGTAAATAGTTCATAAAAAATAGGAAATTAACTCAATTAATTCCAGGTTTTTTTTCCTTGATTCATGAATAGATCTAGAATTTTATTAAATTGAAAAATTAGGAATTCATGCATTTGTGATTTTAATTGCAGTTTTTGTATTTTAATTGACATTAAATCCATTATGGTTGATACCTTGTATTGCTGAATTTTGTGTGATCAATTGGTGATGATTTCTGAGTTGAGTTTTTGTGTGTAGCTAGTTTAGATATGTATGCTCCCCTTAGATTTTTCACACATTTTTGTGATGAAATTAGGTAGTGGTTTTAAGTTGAAACTTTAGGTGCTCTAGTTTTAGGGTTTAAGCTTAGTACCTTGTGATTTAGGATTTATTTCTAGGACTTTGTGGATGATTCAACCCCTAGATTTTGTATGGTAGATTCATGACTGAATTAGGTTCCCATAGTTATTTTTGTAGGATTTTACAATTGGTTTTAGTATTTTAGTTAGGATTAACTTTAGTACTAGGTTTTAGGTGATCCTAACTTGCTAGTTCAACTAGGATGACTTCTTTAGTTCCCTTAGATTAGGGTTTTGCATCTCTTTCTCTTGGATGATGATGAAGACTTGTGTGGGCTGCTGAGGAATGCTTGAAGAAGCTTAGATGTGAAGATTTCCCTTCTTTTGGTGTAGTTTTGTTTAGGTGTTAAGATTAGGGTTTGTAAGTTGAGCTTCTAGATAGATTCTCTTCTTTCATAAACATGGAAGGTGTTGATCACTTCCATTCTTCCCTATGATGTAAGGTCCCCTTGTAAATGCCTCATCCCTCCTTTGGTAGGATGTGTGGCTCTTCACAAGTTGGTAGAACCTTTGAGGGTTCCTTTCCCTGATGATGGAGTGCTTAGTGGTGACCTTTGGTCTTCACTCTGTTGTCCACTATCCAAACCTTGCTCTTGTTAGATGAATCTTTCTCCCTTGCTAGAGGATGGAGTTCCTTGTTAGAATATTGAAGATGCTAGAATTTTCTACTTCTCTGTATTTGAAGACTGCCATTGGAGCTGAAGCTTGAAGACCAAGAAGAACAAGTTGACACTTGTGAAGGAGATCCAGTTGAGATTGCAGAAAGAGCTGAAGCTTGAAGTTGGAGAACTAGTTGACACTTGTGTTTTAAAAGCTTGAAGAAGCAAGTTGATACTTTCTATTGAAGATGAAGGCCTTGAAGAGAAGTTGCAGACTGTGGACTGAACTGCTGTCAGAGGAGAGCTTTGCTGTGAAGCTGTGGAAGTGGTTGATTTGCTTTCTTTCTTGTCTGTTTGCTTTCTGTGCAACTGTATTGAAGTGACTTGTTTGATTTGCTTGATGCATTAGAATAATTTCATATTTAGATTGATTTACTCTAGGAGCATGATTGCACTAGAGGTTGAGTTGCTCCTTCTGCTTGTATTTTTACTGTATGGCTTTGCTTGCGGGTATTCGGTAGAGCTCTGCTCCCTTGCCTATGTGGTTTGTTTTGCTTGAGGGCATTTTATTTCATTTCCTCTGTATGATTACAGTTACTCATATTTTTCTTGATAGCATGTTATTTCTTCTGTATGGTTACAGTTATTCATATCTGGCTTGAGGTTGAGATGAGCTTGTGAAGGCTGATGCCCCACACACATTTCCTCCCTCACTTGCATTGCATGCATTTTACTGTTTACTATTTAAGTTGATGCTTTATCTGTTTCCGTTTATCATTGATATGATCCCCTATGAATCTCACTTCCTTTGATAAGGAAGTGATTATTAGAACTTTAGGTTGAAACCTATGCATGATGACTTCTAGGAGTTCCCTGTTTCAAACCTCAACCATAGGATGAATCCTTGGCATGACAACATTAGGACTTGATAGTCTCTCCTTAGTTGAACCTGTTTGTTCTCTCTTCTCATCTCAAAACAAATTAAAATACAGTAATAAAGGTTAACTGACGTCGTACGTTACGAGCCTTAAGCTATCTGAGAAAGGATTGTTGGAGAGTTTCTTTTCAACAGTCTGGATGTTTAGTATGGCACCCTTTGGGTGACATGCGACGCATTCACTCTCAGGTCATAGTCTCTAGTGCAACATTAGTTGCAAACATCCATAAAAAACAGTTCTTCCATAAAAGACAGAAAACAAACTTCAAACCTTTTTGCCCCGTGGGCCCATAATTCAAAGGAAGCTTTTTTGAAGAAAAAAGTGTCGTTAACTCCCAGTTCTATCGCAAACGGTAACGCCTAAGTCTCCAAGGGTCGAGCTGCGTACGCTAAACTGCTGGAACTGTTTGTTAACCCTACTCGAAAACAGATGAATCTGAATTCTCGTAATCCGTATTATCCCGAACTACGTAAGCTCTGATCTCTCATACCTGTTGAGAGTACGTAGGCACAATACAGATATATTGGCGAGCCACCTTCCCCGTAACCCGTAGTTAGCCGAACTACGTTGACTCTGATTTCTCGTTCTCTGATGAGAATACGTAGGCATAAAGTGCGATGCTTTCCCGAGTCATTTTCTTCTCTTTTCAAACCAGCCTTGATAGGTAGATAGATAAAACTAACCCGTCAGATAAACACAACAAGCGTGGATCCCATCGAGTGCGATGGACGTGAGGGGTGCTAATACCTTCCCCTTTCGTAACCGACTCCCGAACCCAGACAACGGTTGCGATGACTTTGTCTTATATCTTGTCGTTAGGTTTTCCTGATCGTTTCCTTTCCCGTCCAGAGGGATAAATAACCAAAGATGGCGACTCTTCTGTTTTGCTGGCACCTTATTTTCGCGGTAGCGACAGCTGGCGACTCTGCTGGGGACTTGATAGTTTCCTGGGATCCAACGTCCCTTATGCGAGTCAGTTTGGGGATCCAACATCCCCTGCGAGAGTCAATCCTAGCGCTTGTATGATTACTTGTTGGGTTGTGTTTGTTTATCGCATTTTATTTCCCGCATTTTATTTTCAGTATGATATGATTATCTGTGTTGTTGTGGGAGGGGTATTCTGATGAGTGAGAAGCCAGACCCAGGCTTGAGTGTACCTAGCATTAGTTGTGGAAATTAGTGGGCGCGTGCTTGCTTTGCAGGCACTAGTGTCTCATGAAATCACGCTCATACGAGGTTCTCCCGGTTGACTTCTTTTCCGGCCCTTTGGGCCTGAGGGGTTGTTGGTTTGGCAGATTGTCGACTCTGGGGACCGATCATTTGGAATTCAGCTGAGTGAGGCCGCTTCAGGAGACGGTGATGCCACACCTTCTGGGTATTGTATCACCCCTCTTGAATGTCTGTGACGCTGATGACCGCATAGGATGCCGAACTTGTGTCAGTTTAGGTCCATACCTGTGAGCAGGGTCGGGTTTGTTGCAGGAAACCTTAACCTTCAGACTACCTGGTTTTCTTGATAGTGAATCAGTTTTCTTGGTATCAGAGGTTCTCATCATCAGATGTGTATTTGTTCTTTACAGAGCAGGTTTATGGTTGGTATCAGAGGATCTCATCATCAGATGTGTATTTGTTCTCGACAGAGCAGATTTATGGTCCTGTATCAGAAGTTCTCATCATCAGATATATGATTGTTCTTGACAGAGCAGATTTATGGTCCGATATCAGGGTTACTTCTCATCAGAGATATGGTTATTCTTGACAGGGTAATATTGTGGTTTTGTTGATACAGAACCTTCATCTCTTCAACAACACAGTCGTCTTGATCTCCTGCGGCATGATTGCATTTTGCATTGTTTTGCATACTCATTTGCATTTCATTAACGTGTGTCTGTGTTGCAGGTACCGTTTCCCCCGGTTCAGGTTTTCTTGCCTTCTCTTGTGCGGTTATGAGTTCTCTGAGGAAGACCGTGGCCTACAAGCTCCCCACTCTTGATGTTGCTCAGCTGTCTAGTTTGATTGCTTTGGTAGATGATTCTGTGAGAGGTGAATTCAGAAAGTCTTATGGGAAACTGCTCAGCTTGGTTCGTAAACCTTTTGTGTTTGAGTTGAATGGGTTGCACGCCTTGCTGCAGTTCTACGATCCTCCTTTGAGATGCTTTACTTTCCCGGACTTTATTCTCGCACCCATACTAGAGGAGTATGCTGATTATTTAGGTGTGCCTATCAAGAGTCAGATGCCCTTTGTTCATATGGATGCTGAGCCTAATCTGGCTAGTCTAGCTCTTTCGCTTCATCTGGACGCCTCTGAGTTGGTCTTGTCTAGTTGGAACAGGGTTCCCGGTTTCTCCTTGCAGTTCTTAGTGGGAAAGGCCCAACAGTATGGCAAGGATGGTTGTTAGATCGTGTTCAACGCTATTCTTTCTCTTTGCATATATGGCATCATTCTGTTCCCTAATATGCCTGACTTTGTAGACTTCGATGCCTTTCACATCTTTGCAGCAGGGAATCCAGTCCCTACATTGATTGGAGATGTTTACCATTCCGTCCACTACAAAAACGAGAACAGAAGGGGCAAGAATGTCTCGTGCTGTGTGCCCCTATTCTATAGATGGCTTGATAGTCACCTACCCAAGAAGGGTCCCTTTGCTTCCTCTGCAGCCACAGCTGAGTGGTCTGAGCGTTTGATGAGTCTATCAGCGGAGGATATTGCCTGGTTTGATAGAGACAGGTTGGGTACTGAGATTATCTTCAGCTGCAGCGGGTTTCCAAATGTGCCTTTGATTGGCAGGAAGGGTTGTATCAACTATAATCCATCCCTGCTGGTCCGACAGTTTGCTTATGCTTTGAGAGCTCCGCCGAAGGATGAAGGGGTGCAGGAATCTCTGTACCTCACTGGTCTTCTAGAGGGGGATATGTTATACAAGCTTCAGCATGCTTGGAATGGTATCAGTAAGCGGGAAAAACCATTGTTGGGGAAAAGTAATAGCCAAGCCTACGCTCCATATGTGACCTAGATCAGAGCCAGAGCAGATATCATAGGGATGCCATTTCCTCCTGCCAAGCTAGAAAGCCCTCCAGTTATTGAAGAGCCTACCATCGTGCCTATTCAGCAGCACAATCAGGTGTTAGCTGAGCGAGATGAGCTGAAGAAGGCAAATGAAGAACTGAAGAAAGAATTGGATCAGCTCAGAAGCGAGAGAAGCGAAGTTGTCCATTCCTTCAAGAGGAAAACAGAGCTGGTAAACAAGTTAGGTACGAATTTAACTAAGCAGTTGGCTGAGCGTGAGCGCTTGGGTCGGGACTTCAAATCTGTCAACAACGTATTGGCCACTAAGAAGCAGCACTTGGATGAAGCGTACCGGAGAATATCCAAGTTTAATCAGCATTGGAAGGCCACTCTAGCCAACGGCAAAGAACAGGAGGATAAACTAAAGCAGCAGATCTCCAAGTTGAAAGCCCAGGTGAAGGCTAGTGAGAAGTGGTTCGATGAAGAAACCGCTCGCAGATATGCCGCTAAAGGCCTGCTGAATAAGGCTCTTGCTACCTGAAGGAGCGCAAACTGACGTTTGAAGCCAAGAAGCGGAAGCTAGAAGATTTTTTCGGCGAAGGAGCATGGGAAGAATCAGTTGAAGGTCTTCAATACACTATTGCGCAGAGGGAGTAACTCGTCGGAGGGTTGCTCACTCGGCCTGATCATCCAGAAACGAGGGATCTGTTAGAAGAGTTTCGAGCCCGTGACCGTGCTTGACTATATTTGTAATCCTTTTGTTTTGATCATTGTTGTATGCTGACCATCACCAGGCTTGTTGGTCGAGGTCATGCTATTGATTCTGCTTGTACTCAGTGACGTTGTGTACTGCCTTGATGGGCTTTCTTTATATATGAGATGTTATTTCCATGACTGGATTCAGACTTCTTATTATCGGCACTGGCACTCAGGCACTAGGATCGGGGGGGGGGGGGGGGGGGGGGGGGAATCTCCCTAACGCACAGACACACTTGGCATTTGCATGAAGCATTTGCATAACGAGCATCTTGTCATTTTTTCTTCTAACCCTTTGTGTATGCAGGTTGTTCCAGGATTGATCGAAGGCCAATCCACCGCTATCCAACCAGAGCAAATCAGGCTAGAGCAATGGAGCAAGTGCAGACTGACGTTCAAGAACTCTGAGAGAGGATGGACCGCTTCATGGAGCTCATGCAAGTGGTTGCCAACGGCCAAGACCAGCTCAGAACCTTGGTCCAGCCTCTGATCTCAAGGGTAGATAGAAACAGTGTACTCCATGGTGGGAATGTTCCAACCCCTCCACCTGTTGAAACTCCTCAGAATGGCATCCCGTGACCGGGGGGAATGGCAGTGGTAACGGGAATGTGATCGCTAACATGAGGCTCAATGGTAATACGACTGGCGTCGGTAATGGAAATTTTGAAGCTAATGTCAATGTTGGACTGGGCAACGGCAACACAGGTGTTGGAAATCTGTATGGGCCTCAGCCATGGTTAGAAGACCGTCAAGAAGATTTGTTCTCACAGAAGGGTGCTGAAGGAGAGCTGACTGCTCAAGCACGTCTGAGGTTTAAGGCACTCGAGGACAAGATGAGGAATTTCAAGAACCTGAACACTATGGGTGTCGACATGTCTAAATTGGGATTGATTTCTGATTTCAAGGTGCCTCCCAAATTCAAGGTACCCGACTTTGAGAAGTACAAGGGAACCACCTGCCCTCGTGTCCACTTAAGGTCATACTACCTAAAAATGTCCGCTCACTCTGAAGACGAGAAGCTGCTGATGCACTTCTTTCAGGATAGCTTGTCCGGGCCATCCTTTGAATGGTACATGAGTTTGGAACCTACCAGTGTGTGCACGTGGAAGGAACTTGCTGAGGCATTTGTGCACCATTATCAGTACAATAGTGACTTGGCTCCGAACCGAATCCAACTGCAGAACTTGTCACAGAGGAACAACAAAGGGTTCAAAGAATACGCCGAGCGGTAGCGCGAATTGGCAGCTAGAGTTCAGCCGCCGCCGATGGTTGAACGGGAGCTTGTTGAAATGTTTGTAGCCACTCTCCCAGGGGTTTATTGTGAGAAATTGTTCAGCGGTATGTCTGGAAGCTTCTCAGATCTCATCATCACGGGCGAGCACGTTGAAAATGGGATCAAACTGGGGAAATTCAAGGTGATCTATCCTCAGCTGGAGGAGGAAAGAAACCATATGGTGGTAAAAGGCGTGAAGGGGAAACGAGCGCCGTGTCCAACGCTCGCAGGAAAGGTAAAGGCCCGCGCCACCAGGTGGCTAGCATAACCATCCCTGCTGTCCAACAACCCCAGCCACAGCAGCAGCCGCAACCGAATCAGCAAGGGTACAGAAAGTATCAGAACAGGGCACCTCTGTCGAGCCGTCACCTTGAGACACCACCCATGTCTTATGCTCAGCTGTTACAAACTCTGCTTCAGTTACAGCTAGTCCAAAAGAGAACCCTGGCTCCCTTGACAGGGGAACCTCCGCCAGGTTACGACGCGAATGCAACATGGGACTTTCACTCAGGGGCACCCGGTCACACGATAGAAAACTGCAAAGCTTTCAAGCACAAGGTGCAGGATATGGTGGATGCTAAGATCATCAATTTCTCAGATAATGTGCCGAATGTCACAAAGAACCCTATGCCGAATCATAAGGGAGGTGGGGTGAATGCCATTATTGAAGACGAGAATTTGGATTTATTGACTGACGTCAAGGATCTGAAGACACCGCTTAGCTTCGTTAAAGCTAAGCTGATGAAGAGAGGCTTCTTCCTAGGCTGTGGAGAACTGTGTATGGGCTGTGCGACTCGTCCTGATGGATGCGAACAGTTGACGGAGGGGATTCAGAGTCTGATGACCGAAGGAATCTTGCAGTTTAGCCGAAAGGCCGAATGTGGATTTGGAGAGGTAATGCTGAAGCAAGATGATGAGGTTGCCACCATCACCATCCCTCGCCAGACGATAACCATTTATGCACCCAGGCCGCCCACCATTACCATCACGAAGGCTGGGCCGATACCTTTTGAAAGCACCAATGTTGTCCCGTGGCATTATGGGGCAGACGTTTACTGCAACGGACAAAAGTTAGAATTGGAACCATCTGGGCGGTCTGTGGATAACCTAGTGGGAATTGGCGGAATCACGCGCAGCAGAAGAGTTTTTGCTCCACCTGAGATTGTGGTGGACAAAGCGGACAAAGCTGAAGAAACAGATAAGGGAAAGAGTAAAGTCGTTGAGGAAACCCCTCGTGAGGTAGAGAAGGACTTACTTGTTAAGGACGCTGAAGAGTTCATGAGGTTGATCAAGAAGAGTGACTACAAGATCGTGGATCACCTCCATCAAACACCCTCGAAGATCTCCATCCTGAATTTGTTGCTGTGTTCGGAGTCGCATCGCAACGTGCTGTTAAAGGTTTTGAATGCGACGTATGTGCCGCAGGAAATCTCGGTCAACCAATTGGAAGGTGTAGTAGCCCACGTAAATGCTGGAAACGAGTTAGGGTTCACTGACCTGGAGCTGACGCCGAAGGGAAGAAACCACAACAGCGCCCTGCACATCTCGAAAGAGTGTAGAGGAACGATTATGTCTCATGTGTTGGTGGACACAGGGTCGTCGCTCAATGTTCTTCCGAAGAAGGCATTGATGAAGTTAGATACTCGCGAATTGATTTGCACACCTAGTGATCTGGTTGTGAAGGCTTTCGATGGAACCAAGCGGCATGTCTTTGGAGAGGTAACATTTCCAATCCAAGTTGGGCCGGAAACTTTCGACGCAGTCTTCTACATTATGGACATCATGCCTGCCTACAGCTGTCTCTTAGGCCGACCATGGATCCATTCTGCTGGCGCCGTGACTTCCACGTTGCACCAGAAGCTCAAGTACGCTGTCGGGGGCAGCATCGTAACTGTTTGTGGCGAGGAAGACATAATGGTGAGCCATTTGTCATCCTTCAAATATTTTGAGATGGATGGGGAAATCCACGAAACCTTATGTCAGGCGTTCGAAACTGTTAAAGTCAAGGACGTGGCTCCAGTAATGACCGAAAAACCAGAGATGACTCTCTCTTCCTTCAAGGAAGCCCGAGCCGTTGTTCAAGCCGGATCTACCCCAGGCTGGGGGCAGGTTCTAGAAATACCTAACAAACAGGACAAGTTTGGGTTAGGATATTCTCCTACGGCTGAAGCCTCCTCTTCTCACAGTGCGTCGCGAGGTAAAGGGCCGATCCAGTTTACAAGCGGTGGGGTGATATTCGAAAGTGTCAGCGCAGTGTCTGAAGACGGCGAAGACAGCGATTGCGACCTAGACTCTTGAATCCATCCAAGCAAACCAGGTCAGAGCCTCACCAACTGGTCCATCAGGGATACCATCCAAGTGGCAGGCAAAGAGTAATGATTTACTTTCTCCAATCGTTTTACAACCCTATGTCCTACCCGGGGCATAGTGGTTTTATTGTCAGGGCCTTGTTTGATTATGTACATGCATTTTACCAATAAATCAAAAGGCGTTTTTCTTCGCATTCAAATGTTGTGATCTCTGTTATTCTTGTTTTATATTTGTTTTGAAAAACAATAAAATGGAAATGGGGTTTGTGCTAACCTGCATATCCTTGTTTTAAGCTTAACCCTTGTTATTGCAGGATCCACATAGCAGATGACATCGACTCTGGACCTTCTACGACTCACTTCGACTTTGATTTCCCGGTCTATCAAGCCGAAGAAGAGATTGATGAAGATGAAGACCTTCCCGAAGAGTTGGCCCGCTTGTTGAAAAAAGAAGAGAAAGTTATTCTGCCTCACGAGGAAGAGATTGAGATTGTGAATCTGGGTTCTGAAGAACTGGTCAGGAACGTCAGGATAGGGGCTGCATTGCAGAGTGATGTCAAGCAGAGATTAGTCGAGATGCTAAGAGACTATAGTGACATCTTTGCTTGGTCATACTAAGATATGCCCGGACTTGATACTGACATCATGGTCCATCACTTGCCGCTACGAGAAGATTGTCCTCCCGTTAAGCAGAAGCTTAAGAGGACACGACCAGATATGGCCGTTAAGATCAAAGAAGAAGTGCAGAAGAAGCTCGATGCTGGCTTCTTAGCGGTCACTACTTACCCTCCGTGGGTCGCCAACATAGTGCCTGTACCGAAGAAAGACGGTAAGGTGCGAATGTGCGTCGATTATCGGGATTTGAATAGGGTGAGCCCTAAGGATGATTTCCCGCTCCCTCATATTGATGTGTTGGTCGACAATACAGCTCAGTTCTCCATATTTTCGTTCATGGATGGTTTCTCCGGCTACAATCAGATCAAGATGGCGCCGGAGGACATGGAGAAAACTACGTTTATTACACCTTGGGGAACATTTTGCTACAAGGTAATGCCTTTCGGTCTGAAGAACGCAGGGGCCACTTACCAACGAGCAATGGTTACTTTGTTTCATGATATGATTCATCATGAGATTAAAGTTTATGTTGATGACATGATTGCGAAGTCCCAAACGGAGGAGTGGCATTTGGGAAATTTGCTGAAGCTTTTTTAGAGGCTTAGGAAGTTCAGGTTGAGGTTGAATCCTAACAAATGTACTTTCGGAGTACAGTCTGGAAAACTACTGGGGTTTATCGTGAGTGAAAGAGGCATTGAGGTCGATCCTGCGAAGATAAAAGCAATACAAGAAATCCCAGCACCAAAAACCGAGAAAGAAGTTCGTGGTTTCCTGGGCAGAATAAACTACATTGCAAGGTTTATTTCTCAGCTCACGGCCACGTGTGAACCGATGTTCAAACTGCTAAAGAAAGATCAGGCGATTATCTGGAACGAGGATTGCCAGAGGGCATTTGATAAGATAAAACAGTATCTACAGGAACCTCCGATCTTGATACGCCCAGTGGCCGGAAGACCCTTAATCATGTACTTGACAGTTCTTGAGAATAGTATGGGGTGTGTTCTCGGTCAGCACGACGAGACGGGCAGAAAGGAGCATGCCATTTACTACTTGAGTAAAAAGTTCACAGACTGTGAATCCTGTTACTCGATGCTGGAGAAGACGTGTTGTGCACTAGCCTGGGCTGACAAACGTTTACGATAGTATATGCTCAATCACACAACCGTGCTAATTTCGA
Organism: Lathyrus sativus; assembly: GCA_963859935.3. Taxonomy (NCBI): domain Eukaryota; kingdom Viridiplantae; phylum Streptophyta; class Magnoliopsida; order Fabales; family Fabaceae; genus Lathyrus; species Lathyrus sativus. The sequence goes on from OZ012738.1 coordinate 192,288,899, forward strand.
AGATGGATCCGATCAAGTACGTCTTCGATAAACAAGCGCTTTCGGGTAGGATCGCCAGATGGCAAATGGTGTTGACAGAATATGACATTCAGTACGTTTCCCAGAAGGCCATCAAGGGAAACGTATTGTCTGAATACCTTGCCGAACAACCGATCGAAGACTATCAGCCGATGAAATTTGAATTCCCTAATCAGGACATCATGTTTCTCAAGGCAAAGGATTGCGATGAACCGTTGCCCGACGAGGGTCCAGATAGGAAATCCCAGTGGAAATTGATATTTTACGGGGCGGTTAACTCTTATGGAAGTGGCATTGGGGCAATCATCATGAATCCTCACAGATCCCACATCCCGTTTACCGCGAGACTGACGTTTCCTGTCACCAATAACGAAGCGGAGTACGAAGCATGCATCATGGGTCTAGAAGAAGCAATTGATTTGAGAATCAAGAACCTAGATGTATATGGTGACTCAGCACTTGTGATTAACCAAATTAAAGGAGAGTGGGAGACTCGTCAATCGAATTTGGTGCCGTACATGAATTATGCCCGAAGGCTGCTTCCGTTCTTTGATCGAGTGGAACTCCATCTTGTGCCCAGGGCTGAAAACCAGATGGCTGATGCCTTAGCCACGTTGGCTTCGATGTATAAAGTCAATTTTTGGAATGAAGCTCCAAGAATTGTCCTTTCTCTTCTTGATAGACCTGCATTCGTCTTTGCGATCGAGGAACCCTCCGACGGCAAGCCATGGTTCCATGATATCCAGACCTTCCTTATGACTAAGGAATATCCTGCGGGAGCGTCAACCCAGGATAAGAAGACTCTGAGAAGGCTATCTGGAAATTTTTATCTTAATCCTGATGGAGTTTTATATAAGAGAAACCACGATCTCGTGCTACTCAGATGTGTAGATGAGAAAGAGGCGAGTATGCTCATGGAAGAAGTCCATGAAGGCACATTTGGTACGCACGCCGGCGGGCATGCTATGACAAGAAAGATCCTGAGAGCAGGATACTACTGGCTGACGATGGAATCAGATTGCTTTAAATTCACGAAGAGATGTCATAAATGCTAGATTTATGCTGATAAGATTCACGTGCCGCCGTGCCCGTTAAATGTCATGTCCTCCCCGTGGCCGTTCTCCATGTGGGGCATTGACATGATAGGCAAGATCGAGCCCACGACATCTAACAGTCATCGCTTCATTTTGGTAGCCATCGACTACTTCACCAAGTGGGTGGAGGCAGCCTCGTATGCTAATGTGACCAAGCAGGTGGCAGCTAAATTCATAAAGAGGGACATCATCTGTCGATAAGGAATTCCCAAGAGGATCATTACTGATAATGGTTCGAATCTGAATAACAAGATGATGAAGGAGTTGTGCCAGAGTTTCAAGATTGAACACCACAACTCATCTCCTTACCGGCCGAAGATGAATGGTGCCGTTGAAGCGGCCAATAAGAACATCAAGAAGATTGTGCAGAAGATGGTTGTGACCTACAAGGATTGACACGAGATGTTGCCATTTGCACTGCACAGTTATCGTACAACAGTACGTACATCAACCGGGGCAACTCCTTTCTCACTAGTGTATGGTATGGTGGCTGTCCTGCCGTTAGAAGTTGAGATTCCTTCTTTACGAGTTTTGATTGACGTGAAACTCGATGAGGCAGAATGGATTAAGAACCGACTAAACCAACTCAGCCTGATGGACGAGAAGAGGTTAGCATCGATTGCATATGGTCGTCTATACCAAAGCCGAATGAAGAAAGATTATGATAAGAAGGTGCGTCCTAGAAGCTTTCAGACGGGTGATCTCGTCCTGAAGAAGATTCTTCCTCCACACTCCGATCACCGGGGCAAGTGGACTCCCAATTACGAAGGTCCGTACATCGTCAGCAAGGTTTTTTCGGGAGGAGCCTTGTTGTTATCCACGATGGATGGCGAAGATTTTGCATCCTCGGTGAACGCGGACGCAGTTAAAAATACTTTGCTTAAAAAATGACCCGCTGGAAAGAAAAATAATATCCACGCAAAAATGGGGCATCCCGGCGAACCATAAAAAAGGAAAAAGGTTCGGGCAAAAATTAGGGATATAAAGGAAAAAATGTACACCCGCAAAGTCGAAAACCTGGAAGGGCGACTTTGGCAAAAAAGGGTATCCCGATGAATCGAAAACCCGTAACGGCGATTCAGGAAAAAGTTAGGGATTTGAAAAAGCAAATGACCGCGTTCCGCGTATGGACTTTCATTGTTTACCGGTTTGGAAGACCTGAGGGCCGTTTATCTGAATCAATCTCTTCTGAAGCTAAAGCGTCGGAGGAGTATCAAAGTCGAGTGGGTCATAGAGGGATCAACTCATGGTGTTTGTCTACGCCTCATTGTCGACATTTGTGTATATACTGATGTATATTTATGTTTTTATATTTGCGCAGCTTCCTCATTCCAGGAGCTTGCATCTGTTGTAAAACATTTTCACCCATTCAGGGGTTCGTTATCAATAAAATGTATACTATTCAGCAATTATGTTTGCTTGTTTAGCATTTATATGTTTTGTTTGCGGAAAAGAACGCCGATGTTTTTGATAAAATGCGCATACATAAACTTACTGGCCTAGGCCACTGATTGTTGAAACAATGAATTACTTGAACATTGTCACAAGATGATAACCTTGATAGGTCCCTTTGAGAAGGGTATCTTGTCTGTTTGTTTGTGTTGTTGCAGGTATAGCCTATTCTGGGCAGTACGCCGTATGTTTCCCAAGCAGGATGATTCCTTCTTCTCCAGCAAGTTCAGCAGCATCTCCCCACGGAGTTTGAACATGAGATCGTAAGCATTGATATGTCTCCCCCAAACAGAGAAGATTCTCTCCCCAATTAGATGTATCCTGAAGGATCGTCGTCTCCCCAGCTGAGTCATATACTGAAGTGTGCAGCACTTGATAGTACAGACTAAAGTCTCCAAGAGAATTGAAATTCCCCACAAAGTTGTACTCTCCCCTGTAAGCAGGATGATTCCTCCTTCCCCAGCCGAGTTTGCAGATCCCCAAGAGAGCCGAGTTCTTGGAAAGCAGTTGGGGCCATGATTGGTTTTCCCCAGTAGAGTGTTGAACAGTTGATGCTGGATTTCCCCACCGGAGTCGGTATCTCCAGGAAAGTTTGCTGCGAAGACCGTGCAGTTCATTTTTGCGATTGATATCGTTTCCTCAGCAGTTGTGGTTCGTACACCTAGATGAGCAGGTCCAGGTTCTCGTAGAACTTTCTTCCACTACAGCAGTCGACTGAAATTTGTTTCCCCCAGGCGGAATCCAATTGAGATTGGTGTGATTTCCTCTCCTCGGCAGGATGATTCCTTCCTCCACCAGAGTGGTTTTTTCTCCTTGACAGGAGGATTCTCCCTTCAGCATTTATTTTGCTGATGGGGTCGTAGCATTTTGCATGATTGCATAGCATTTACCCTAAACGCGTAGCATTTCCACCGTGTGGAGCATTGCGCCATTGTAAAACATATGCATATGAAACATGAGCTAGGTCGTTACCGTTCTTGTTTTGCATGTATTCCTCAGCAGAATGGTTTGCCCAAGATGATTCTTGAAGGTGTTTGCTTAAAATGATTCTTAAAATCCCCAGTGAAGTCGCCAGAGAGGGTTGCTCAAGTTGATGCGTAGAGTCCCCGGCAGAGTGTTTGCTTAGGATGATTTCTGAAATCTCCAGCAGAGTTATTGGTTCAGGATAATTCTTGAAGTCCCCGACGGAATTATTTGTCCAAGATGATTCTTGAAGTCCTCAGCAGAGTTGATTCACCCAGAATGATTTTCGGATCCCTGAAGCAGAGTTACTTGATAGTTCTCCAGAATCCCCAGCGGAGATGTGTCATTCCCATCAGGTTTTGAACAGAGAAGTTGAAATTTCCTTGAAGACTTAATGATTGAAGTCTGGCAGTAGTGCCAAGCCCCTTGACTTACTGATGAAGTCCGACAAAGATTTTGTCGACATTCCTAGCGACATGATGAGTCCATAGGCGACGATAAGGAATTCTTCTGCTATGATGTAGAATGCCTGACGACATAATCGACCATCCTTCACCAGTTACCGTGTAACCGGTGACCCCTTGATGACTTGAGGACGAAGATCTACAGCAAAATCAGATGATCATCCTGACGGAGATTTGAGATTAGACCCTTCACCAATTACCATGTGACCAATCCCCCAGCAGAGTTGCCGTGCAACTGTAATGCTCAGTTTCGAAGATGTTCCTACCAATCAAAGTATTGTTTACCTGCGCGGTTCGCAAATCACCCGTTGCCGTGTAACCAGTGATCCCTCGATGATTTGAGGATGCAATGATATCAGATAAATCAGAGAATCATCCTGACGGAGATTCAGATCAGTATTTCTCCAGCTAGTTGCCGCGCGACTGTTATTTCAGTTTCCGAAGATTTATCCCCATCAGAGTACTGTGTACTTGTGCAGTTGGCAAATTTCCGGGTTTGTTGGTGTTCAACCGTCTCGTACCTTAATTGTTTGAGAGCCGTTCGCTTCTCACCCAGTCAGGTCCAAGCCGTTTGAATAGGGGCAACTGTTGCACCCCAAAATTTGACCAACATTTCTTTACCTAGGTTATGTTTCATTTCATTCACATTAGCATTGTTATTTATATTTCATTGATATGTATGCAGGAGATCAAGAGGTATGATTACCAATCAAGAGCTATAAAAGACTTTGAGGCTAGCTAAGAAGGTTATTCAAGTGTTCAAGGGTGGATATCCTTGTCAGAGAAGTTAAAAGATCCTCAGAGAGAGTGATTGAAGCCAAGTGTGTAGGTCTCTTAACTTGAGAGTTGTGGGAAGCCATCAGATGATTCTGAGGTCATGGAAAAAGGACTTGAGGTCTTGAGAGAGCTCATGAGAAGTGTTGAAGATCACTTTGAGGCCTAGACAGGTCATTGTGCAAGATTAAGAAGACTCAGCCATGAGTGGTGCAATTAGGGTTTGACTGGGTCAACCATAAGTCAACTAAGGATTTGAAGGGGGTTGAGGCCTAGCTCAAGAGCCATGTGATCATGGATTGATACATTGAGATGTTATAAGGATGATTCCAAGGTCAGCTCATCATGATGGAAGAGTTTGAGAAGTTTCAAGCTAGGGTTTCCAAGGCTTGACAGTGTAAAATCCCCTAGTTTGACCCCTATCTTCAAGGCAATGTAGCTCAAGATGTGATTGTCATCTCATCTTGACCCCAACATGATTATTGTATAGCAGGGTATTAGCTTTAATTTGAGTGCTAGAAGTCCTTGATAGGATTTGTAGAACTCAAGTTATGGCTTTGGCAAGTTACAAGTCATCTGAGGTATGTGAATTTGGGGCTTGAAAGTTACCCAACTTGCATGACACTTTTGCCTAAGAAGGATGATGCCTATGAACTTTTGGTCAACATGAATGTTGTTCCTTATCCTCTTAGATTTCCATAGAGTACTAGAAGTCCTTGATAGGATTTGTAGAACTCAGGTTATGGCTTTGACAAGTCAAGGGTATTTTGGGTATTTAGACATTATAGGTCATTTGTGATTATAGGCCATTTTCATCAACTTAGACACTTCAAATGAAATTTTGTTCAACTAGAAATTTGCTCAAAATAGGGTTTTAACCTTGGCCATGCATCAAGGAGACATTGAAATGGCTCAAGGAAGGATGTGGTTCAAGGAATTTTGAAAAAGAGAAGAATTTAAGGCATTTAATGGTCAAAAATTGAAATAATTCATTTTGTGTCCAAACAAGGCAAAATAATAGGTCATTTTGAATGGAAAAGTCATTTTAAGAACTTTGGCAATATTGGAATTTTGGTTTGAGGCCATTTTCATACCATTTCATGTTGTTTCTTCATGATGAAGCAACATATCAAACCCACACCATTGCCTTGTAAACAAGGAAATTAACATAACCAACTAATCCAATATCTCATGAGATGATGATTGCAAGCATTTTCAGGCCCAAAGGGAGCAAATACACAATTTTGGCACATGGTATTTTGAAGGAGAAAGTGAAATTGCAAAATCTCCTATGGAAGGTTACAGAACTTTCTAGACATTTCCAATGAGTTCTATATAAGCATTAGAGTGTGTTCAGCCATTTTTTTGGTGAAGATTGAGCCCTGAAGAAGAGAGTGAGGTTGAAGTTTCACAACTGCAAGTTGGAATCAGTTTCTGAGTTCAAGGCAAAATCAAGGAAAAGTGAAGGTTGCATTAGCTTCAGAAGGTGATTTAGAGTGAATCTGCATCATCTTGAAGGTTGAATCGAGCAAGAAGTGCATTTGTTACAAGCTCAAACATAGGTTTTAACTTCTTGAAATTTCTCTCTAATTATGTGTTTTCAGTGAACTAGAAGCATGTGGTTAGGTTCCCCTATTGACATAGATGGATTTAGGATGATCAATTGCAACTTTAGAGACAATTTAGGTTGGATTGCATTTTCGATTGAGATTGGTATCTCAAGATTCAGGCGTTTTGAGGATGAATTAGTGGCATGGTTGAATCGCTTGTGAAATTTTGAGCAAGATTCGTTTAGACATCGTGGCAAATGGTTGAGTGTAGAGAGACTTAGGGTTGCGCCAGGGGTGGCCAGAAAAGCCACCGGCGATGGGCCCCGCGCGCGAAAACTTGCAGGTTTAAAATGGAGAAGACGTAATCGTGTCCCTCCATTCACAAGGAAGACTTGACTCAGTCCATGGATCCAAGCGCTCATGATGAGCCACGTACCCCCCCCCCCCTTAAACTCACTGTTTTACTTATTGACTATGTGAACTGAGCGTGCCCTGGTTCGAATCCTGGCTTGTGCTATTTTTCTTTCTTGTGTGAATTTCTGAAGAGAAGGCAAATGAGTTTAAGCGCCTGGGCAGTGCACAAATTGTTATCCACACCTTTTATTAGTTTCTTCTTTATTTCTTTTATTTTCCTCATTTCATATAGTTTTGTAAATAATTCATAAAAAATAGGAATTTAACTCAATTAATTCCAGGTTTTTTTCCTTGATTCATGAATGGATCTAGAATTTTATTAAATTGAAAAATTAGGAATTCATGCATTTGTGATTTTAATTGCATTTTTTGTATTTTAATTGACATTAAATCCATTATGGTTGATACCTTGTATTGCTGAATTTTGTGTGATCAATTCGTGATGATTTTTGAGTTGTTTTTTTGTGTGTAGCTAGTTTAGATATGTATGCTCCCCTTAGATTTTTCTCACATTTTTGTGATGAAATTAGGTAGTGGTTTTAAGTTGAAGCTTTAGGTGCTCTAGTTTTAGGGTTTAAGCTTCGTTATCCTTTTGGTGATGGGTATGTCATTTTTTCGATTTCAGATTGTGCGAGTGTGTTTTGCTCTATCATCCTTTTGGTGGTAGTAGCCGGTGTGAGTTAGCTCTGTCATCCTTTTGGTGGTGGGTCTGTCATTTCGTCGATGTCAGAGTGTGCGAGTATTTTTTTTTATAGTTCTATTAGTGGTAGTAGTCGGTGTGAGTTGGCTCAGTCATCCTTTTGGTGGTAGTTGCTGGTGTGAGTTTGCTCAGTAATCCTTTTGGTGGTGGGTATGTCATTTCATCGATGTCAGATTGTGCGAGTGTGTTTTGGTCTATCATCCTTTTGGTGATAGTAGCCGGTGTGAGTTCGCTCCGTTATCCTTTTGGTGGTGGGTCAGTCATTTCATCGAAGTCAGATTGTGTGAGTGTGTTTTGCTCTATCATCCTTTTGGTGATAATAGCCGGTGTGAGTTTGCTTCGTTATCCTTTTGGTGGTGGGTATGTCATTTTGTCGATGTCAAATTGTGCGAGTGTGTTTTGCTCTATCATCCTTTTGGTGGTAGTAGTCGGTGTGAGTTTAATCTGTTTTCCTTTTAGTGGTGGGTCTGTCATTTTGTCGATGTCAGATTGTGCGAGTCTGTTTTTCTCTATCATCCTTTAGGTGGTAGTAGCCGGGGTGAGTTAGCTCTGTCATACTTTTGGTGTTGGGTCTATCATTTCGTCGATGTGAAACTCTGCGAGTGTGTTTTGCTCTATCATCCTTTTGGTGGTAGTAGCCGGTGTGAGTTTGGTCAGTCATCCTTTTGATGGTGGGTCTGTCATTTCGTTGATCTCAGATTATGCGAGTGTTTTACTCTATCATTCATTTGGTGGTTGTAGCTGGTGTGAGTTTGCTCAGTAATCCTTTTGGTGGTGGGTTTGTCATTTCATCGATGTCAGATTATGCGAGTGTGTTTGGCTCTATCATCCTTTTGTTGATAGTAGCCGGTGTGAGTTCGCTCCGTTATCCTTTTTGTGGTGGGTCAGTCATTTCATCGATGTCAAATTGTGCCAGTGTATTTTACTCTATCATCCTTATGGTGGTAGTAGCCGGTGTGAGTTAGCTCTGTCATCCTTTTGGTGGTGGGTCTGTCATTTCGTCGATGTCAGAGTATTTTGCTTTATCATTCTATTAGTGGTAGTAGTCGGGTGAGTTCGCTTCGTTATACTTTTGGTGGTGGGTATGTCATTTTGTCGATGTCAGATTGTGCGAGTGTGTTTTGCTCTATCATCCTTTTGGTGGTAGTAGCCGGTGTGAGTTAGCTCTGTCATCCTTTTGGTGGTGGGTCTGTCATTTCATCGATGTCAGAGTGTACAAGTGTATTGCTTTATCATTCTATTAGTGGTAGTAGTCGGTGTGAGTTTTCTCAGTCATTCTTTTGGTGGTGGGTCTGTCATTTCATCGATGTCAAATTGTGCGAGTGTGTTTTGCTCTATCATCCTATTGGTGGTAGTAGCTGGTGTGCGTTTGCACAATAATCCTTTTGGTGGTGCATCTGTCATTTCATCGATGTCAGATTGTGCGAGTGTGTTTTGCTCTATCATCCTTTTGGTGATAGTGGCCAGTGTGAGTTTGCTCCGTAATCCTTTTGGTGGTGGGTCTGTCATTTTGTCGATGTTAAATTATGCGAGTGTGTTTTGCTCTATCATCCTTTTGGTGGTAGTAGCCGGTGTGAGTTAGCTCTGTCATCTTTTTGGTGATGGGTCTGTCATTTCGTCGATGTTAGAGTGTGCGAGTGTTTTGCTTTATCATTCTATTAGTGGTAGTAGTCGATGTGAGTTTGCTTAGTCATCCTTTTGGTGGTGGGTCTGTCATTTCATCGATGTCAGATTGTGCGAGTGTGTTTTGCTCAATCATCCTTTTGGTGGTAGTAGCTGGTGTGAGTTTGCACAATAATCTTTTTGGTGGTGGGTCTCTCATTTCATCGATGTCAGATTGTGCGAGTGTGTTTTGTTCTATCATCCTTTTGGTGGTAGTAGCTGGTGTGAGTTTGCTCAGAAATCCTTTTGGTGGTGGGTTTGTCATTTCATCGATGTCAAACTCTGCGAGTGTGTTTTGCTCTATCATCCTTTTGGTGGTAGTAGCCGGTGTGAGTTTGCTCAGTCATCCTTTTGGTGGTGGGTCTGTCATTTCCTCGATGTCAGATTGTGCGAGTGTGTTTTACTCTATCATCCTTTTGGTGATAGTAGCCGGTGTGAGTTAGCTCTATTATCCTTTTGGTGTTGGGTCTATCATTTCGTCGATGTCAAACTCTGCGAGTGTGTTTTGCTCTATCATCCTTTTGGTGGTAGTCGCCGATGTGAGTTTGCTCAGTCATCCTTTTGATGGTGGGTCTGTCATTTCGTCGATGCCAATTTATGCGAGTGTTTTACTCTATCATCCATTTGGTGGTAGTAGCAAGTGTGAGTTTGCTCCGTCATCCTTTTGGTGGAGGGTATGTGATTTCGTCGATGCTAGATTGTGCGAGTTTGTTTTGCTCTATCATCCTTTTGGTTTTAGTAGCCGCTGGGAGTTCGCTCCGTCATCCTTTTGGTGGTGGGTCTGTCATTTAATTGATGTCAGATTGTGCGATTGTTTTGCTCTATCATCCTTTTGGTGGTAGTAGCTGGTGTGAGTTTGCTCAGTAATCCTTTTGGTGGTGGGTCTGTGATTTCTTCGATGTCAGATTGTGCGAGTGAGTTTTGCTCTATCATCCTTTTGGTGGTGGTAGCCGGTGTGAGTTCGCTCTATCATCCTTTTGGTGGTCGGTCTCTCATTTCGTCGATGTCAGATTGTGCGAGTGTTTTGCTCTATCATCCGTTTGGTGGTAGTAGCCGATGCGAGTTTGCTCCGTCATCCTTTTGGTGGTGGGTTTGTCATTTCGTCGATGTCAGATTGTTCGAGTGTTTTGCTCTATCATCCATTTGGTGGTAATAACCGGTGTGAGTTTGCGAGTGTTGGGTCTGTCATTTCGTCGATGTCAGATTGTGCGAGTTTGTTTTGCTCTATCATCCTCTTTGTGATAGTAGCCGGTTTGAGTTCGCTCTGTCATCCTTTTGGTGGTGGGTCTATCATTTCGTCGATGTCAGATTGTGCGAGTGTTTTGCTCTATTATCCGTTTGGTGGTAGTAGCCGGTGTGAGTTTTCTCCGTCATCCTTTTTGTGGTGGGTCTGTCATTTCGTTGATGTCAGATTGTGCGAGTGTTTTGCTCTATCATCCGTTTGGTGGTAGTAGCCGGTGTGAGTTCGCTCCGTCATCCTTTTGGTGGCGGGTCTGTGATTTCGTCGATGCTAGATTGTGCGAGGTTGTTTTACTCTATCAACCTTTTGGTTTTAGTAGCCTGTGTGAGTTTGCTCCGTCATCCTTTTAGTGGTGGGTCTGTTATTTCGTCGATGTCAGATTGTGCGATTGTTTTACTCTATCATTCTTATGGTGGTAGTAGCCTGTGTGAGTTTGCTCAGTCATCCTTTTGGCGGTGGGTCTGTCATTTCATCGATGTCAGATTGTGCGAGTGTGTTTTGCTCTATCATCCTTTTGGTGATAATAGCCAGTGTGTGTTCGCTCCGTTATCCTTTTGGTGAGGGGTCTGTCATTTTGTCGATGTCAGATTGTGCGAGTGTGTTTTTCTCTATCATTCTTTTGGCGGTAGTAACCGATGTGAGTTAGCTCTTTCATCCTTTTGGTGGTAAGTCTATCATTTCGTCGATGTCAGATTGTGCGAGTGTTTTGCTCTATTATCCGTTTGGTGGTAGTAGCCGGTGTGAGTTTGATCCTTCATCCTTTTGGTGTTGGGTCTGTCATTTCGTCGATGTCAGATTGTGCGAGTGTTTTGCTCTATCATCCGTTTGGTGTTAGTAGCCGGTGTGAGTTTGCTCTGTCATCCTTTTGGTGTTGGGTTTGTGATTTCGTCGATGCTAGATTTTGCGAGTTTGTTTTGCTCTATCATCCATTTGGTTTTAGTAGCCGCTGTGAGTTTGCTCCGTCATCCTTTTGGTGGTGGGTCTGTCATTTCATTGATGTCAGATTATGCAATTGTTTTGCTCTATCATCCTTTTGGTGGTAGTAGCCGGTGTGAGTTTGCTCCGTTATCCTTTTGGTGGTGGGTCTGTCATTTTGTCGATGTCAGATTGTGCGAGTGTGTTTTGCTCTATCATCCTTTTGGTGGTAGTAGCCGGTGTGAGTTTGCTCCGTCATGCTAATGGTGGTGGGTCTGTAATTTCGTAGATGTCAGATTGTTCGAGTGGTTTGCTCTATCATCCGTTCGGTGGTTGTAGCCGGTGTGAGTTTGCTCTGTCATCCTTTTGGTGGTGGGTCCCTGATTTCGTCGATGGTAGATTGTGTGAGTGTGTTTTGCTATATCATCCTTTTGGAGGTGGGTTTGTCATTTTTTCGATGTCAGATTGTGCTATTGTTTTGCTATATCATTCCTTTTGTGGTAGCAGCCGGTGTGAGTTTGCTCTGTTATCCTTTTTGTTATGGGTCTGTCATTTTGTCGATGTCAGATTGTGCGAGTCTGTTTTCCTCTATCATCCTTTTGGTGGTACTAGCTAGTTTGAATTTTCTCAGTAATCCTTTTGGTATTGGGTCTGTCATTTCGTCGATGTCAGATTGTGCGAGTTTGTTTTACTCTATCATCCTTTTGGTGGTAGTAGCCGGTGTGAGTTTGCACCGTCATCCTTTTGGTGATGGGTCTATCATTTCTTCGATGTCAGATTGTGCGAGTGTTTTGCTCCATTATCCGTTTGGTGGTAACAGCCGGTGTGAGTTTGCTCCGTCATCCTTTTGGTGATGGGTTTGTCATTTCGTCGATGCCAGATTGTGAGAGTGTTTTGCTCTATCATTCGTTTGGTGGTAGTAGCCGGTGTGAGTTTTCTCTGTCATCCTTTTGGTGGTGGGTCTGTTATTTCGTCGATGTCAGATTGCACGATTGTTTTACTCTATCATTCTTTTGGTGTTAGTAGCCTGTGTGAGTTTGCTCAGTCATCCTTTTGGCGGTGGGTCTGTAATTTCATCGATGTCAGATTGTGCGAGTGTGTTTTGCTCTATCATCCTTTTGGTGATAGTAGCCAGTGTGAGTTTGCTCCGTCATCCTTTTTGTGGTGGGTCTGTCATTTTGTCGATGTCAGATTGTGCGATTGTTTTTATCTACATCCTTTTGGTGGTAGTAGCTGGTGTGAGTTTGCTCAGTAATCCTTTTGGTGGTGGGTCTGTCATTTCGTCGATGTCAGATTGTGCGAGTGCGTTTTGCTCTATGATCCTTTTCGTGGTAGTAGCCGGTATGAGTTCGCTCCGTCATCCTTTTGGTGGTCGGTCTGTCATTTCGTCGATGTCAGATTGTGCGAGTGTTTTGCTCTATCATCCGTTTGGTGGTAGTAGCCGGTGTGACTTTGCTCTGTCATCCTTTTGATGGTGGGTCTGTAATTTCGTCGATGCTAGATTATGCGAGTGTGTTTTGCTCTATCATCCATTTGGTTTTAGTAGCCGCTGTGAGTTCGCTCCGTCATCCTTTTGGTGGTGGGTCTGTCATTTCATTGATGTCAGATTGTGCGATTGTTTTTCTCTATCATCCTTTTGGTGGTAGTAGCTGGTTTGAGTTTGCTCAGTAATCCTTTTGTTGGTGGGTCTGTAATTTCGTCGATGTCAGATTGTGCGAGTGCGTTTTGCTCTATGATCCTTTTGGTGGTAGTAGCCGGTATTAGTTCGCTCCGTCATCCTTTTGGTGGTCGGTCTGTCATTTCGTCGATGTCAGATTGTGCGAGTGTTTTGCTCTATCATCCGTTTGATGGTAGTACCCGATGTGAGTTTGCTTCGTCATCCTTTTGGTAGTCGGTCAGTCATTTCGTCGATGTTAGATTGTGCGACTATGTTTTGCTCTATCATCCTTTTGGTGGTAGTAGCTAGTGTGAGTTTGCACAGTAATGCTTTTGGTGGTGGGTCTGTCATTTCATCGATGTCAGATTGTGCGAGTGTGTTTTGCTCTACCATCCTTTTGGTGATAGTAGCCAGTTGGAGTTCGCTTCGTTATCCTTTGGGTGGTGGGTCTGTCATTTTGTCGTTGTCAGATTGTGCGAGTGTGTTTTGCTCTATCATCCTTTTGGCGGTAGTAGCCGGTGTGAGTTAGCTCTGTCATCCTTTTGGTGGTGGGTCTGTCTGTTGCACCCCAGATTTTGACCCCTTAGATTCTCGTTATCATTTTAGGAGCATTCTCATGAATTATCTAACCTTAACCCAGTGCAAATTTGTCTTTGTCAAGTTACAAATGAATCAGGGTTTTGTACAGTCAAATCGAAGCTTCAGGGATTGTGATCAATCAAAGTTTTGGGCTAATTCAATCATGAAACAAGATCAAGGGTATCATATAATGTCCATTGAAAATCCAGTTTGAGGTTGTTACCCCAGAATCAAGAACAGTGTATTTCAGGGCACTCGATTAGGGTTTTGACCAATTAAAAGTCAACTGTAGTTTGACTTTGATGTTGGAGGATGTTTTAATGATGGAATTATGATTCATGAAGTTCATATAGCTTAGTAAAGTTCATCCAATAAGTTTCAAAGTCTCAGAAGGTACATAGTGTCAACAGACGACTCGGTAGTCACCGATCGATCGTACGGTTGACCAAAAAGTCAACTCTTCAAATTTAAGGAATTGGACTTCAAAGTGTGAATCAAAAATGTTCCTTATATCATATTGCACTTGTCTATCAATTTTCATGACCATTGGATCAAGGGTGAAGGAGTAATCGAAAAATCGGGAAATTAAGGTTTTGAAAGGGGCTAAACCATAACTCCTTAACCACACATCCAATTGAGTTGGTTCAAAGCTCATTTGAAAGAAATTGACAAATCCTACCAAAGTCCCTAGGTGGTCCATGATCAGAAAATGCATAGATTTGGAGTTATGATCAAATTCACTTTTAAGTTCATTTTTTAGCAACTTTGGGAGACCTTTTGACCAAGTTCCTTTGGGAAATTGAAACTCATGAAAACACGAATGTTTTAGAGCTATTTGAGGGCTTTCTAAAAAGTACTAGCACATCTCAAAAGGATTTGTGAGCTGAATGTTATGGTTATGGCAATTTGGTGATTTCACACTTTAGTCCCACATTGTCAAAATTTTAAGAATCCATTCTTTCATCAATCTGACCAAACTCAAGCCTTTGGATGTTTTTGTTTATGATATTTAGAAGGTTTGAAGTATAGAAATGTGAAGGAAATGCAGAGGAGAGGGAATTAGCCAAACTTGCAAGTGGGCTTGCAAGTGGCTTTACAACTTGCCTTTGAAATCATAAAGCAAGCATGAGGTGGAAAAGTGAATCTGAACCAGCCATCAACCTACACCCTCTAGCCTGCATTTATCCCATTAAAAATCATCATTTTGCTTGACTATTGGGCTTACCTATCAGCCAAGGAAACCTCTTTGTGGAGGTTTGATCTAAAGGTGTAAAACCTTTCTTTCATGTGAAGAAATCTCCAAATCTGCCCCATCTCTTCATTTGCCTATAAAAGGGAGCCCTCATAACTTCATTTGAGACACAATATTGATTCTAAAAACCATAGAAACACAAAGCTCTCACTCTTTCACAATTTACTTCAAAAATCACCAAAATCAAAAAATTGTCAAAATCACCAAAAATCTGTCTTGGTAGTTTTGCTGCCAAACTCAGTTCTCTATATTCAAACACCTCAACAATCATCCACACAAACTCTAAATCTGATATAGAAGGTGTCCAAGACCTTAGACCACTCAAAAACCTCACCATTCAAAAAGTCAACTTCCATAACAAGTTACTTTGACCAAAAGCCATAAAATCAGCCAAAACTTGTTCTATGCATTTGCTTGGTGTTTTAATCAAGCAAACACCTCTCATATATCATTTCTCAACTTTCTAAAGTGTTAAAGATCATTGGTGGAGTTTATTTCTCCAACTGCCTCAAGAGTTGCATTCTTGCTTCAAAAAGAAGAAAGTTTTAAAGCTAGTGTTATTTGGAAGTCTCTCTGGGTTTCTTAGTGTATTAACCTACTCAACACAGTCCACTAGAGGCATGTAAACACTAAATCTTTGCTTTGCACCATAATTTCATGTTCTAGCATTTTTGGTTCATTATGTTGGAAGTATGTCATGCCTTGTATCAACTCTACCATGAATATACCAGTTGTGATCTCAGGCATAGAGATGGTTAAATTTGTGCCCAAATTCATCAAACATCATGTATTCAATATGTGTGTGGAATTAATTTGGTCAATAGTGCTTAAAATGATGAACTGCATTTTTCATGTCTTGTATCCAAATGACCAATTTGCAACTCAAACCCTCATTTTTCATGACAGTCCCCTTTTAGCCCCAAATTGTGTTTGAACTTATTCAATGTCATGTATGTATGGTGTGTATATGGTTACTTCAGTCTAGAAATGTTTGGATTTGAATTTGAGTATCTTCATGCATATCATAACATAATTTTGTAACTTGACAGCCAATTTTTCACTACAGCGCAATTTGAGTTCCATTTTATGTTTGAACACACTCATCCTCATACATATGACTTGTGTGCATGACTAGATTGATCAATATTTAACTAGGATCAAAACTGAACATCATGTTGCTCTTCACTTGTCAAAACATGCACTTAACTCACCAAGTTTCATATCAGACTGATTTGAATCATTCCTTTGTTTGAATCTCACTTGTTGACATAATTCCAAAGTGTATGTGTGTTCTTTGTGGCTCAAGTATGCATCAAACTTGAACTGCAACATGTACCTAACTGTTTTTGGCTTACTTACATCAAAAATACTTCTTTCATTTGCCCTGATCTTGTGAATGATCTCTGTGCATAAACTCCCTTGTTTCCATGTATACAACCTGTTTGAAATGCTTGCTTGATCAAATTTGCAACAAAACTGTTTTGAACACTTTCATGTATGCCTTAAAACATCAAACTTGCAGCTCACTTGTCATTTTTTATAAGAGTTTGTTTCAGACCAGTTTGTGTGTTCAAAATCACTTGTTGATATCTATGTGACTTGTGTGTATGATGTCTTTCACCTATATGTGCATAGAACTAATTTGAGCATCTTCATGCATCACATTCATACCAAATTTGCAACTTGAGCACCATTTCCCACAACAGTTTATTTTTAACCTGAATTTATGTTTGAATCCACTCATAAGCATTTATATGATATGTGTATGTGATTGTATGATGAAAAACTAGCTGGAACCTGAACTGCACATCTTCATGCATTTCACACACACAAGTTGGCATTTTGAACACTATATTTCACAATAGCCAGTTTTAAACCACATTTTGTGTTCAATCTCATCAACTAACATGTATGCAATGCGTGTAAAGGATTAACTTCGTTAATTTGTGCATAGAAACTGAATTTGACATGAGCCTGCATGACATCCATGACATATTGCAGCCTGTATAGCATTCTTCATCTCAACTTGTTTTCAAATCTATTTTGTGCACACACTCACTCAATAATATTTGTAATGTGTATGAATGTTTACCTTGGTTTAAAACTGACTGGATCATGAGTGTCATCTCAAAATGCATTTCAAACTTCAAAAAGCAAGTACCATCGGGTTTTAAAATGGAGAGGGTATTTCAAAAAAAATCAATGCCATCATCTTATTCCTCATGAAATTCTAGTCAGTTTACATTAAAATTTGTCAAAATCCATGGAAAATTGACTGAGTTAAGATCAAAATGCAAATCAGAATTTTGTGTGCTTGTTTTGCCCAGCCTCGTTTTTAAACTCCCCTCATATATTTATGGGGTGGCATTTACAAACAGATGTATAGCCACCCCAGTGGTAAGACCATTAGCCAAAACACGCCTTGCATGTCATGAACCTGGGTTCGACCCCTGAGGAGGGCAACCCTTTTATTTATTTTTGTCTTTTTTCAACCAAACTTCAAAAATTCATATCTCTCTCAATTTTAATCATTTTTCACCCATTCTTTTTGAATTTTGTTCATTTTAATTCCTACTTTCATTTCATAATTTTTATTTCCATGTTTGCCTAATTTTTCATCTCTTTTGACTATGTGCAAGTTGTGTACGTTCTGTGATCATTTTCGCATACGCAGATGAAATTTTCTTTTGATATACTTGTGATTGTTTGGTATACTTGTTTGCATTCATGCTCTTAAATGTTAGCTAACATTCTAAGACTTCATCTTTGGTTGTTACCATGTTCATTTCACTTCATCTGCTAAATACACTGAAGTTGGACTGTCACTCTTTCTGCTTAACCAACTGCTTTGATTGTCATCAATGCATTTTCATTTTTTCACATGCTCACTCAATGGTTGTCACCATGGATACATATTTATTATGTTGTTGTCTTATTCAAAATTTTCTCTCCCCCAAGTGATGAAGTTTGTTAACTCTCATCCAAGTTGCCTCTCCTGTCCCTCTCCAAAGGAAAAGCCTTTCCATTAACCCTAATGTTATGGATATCTCATTCACCCATTTCCTTGACTTTGTTAAGTAACTTTAAACTTAGTTTAGAAACCTTTAGACTTTGCTTTAAGTCTAAAAGACCCACCTGTACTAGGAGTGCTCTTCAACTAGAACCCTAGGATAGAGTTTGTCAACTCTATGTAAGAATCATCGTCATGATTTCTTACTTCCCCTTTTGAATATTACAACTTAGAATAGGGAGTTTTGTCAAACTCCACACAAACATTGTCATGTTTGTTCCCCCTGAACCTTGATCATAATCGAGTGTTCTTCATCCCTTGTGAGGTGAACTACGATTGCTCTGATTCTATCCTAGTTAGGATACGTAGGCAGAAGATGCGATGTCTTTGCGAGCAAACTTAGAAAACCATCTAAGTCTTTACCTATCTCTTATCTTAATCCCAATCCATAGGACATATTCACAAAAATAGCAAACAATCAAACAAAAGGTTCCTGTAGAGTACTACAGATGCTTAGGGCGTTAACACCTTCCCTAGGTATAACCAACCCCCGATCCCCGAATCTCTTAAGCATTGTCGTTACATCACGAAAAAGGTTTTTCTTTCTTTAGACCTTTCCTTTGGATAAAATAAAGTTCGGTTGTAAAAGAATTAAGATTTAAGTTAATTTAATAGCTTGATATCCAATTTTCACCGCAATAGAAATGGCGACTTCACTGGGGACAGTTTATTACTTTGAGGGATTTAGCCAATCTTGTTTGATTACTTGTTATATTTGTGAATACTTGTAAATATGTATATATGTTCCCTGTTAAAACTTGGGAACTTTGAGTGGTGAGACAACACTATACCCGTGTTTGAGCGTACTTATGATAGGATGGTGGTATATTCAAGGAAACTTATAGGGAGTTGATTCCCGACCAAGTTGACTTGAGAAAACCACCGCTCAGTAGAGGCCCTTCTAAGAGTTAGTATTGTTGATCGAGTATTCGTGAAAACAATGCTACTTTTTACATGGGAGCCCGTGATACTGAGGACCTTTAGATTACCCTTTCCCCATTATGGCTTTATTAGGATGTAGTGCGATGACTATAAGGAAGTAATTCCAAAGTAGTTGATACGCGATACTACACTTGGACGAGACTCTCTTGAGAATATTATCGACCACCAAGTATTTGGGAAATTGATAATATCCGAAAGATGGGTCGAGGACTCTGGGAGCTCTTTTAGAACCTTGTTCTGCAGTTTTTGAAAGCCTTAGTACATACCTTTGGGGTGGGTAGACCTTGACTCCATACTCATGTTCTCCAAAGCAAAACCTTTATCTGTTTACCCATGTGTATATGTGAATCTGTGCTTACCTGTGTTTGTGCATTCATGCATTCATGAACATCATATCATAAAAGTTTCATGGAACTCAGATCTTTTATTTGTAAACATTAGGATCATCATGGATAATGGAAAAAAGAAAACTATGAAGTACACTTACAAAAGTCCTAACTTGGATGACATAGAAAGGTTGAGCACTTTAATAAAATACCTAGAAGGATTCAAGAGCAGGTATGGGAACTTATTGTCATTGTTAAGGGTAAAAAGGAAGATGGATTTGGGACTTCTCTCCACACTTCTCCAGTTTTATGATCCACTCTATCATTGTTTCACTTTCCCTGATTATCAGCTGGTACCTACACTTGAGGAATATTCTTGCTTGATTGGTTTACCTATTCTTGAAGACTCTCCTTTTCCAATCATGGAGAAGGACCCTAAGGAAGAAGAAATTGCTAAAGCTACAAGTTTAGGATTCGTGGATATTCAGAAAAATATGGTTACTAAAGGAGAAGTATTTGGTTTAACTGCAAAATGCTTGGTTAGGAAAGTACAATACTATGCTGATCACTTATGTATGGATGCATTCGAGGCTTTCCTCGCCTTGCTCATTTATGGGATCTTCTTGTTTCCAAGTTTTGATAATTTTGTGGATCTCAATGCCATTAAGATTTTCTTGAAGAAAAACCCTGTGCCTACTTTACTAGTTGACGCCTATCATTCTGTTCATTTGAGAAATTTGCATAAAGGAGGAATGATTACCTGTTGCGTCCCTTTGTTATACAAGTGGTTTATTTCTCACTTGCCTAAGGCTCATGCTTTTTGGAAGGAAGGTTGGTGGTCTCAGAAGGTAATGGCTCTTACTCACTCTGATATCGATTGGTATAGTCGTAATTACGATGGGATAAAGATCATTGACAGTTGTGGAAGTTTTGGTAACGTACCTCTTCTTGGTACAAATGGAGGAATCAGTTACAACCCTGTTCTCGCTCGCCGACAGCTTGGATATCCTTTGAAGGAAAAACCAAATAGCGCTCATGTGGAGAACATTTTCTTTAAAGGAGAATCAGAATTAAGAAAAGAGATCCTAAAAGCTTGGGGTCATATGCATAAGAAAGGAAAGGAAGACTTGGGGAAACCTAATTGCGTCTCTCTCGAGCCTTATCTCCAATGGGTCCGAAAGAGAGCTATTCAGCTGAAGATGCCTTATCCTCAGCAGAAACCCATGGTTTTAGAGGAGGAACACCCAATGATCTTTATGTCTGAAGAGGAGAAGTTGAAGATTGCTTTGAGGAAATCACAACAAACTGAAGTAGCCTGGAAGTACAAGTACCAACTGTCCATGGAAGAGAATGATGAACTCCGTAGATAACTCCAGGCGAAGGATGAAGAAATGATTGCTTATAAGAAGAGGAAGACACAGGAAGGTCTATCTTCTTCCAGCTCTCAGTCAACTCCATGGAAGCTAATCGTGGACAAACTTATTCTTGAGAAGACTCAGATGGAAGAAGAAATCAAGAAGCTTAAAGCAAAAGAGGACTTTTATTTAGAATACTGTCAGCCTTAGGACTTTTGTAAAACGTACTAGATATGTTGTAATTCAAATCTTGAAAATCAATGAAATGAAATGATGTTTTGAGCTGAGTTCCATGAAACCTTTGCATTTTCATTCTCATTAATTAATCATTCAAGGAACTAAAGATTGTTTTGCAGATATTATAGAATGGATTCTGGAAAGAAAGCGGAGGTTGTGTTCCAAAGACCAAAATTGGAGAACTTGAAGAAACTGGGAAGTTTAGTAGAAGACCCCGAGGCATTCAGAGAGAAGTATGGGAATATGTTGTCTTTGCTAGAAGTTCAAGTATATGAAGAGATGTTATCCGCACTCGTGCAGTTTTATGATTCAACCTATCACTGTTTCACCTTTCTAGACTATCAGTTGCTGCCAACCTTGGAAGAATATTCCGCCCTGATGGGAGTAGGCATCACTCCTAGACCATTTTCTGGAAGAGAAGGGACTCCTAATGAAAGAGCAGTTGCAGAGGCCACGTATTTGGAGGTGGACGAGGTACGATCTCATATGGTTGCTAAGGGAGGGTTGTATGGATTTCCAGCTATGTTCCTGTATGAAATAGCTCAAAGCTATGCCTTGTCAAAGAATATTGAAGCATTTGAGGCCATCTTGGTTTTACTAATTTACGGACTGTTCTTGTTCCCGACCGCTAATGATTTTGTGGACGCAAATGCAATCAACCTTTTCTTAATCAAAAATCCTGTACCTACCTTGCTGGCTGATACGTACTTTACTATCCACTGTATGAACCGTTATGGAGTTGGACGGATTGAGTGTTGCACCATTCTCCTGCACAAGTGGTTTATTTCGAACTTGCCAAAAATTCCAGCCCTCTGGGATAAGCAAAATGAGCTCTCATGGACAGAAAAGCTGCTATTTCCCAAACACTCAGATATTAAGTGGTATGACCCTATGTATGGAGGGATTGCCATGATCCAAAGCTGTGGAGATTTCCCGAATGTACCGCTTATCAGCGTTAATGGTTGCATCAGCTATAATCCTATTCTGGCTCGTCGACAGTTGGGGCACCCCATGGAGGATGAACCGGACCCAGACTTTTTGAGAAGCTTTTACATTGAAGAGGGGAAGAATCCCACTTACAGGGCTTGAATTGTGTATGCTTGGCATTATGTCCACACGAGGGGAGTAACTACCCTAGGTTACCACGACACTACTATTTCAGAATCTTACTTATCATGGGTAAAAGAAGCAGCTTTGAAGATGTTCTATACTTGCTTTGAGCCTGACTCACCCAAGCCTACTCTCGTAAAAGAATTGAAAGCCGCTTTGGCAAAAGCTAAAAAAGAAGGAAAAGCTTGGAGGGATAAGTATTTCAAGGCTATGCAAGAAAAAGAAGAACTTCAAGAGTTGATCCGTCAAGGTGGAAAGAGGAGTCAGCCAAAAGACGAAGGGCCATCCAACCAGAAGATCTGAAATCCTTTTATTTTCCGTTTTATTTCATCATGTATCTGTATTGAAGACTTGTATTTCAGTTTCAGAATCATTATTGTAAAACTCTCAGTTGTTAATCTATGAAGACTTTTGAATTTGCTTATTTCCCCATTGTATAATTTTTGCAAATATTTCTTTGGATTCCTTGAATGATTAATTTGGCATTGTTATATTTTGCACTCATAAGCATTGCATATGCATGTTCTTGTGTTGTGTCTCATCTCATTGTCTTGTCTTCAGAAAGAATCACATTGAATCCTCAACACCGATACAACACCCGAGCCCAAGCTCGCCTAAAAATGGAAGGACAGAATTTGGATGTGGACAGGATTGATAATGAACTTGGAGAGCTACGAGGAGGCATGTGGCAGATCATGGAAGCCCTACAAGTCATTCGTGCAAAATTGGATACTCAAGCCACTGTCGTTTCTGAAATCACTGGCATAACTGTAGAGCCGATCCCAACGGCGGTCACTGTTGCAAATGTTCCACCATATCGGTTACAGCCTGGTTTTGTACCACCACCAGTAGTCAATCAACAAGCAGTTCCTCTAGGGCCAGAAGTTCCTCAAGTTATTCCTACTTACACTCAGCCTTCTGTTCAGATTCAAGTGCGCCCTGTTTTTCATAATCCTCCACAAGTGTACGAAGGTCCTGATGGGTATGAAGAAGAGAGTGGACGGCATGATAAGTTGAAAGAAAGTGTAGAGACTATCGGCAGGAAAGTCAGAGCAATGGAAGGGAATGACATCTTTGGTACTGATGCCAAAGATATGTGCTTAGTGTCTGGGTTGGTAATTCCGCCGAAATTTAAAGTTCCCAATTTTGATCAGTATTCTGGGGCTACTTGTCCTCGGACACATCTGATTATGTATTACCGAAGAATGGCCGCTCACGTGGAAGATGACAAGTTAATGATTCACTGTTTACAAGATAGTTTGAAAGGAACTCCTGCTAAATGGTATTTGGGTTTGGATCAGTCTCGTATTCATAGTTTCCAAGACTTGGCCGATGCTTTTGTGAAACATTACAAGTACAACATGGATTTAGCCCCTGATAGAAGACAGTTACTGAGTATGTCACAGAAGAGTTCAGAATCTTTCAAAGAGCATGCACAAAGGTGGAGGGAAACCGCCTCTCAAGTGGAACCTCCTTTGAGTGAAAAAGAGTTAACAGATTGGTTCGTCGATACAGTAAGACCGGAGTTTTACGAGAAGATGATCAGTAGTGTAACCACAAGTTTTTCTGATATAGTAGCAGTGGGGGTAAGAGTGGAGTTAGGAATGAAGAATGGGAAGGTGGCTAGTGGTTCTAGCAGTTCTGGTAACAACAATGTCAAGAAGCTCAGCATTAATTTTCATAAAAAGAAGGAAGGGGAGACAAATGCAATAACTATGGGAAGAAAGAGTCGCACCTGGAGGCTGCCTTATCCACAGTATCCGCAGAGTTATGTTCAACAACCTCAGCAAGGCTTTGTTCAGCAGCCTCAAGCAAGTTATGTTCAGCAATCCCAGCAACAACGACCAATGTATCCGTTGCAGTATGCCCAACAACCATATGTGGCAGCTGTAACTCCAACTTCCAGTCATCCTGTTCCCAGTTATCAGACAGTGCAGCCAGCACCTGTATATCAGCCAATTCAACAAGGGTATCAACGAGCGCCCAACGCTCCACCCTATCAGCAACATCATCAGCCTAGAGCTCAGGCACCCAGACAGAACTACCAGAATCGGAGGCCAACAACAAAACCTCCACTTCCTCAAATACCGATGACTTACACAAAATTGTACCCCTCCTTAGTGCAGCAGGGATTGGTAACAACACGATCATTAAATCCAGACACTACATCTCCCCACTATAATCTAAATGCTCATTGTGCCTTTCACGAAGGTGCTGCCGGTCATGATTTAGAAGGTTGTCTTGCTTTAAAACATATTGTCAGGGAGTTGATGGAAAAGAAGATCTTATCTTTTGATGATGTACCCCCAAATGTCAAAAGTAATCCATTGTCGAACCATGGAGGGGTCAATGCAGTAGAAGAAGTGTCAGATGAAAGGATGGTCCGAGGTGTGTCAGAGATTAGAACCCCGCTGAGGTTACTTCACGAGAAACTACTGAAAGCAGGATTGATAGAGGATACCCATAATGATTGTGAAGAATGTTCTAGTGATTCTAGAGGGTGTGATGAGGTACGAAGAGATATACAAAGATTAATTGATGAGGGAGTATTGCAAGTGTATAGTAAGGGGAGGAGAGAAGAAGTTTTGGTAATTGAGCCTGTTTTTAATTTACCAAAGAAAGGTGAGAAAGTTCCGGTGTTCAAAACGACCAACAAAAGTATGAAGCCTGTTTTCAACAAGTCGGCTGTCAATCCACCTCAACCGGTTGTTATCCAGAAACCAAGACCATTTCCTTTTGAAAGCACAAAGGCCATTCCATGGAAGTATGACATGACTGTGATAGATCGGGGGTCTGGGAAGGTTAGTCAGAAAGAGACAGTAAAAGACGACCAAGTAGACGTGACAAACATTGCAGGTACAAGCAAAATGACCCGTAGTGGTCGAATCTATCAACCAATGATGACAGTAGTCACTCCAAAAGAGGTTACACCTACTGCGACAAAAGAAAAAGAGGTACCAGGTACTGAAGGAGACGACGAAGAATTCTTAAGGATTATTTGGAAAAGTGATTACAGGGTTATTGATCAGCTTCACCAAACCCCATCAAAGATATCGATCTTGTCTCTCTTGATGAACTCTCCAGCTCACAGAGAGGCTCTGCAAAAGGTATTGAAGTAGGCACACGTGACAAAAGACATCACTCTCGGACAATTTGATTCAGTAATAGCCAACATTACAGCCTGTAACACCCTGAGCTTTAGTGATGCAGAGTTGCCGAACGAAGGACGCAATCACAGCCGTGCATTGCACATATCTGTCAGGTGCCAAGAAGACACCATGGCACGAGTTTTAGTCGATACTGGATCCTCATTGAATGTATTGCCCGCCAGGTCGCTCGCAAGGCTAGCATATCCAGGGGCAGAAATGAAACCAACGTCTTTGATTGTAAAAGCTTTTGATAGATCAAGAAGAAAGGTTGTTGGAGAGGTAGAATTTCCAATCATGATCGGACCTCATGTGTTCGATATTACATTCCAAGTCATGGACATTAACCCAGCTTATAATTGTTTGTTGGGACGATCGCGGATTCACGCCGCTGGGGCAGTGACTTCCACCTTACATCAGAGAATGAAATTTGTTGTGAATGATAAGTTAGTGATTGTACACGGTGAAGAGGACCTAATGGTGAGCAATCTGTCATCATTCAAGTATATTGAAGCAGATGAGGGCGCATTAGAAACTTCCTTTCAGGCAATCGAGATAGCTAATGCGGTGATGTTGGAAGAAATAGTGGCAAAAAGTGCTCTGTCTTTTGCATCCGCTCGGAGCATCAAGTCTACACTGGAAGAAGGCACTCCTGCAGGTTGGGGAGAGATTATCGAAGTAAAGCCAAAAATGGATCGCGAAGGGTTGGGTTACAAACCAACTCATGATGAAACACCGACACATGACAAGGGACGCCTGAAGACTATACAAGAAGTATTCATCAGTGGAGGTTTCCAAGTCAGTACTGTGGAAGAAGATTTTAAAGATGAAGACCTTGAACAATTAGTGTATCATTGCAACACTGCCTTTAGCAACTGGGAAGCTATTGAGATTCCTTGGGTCTTTCCTGAGTCAAAGTAATTTGTTTGTCCTTCTTTTCTTGTTTTTGTTTTGAATCTCCATAGCCATACCCAAGGCTATAGGAATGTTTTGTAAGGGCCCCGTGCTTTCAAGAAAATCAATGAAAAATGAACTATTTTGTTAATTTCCTTTACTGCTTTTGCTTTCATTTTAAACAGAAAAATGGCAATCTTAAAAAAACCAAAACAATTTTTCTCTTTTGTGTGCTGCATTTGTCTTTGTGTGTTTTAATAAATTAAGCCATTCCAACATGCAGTGATGTCCTAAAACCCATTGAATCCTATGACTTTGCATTCCCTCCTGACTTTGATTCACCAATATACCAAGCTGAAGATGAGGATGAAGATTTTAAAATCCCTGATGAACTAGTAAAATTGGCACATCATGAGTACACAGAGCTTTAACCCTACGAAGAACAGGTAGAAGTCATAAATCTTAGCACTGAATAAAACAAGAAAGAAGTCAAGATTGGGGCAGCTCTAGGGGAAGAAGTCAAGCAGCAACTAGGAGAGATTTTGAAAGAATATGTGGATGTATTTGCTTGGTCGTGCCCAGATATGACGGGTTTAGACATTGACATAGTGGTTCACAAGTTACCGCTTCGACCAGAATGCCCACCGGTTAAACAAAAGCTCTGAAGAACAAGACCTGCCATGGCTCTCAAGATTCGAGACGAGGTGAAGAAACAGATTGACGCTGGTTTCTTAGCAATGTCCAAATACCCTGAATGGGTAGCCAATATTGTACCTGTGCCGAAAAAGGATGGGAAAGTCAGAATGTGTGTGGATTACAGAGATCTAAACAAGGCCAGTCCGAAGGATGATTTCCCTTTGCCGCATATCGATACGTTGGTGGATAATACGGCTCGTTTTGCAGTTTTCTCATTTATGGATGGATTCTCGGGTTACAATCAGATTAAGATGGATCCTGATGACATGGAAAAAACTACTTTCATTACTCCGTGGGGGACTTACTGTTACAAAGTTATGCCTTTCGGTCTGAAGAACGCAGGTGCTACTTATCAAAGGGCCATGGTAACTTTATTTCATGATATGATGCACAAGGAGATAGAGGTATATGTTGATGAAATGATAGCCAAATCTCAAAGCGAGGAGGACCATCTGGAGCATCTTTTGAAATTATTTAAGAGACTCAGAAAATATCAGTTGAGACTGAATCCAGCGAAGTGTACCTTTGGAGTAAGATCTGGGAAGTTACTCGGTTTCATTTTCAGTCACCGAGGGATTGAGGTGGATCCAAATTAAGTTCGAGCCATTCAAGACATGCCAGCTCCACAAACGGAAAAGCAAGTCAGAGGTTTTCTTGGAAGACTGAACTACATATCCAGATTTATTTCCAATATGACTCCTACTTGCGAGCCCATCTTCAAATTATTACGCAAGGACCAGACGGTTGTTTGGAATTCAGATTGTCAGCAAGCATTTGATAAGATTAAGGGCTATCTTCAAGAGCCTCCAATCTTAATACCTCCGGTTCCAGGAAGACCTCTCTTCATGTATTTGACGGTGCTTGAGAGTTCAATGGGTTGTATGTTAGGTCAGCAGGACGAGTCTGGACGAAAAGAACATGCTATCTATTACATGAGTAAGAAGTTTACTGATTGTGAAAGCTGATATTCGCTCCTGGAGAAAACTTGTTGTGCTTTGGCATGGGCTGCTAGACGTTTGAGGCAGCACATGATTTGTCATACCACTTTGTTGATTTCAAAAATGGATCCGATAAAATATATTTTTGAGAAACCTGCTCAGACTGGAAGACTCTCCCGTTGGCATATGTTATTATCATAATACAACATCCAGTATGTAGCCCAGAAGTCTATCAAGGGTAGTGTTTTGTCAGAATATCTTGCAGATCAACCAGTGGAAGATTATGAGTCTCTCAAATTTGATTTTCCAGATGAAGACATCATGTGGGTAAAAGATTGTGAAGATTCAGATCTTGATGAGGGTCTGCAGGAAGGTCTTCGTTGGAAAATGATGTTTGATGGTTCCTCCAACTACAGTGGGCATGGCGTAGGCGCCGTTTTAATGAGTCCGGAAGGTGGTTACACTCCATTCACAGCCAGGTTGGATTTTGACTGCACAAACAATATCGCCGAATATGAAGCATGCATTCTCGGCCTCGAGGCAGCTATCAACCTCAAAATCAAATTTCTTGAAGTCAGCAGGGATTCAGCTTTGGTTATTTATCAGGTTACTGGAGAATGGGAAACTAGACATGAGAATTTGATCCCTTATAGAGCCTACATCGTCAAGATGATGGAATGTTTCGATGAAATCACTTTCAAGCATGTTCCGAGATCTGAGAATCACATTGCTGATGCCCTAGTCATATTAGCCTCAATGTGGAGAATCAGGGATATCAATAATGCCACTCTCATTCGAATCGAACGCAAGACCGAGCCCGCCTACTTCCAGATGGTTGAAGAAGAAACTGATGATAAGCCATGGTCTTATGACATAAAGAATTATCTGTTAAAACAAGAGTATCCAGCAAATGCTACGTCACTTGACAAGAAAACTCTAAGACGATTAGCATCCAAATTCTTTCTCAGCAATGATGTGCTTTACAAAAGAAATCATGATATGGTCCTGCTTAGATGTGTCGACAGATGAGAAGCAGAGTTGTTAATGCAAGATGTTCACGAAGAAATGTTTGGTACTCATGCCAATGGATATGCTATGTCTAAAAAAATTTTGAGGGATGGTTATTACTGGTTGACCTTGGAAACTGACTGTATTCAATATGCCAGGAAATGTCACAAGTGTCAGATTTATGCGGATAAGGTGCACGTACCACCGACATTGCTAAATATGTTGTCATCACCGTGGCCTTTCTCTATGTGGGGCATCGATATGATTGGGGCAATTGAACCAAAAGCTTCTAACGGACACCGGTTTATTCTGGTTGCTATTGACTATTTCACAAAGTGCGTTGAAGTCGTGTCCTACACTAATATTACTCGACAAGTGGTGGCTCGTTTTATCAAGAAAGAGATTATCTGTCGTTACGGAATTCCAAGCCGGATCATAACGGACAATGGTACCAATTTGAACAACAAAATCATGAAAGAGTTATGCGACGACTTCAAAATTGAACATCACAATTCTTCTCCTTACCGTCCCAAGATGAATGGAGCTGTAGAAGCCGCAAATAAAAACATCAAAAAGATTTTGCAAAAGATGGTGAAAACTTACAAAGATTGGCATGGGATGCTACCATTTGCCTTGCATGGGTACAGAACGTCTATCCGCACTTCAACAGGGGCAACCCCTCTTTCTTTGGTATACGGAATGGATGCGGTACTTCCTATTAAGGTCGAGATACCTTCGTTGAGAGTCATAATGAAAACCAAGCTTGAGGAAGCAGAATGGGTAAGAGAAAGGTTTGATCAGTTGAATCTCATCGACAAAAAGCGCATGTCTGCGATGTGTCATGGTCAGTTATATCAGAAAAGGATCAAGAGGACTTTTGACAAGAAAGTTCGTGTCCGAGAATTCCGAGAAGGGTAACTTGTACTCAAAAAGATTTTACCAGTTCATAAAGATGCACGGGGAAAGTGGATGCCTAACTATGACGACCCATTTGTTGTGAAAACAGTCTTCTTAGGAGGCTCGTTGATTCTCACAACCATGGATGGAGAGCAGCTTACTCATCCAGTGAATTCTGATGCAGTACAAAAATATTACGCCTAAAAGAACCCGATAAGACAAAAACTCAAAGGAGCGGCTTATGCAAAAGTTAGGGTTGAAGAAAAAGAAAAGAGAAAAAGAGAAAAAGAAAGAAAAATAAGAGCTCGCTACGTTGAAAACCCGAAAGGGAGACTTAGGCAAAAATGAGCGTCCCGGTGGATTGAAAACCCGAAAGGGAAGTCCAGGCAAAAATTAGGGACAAAGGCATTTCACTGCATCATATGAGTTGTCACTAACGTAGAAGGTCCTACAAGAACCCACTCCAGCCGCTCTCGTTAGAAGCAAGGATTTTGGGGAGTTTTAGTCTTTAGGGATAGTTGGTCATGGGATTCAAAGTAACCTTGTCCACTTTGCCATTTTTTCACTTGTAAAACTTCTATGGAATTTTGTCATTTGCAAGATTTCATTCTTGAATAAAATCAGTTTTTGAGCCATTCTTTCTTTTGCAAATTTACCATTTCCTTATTTTCTTTGTTATGCAAAATATTGTCCGTTGATCAAACGATAATTTTGAAAGCATTAGGGTCAAATTATTTGAATAAACTTGAAAAGATTAACAAATGTAAAAACTTCAACTCATGGAAAAGAGTCGAGGAAAATTGTACTTCCCCGAAACCTCAGGGTAACATAACTTTGATATGCAATCCAATTACATTCCCCAATGAAGTGTAAGCAAGACGAACTGCTGATTTTCCTTTGGTCATGTGTGGGTATCAAAACTTGAAGACTGTTTTCTCAAGGAACTTCTTATGATGATGTGAAGACTCGTCCCAGTAGAAGATGTCTGAGCACTTGAATTTACTTTTTCATCTCTGAATAGCTTGTTTAGAAAGCTCGGTTCCATACTACATACACCTTTTCAGCCTGGGTTCAGTGTGATTCATTTTGCCTCGCGTGTTCGTTGTGCTATCTGTCGATCCCCGTGAATGACCGATCACTGCTAGTGAACTTCCGCCTAAAAATCCAGTTGTAACTGGCATTGTTTCAGAAGCCAATCGTTATTTGTAGTTTTTTGGTCGTCACCATATTTCTTGTTAATACCAGTCGTAACTGGCATTGCCTTAAAATCCACTCGTTGGTATCTTTTGATTCGGTCGTCACCACCTTCTCCATTTGAAGTCCAGTCGTAACTGGTATTGTTCGAAATCCAATCGTTATTGGTTTTCTTTTGGTCGTCACCACGATTTCCTTTGAGGTCCAGTCGTAACTGGAATTGTCTTAACTTCACTCGTTATTACCTTTTGGTTCGGTTGTTACCAACCTTTTCCCTCTGAAGTATAGCCGTCACTAGCAAATCCCCTGTGAAGTCCTATCGGCATTGATATCGTGTTGGTCGTTACCAACTGTCCCCATGGAAGTCCAGTCGTAACTGGCGTCACTTGGAATCCAATAGTTATTCGTATCTTTTGGTTTGGTCGTTACCAACCTCCCCAGCTAAAGCCTAGTAGCTTGCTAGCGTTCTCATAACCACATGTGTTGGTATACCCTGATTTGGTCGTCACCATGTTTTCTTTCAAATTCCAGTCGTAACTGGCATTGCTTGAAACCCAATCGTCATTGGTACCCGGACTTGGTTGTTATTAATCCCCTTTAAGTCCAGTAGTTACTGACATTGCTTGAAATTTGGTTATCACCAATTTCCCCAGTCAAAATCTTACGTGTTATCGATTG
This sequence comes from Lathyrus sativus, assembly GCA_963859935.3. NCBI lineage: Eukaryota > Viridiplantae > Streptophyta > Magnoliopsida > Fabales > Fabaceae > Lathyrus > Lathyrus sativus. The sequence continues at coordinate 192,320,124 of OZ012738.1, forward strand.
GATTTGAGAAATCTCATTTGTTATTACCCAAGGTTGGTCGTTACCATTACCTACGGAAAGTCTAGTGGTTGCTAGCACTGTTTTGAACCATTCATTAAAAATGGGCGACATGATTATCCCCAATGAGACCTTTTTTCCCAAACAAGTCTCGGAGATCTAGTCGTCACTAGTATCCCCAATATGTTTTGTCTTTGTTTCTAGTCCATTCCTGAAGATCCCGTTTGAACTCTTCACTATAGGAAGTTCCTCATCTGATCATCCCCAGTGAGGTTCGTGTTTTAATTTCCCCAGTAAAAAGTCGCTCTTTTCCCCGGTGGAAGTCTAGCTCTTTCCCAAGTGGAGTGTTTGCTCTTCCCCAGTGAGATTGTCATCTTCATTGGACTTTGTACATCCTCATGTGAAATTTTCCTCTCAGTTATCACTGGTGATGTTGGAACTATTGATTGTTATGCCCCGGTTTTCCCCAGCGTCGGATCCACAAAATCAGGTCCCGTGAGTAGTTACTCGTTGTTTTGTTTTCCTGTCTTCTGCATATGTCTTGCATCCAAGCATCATGAAGAATCATTTAGAATTCATGGCATATCATGACCTGTCCTTTTACATATCATCGGATCTAAGGGACAAAATTTTCGGTTTTCTATATTTAAATACCTTTCACTACGATTCTACGAGGATTGTCATCTCTCGGTTCCATCTAGTGAAGATATTTAAATAGGGGCAACTGTTGCACCCCAAATTTTGACCCCTTAGATTCTCATTATCATTTTAGGAGAATTCTCATGAATTATCTAACCTTAACCCAATGCAAGTTTGTCTTTGTCAAGTTACAGATGAATCAGGGTTTTGTACAGTCAAATCGAAGCTTTAGGGATTGTGATCAATCAATGTTTTGGGCTAATTCAATCATGAAACAAGATCAAGGGTATCATATAATGTCCATTGAAAATCCAATTTGAGGTTGTTACCACAGAATCAAGAACAGTGTATTTCAGGGCACCCGATTAGGGTTTTGACCAAGTAAAAGTCAACTGTAGTTTGACTTTGATGTTGGAGGATGTTTTAATGATGGGATTATGATTCATGAAGTTCATATAGTTCATCCAAGAAGTTTCAAAGTCTCAGAAGGTCCAGACTGTCAACAGACGACTCGGTAGTCACCGATCGATCGTACGGTTGACCAAAAAGTCAACTCTTCAAATTTAAGGAATTGGACTTCAAAGTGTGAATAAAAAATGTTCCTTATATCATATTTCACTTGCCTATCAATTTTCATAACCATTGGATCAAGGGTGAAGGAGTAATCGAAAAATTGGGAAATTAGGGCTTTGAAAGGGGCTAAACCATAACTCCTTAACCACACATCCAATTGAGTTGGTTCAAAGCTCATTTGAAAGCTCTTGAAAAATCCTACAAAATTACCTAGGAGGTCCATGATCATAAAATGCATAGATTTGGAGTTATGATCAAATTCATTTCTAAAAGGGAAGAAGACTTGGAGAAATTTCACTTTTAAGTTCATTTTTTAGCAACTTTGGGAGACCTTTTGACCAAGTTCCTTTGGGAAATTGAAACTCATGAAAACACGAATGTTTTAGAGCTATTTGAAGGCTTCCTAAAAAGTACTAGCACATCTCAAAAGGATTTGTGAGCTGAAAGTTATGGTTATGGCAATTTGGTGATTTCACACTTTAGTCCCACATTGTCAAAATTTTAAGAATCCATTCTTTCATCAATCTGACCAAACTCAAGCCTTTGTATGTTTTTGTTTCTGATATTTAGAAGGTTTGGAGCATAGAAATGTGAAGGAAATGCAGAGGAGAGGGAATTAGCCAAACTTGCAAGTGGGCTTGCAAGTGGCTTTACAACTTGCCTTTGAAATCATAAAGCAAGCATGAGGTGGAAAAGTGAATCTGAACCAGCCACCAACCTACACCCTCTAGCCTGCATTTATCCCATTCAAAATCATCATTTTGCTTGACTATTGGGCTTACCTATCAGCCAAGGAAACCTCTTTGTGGAGGTTTGATCCAAAGGTGTAAAACCTTTCTTTCATGTGAAGAAATCTCCAAATCTGCCCCATCTCTTCATTTGCCTATAAAAGGGAGCCCTCATCACTTCATTTGAGACACAATATTGATTCTAAAATCCAGAGAAACACAAAGCTCTCACTCTTTCATATCTTACTTCAAAAATCACCAAAATCACAAAATTGTCAAAATCACCAAAAATCTGTCTTGGTAGTTTTGCTGCCAAACTCAGTTCTCTATATTCAAACACCTCAATAATCATCCACACAATCTCTAAATGTGATATAGAAGGTGTCCAATACCTTAGACCACTCAAAAACCTCACCATTCAAAAGCCATAAAATCAGCCAAAACTTGTTTTATGCATTTGCTTGGTGTTTTAATCAAGAAAACACCTCTCATATATCATTTCTCAACTGTCTAAATTGTTAAATATCATTGGTGGAGTTTATTTCTCCAACTGCCTCAAGAGTTGCATTCTTGCTTCAAAAAGAAGAAAGTTTCAAAGCTAGTGTTCTTTGGAAGTCTCTCTGGGTTTCTTGGTGTATTAACCTACTCAACACAGTCCACTAGAGGTATGTAAACACTACATCTTTGCTTTGCACCATAATTTCATGTTCTAGCATTTTTGGTTCATTATGTTGGAAGTATGTCATGCCTTGTATCAACTCTACCATGAATATACCAGTTGTGATCTCAGGCCTAGAGATGGTTAAATTTGTGCCCAAATTCATCCAACATCATGTATTTAATATGTGTGTGGAAAAAATTTGGTCAATAGTGCTTAAAATGATGAACTGCATTTTTCATGTCTTGTATCAAAATGACCAATTTGCAACTCAAACCCTCATTTTTCATGACAGTCCCCTTTTAGCCCCAAATTGTGTTTGAACTTATTCAATGTCATGTATGTATGGTGTGTATATGGTTACTTCAGTCTAGAAATGTTTGGATTTGAATTTGAGTATCTTCATGCATATCATAACATAATTTTGCAACTTGACAGCCAATTTTTCACTAGGATCAAAACTGAACATCATGTTGCTCTTCACTTGTCAAAACTTGCACTTAACTCACCAAGTTTCATATCAGACTGATTTGAATCATTCCTTAGTTTGAATATCACTTGTTGACATAGTTCCAAAGTGTATGTGTGTTCTTTGTGGCTCAAGTATGCATCAAACCTGAACTGCAACATGTACCTAACTGTTTTTGGCTTACTTACATCAAAAATACTTCTTTCATTTGCCCTGATCTTGTGAATGATCTCTGTGCATAAACTCCCTTGTTTCCATGTATACAACCTGTTTGAAATGCTTACTTGATCAAATTTGCAACAAAATTGTTTTGAACACTTTCATGTATGCTTTAAAACATCAAAATTGAAGCTCACTTGTCATTTTTTATAAGAGTTTGTTTCAGACCAGTTTGTGTGTTCAAAATCACTTGTTGATATCTATATGACTTGTGTGTATGATGTGTTTAACCTATATGTGCATAAAAATAATTTGATGGTAGGTCTATCATTTCGTCGATGTCAGATTGTGCGAGTGTTTTGCTCTATTATCCGTTTGGTGGTAGTAGCCGGTGTGGGTTTGCTCCGTCATCCTTTTGGTGGTGGGTATGTCATTTCGTCGATGTCAGATTGTGTGAGTGTTTTGCTCTATCATCCGTTTGGTGGTAGTAGCCGGTATGAGTTTGCTCCGTCATCCTTTTGGTGGTGGTTCTATGATTTCGTCGATGCTAGATTGTGTGAGTTTGGTTTACTCTATCATCCTTTTGGTTTTAGTAGCCGGTGTGAGTTCGCTCCGTCATTCTTTTGGTGGTGGTTCTGTCATTTCGTCGATGTCAGATTGTGCGATTGTTGTACTCTATCATTCTTTTGGTGGTAGTAGCCTGTGTGAGTTTGCTCAGTCATCCTTTTGGCAGTGGGTCTGTCATTTCATCGATGTCAGATTGTGCGATTGTGTTTTGCTCTGTCATCCTTTTTGTGATAGTAGCCAGTGTGAGTTCGCTCTATTTCCTTTTGGTGGTGGGTCTGTCATTTCGTCGATGTCAGATTGTGCGAGTGTGTTTTGTTTTATCATTCTTTTGGTGGTAGTAACCGGTGTGAGTTAGCTCTGTCATCCTTTTGGTGGTGAGTCTATTATTTCGTCGATGTATGATTGTGCGAGTGTGCTTTGCTCTATCATCCTTTTGGTGATATTAGCCGGTGTGAGTTTGCTCCGTTATCCTTTTGGTGGTGGGTCTGTCATTTCATCGATGTCAGATTGTGCGAGTGTGTTTTGCTCTATCATCCTTTTGGTGATAGTAGCCGGTGTGAGTTTGCTCCGTTATCCTTTTGGTGGTGGGTCTGTCATTTTGTCGATGTCAGATTTTGCGAGTGTGTTTTGCTCTATCATCCTTTTCGTGGTAATAGCCGGTGTGAGTTTTCTCCGTCATGCTTTTGGTGGTGGGCCTGTCATTTCGTCGATGTCAAATTGTGAGAGTGGTTTGCGTTATCATCCGTTTGGTGGTAGTAGCCAGTGTGAGTTTGCTCCGTCATCCTTTTGGTGGTGGGTCCTTGATTTCGTCGATGCTAGATTGTGCGAGTGTGTTTTACTCTATCATCCTTTTGGTTTTAATAGCCGCTGTGAGTTCTCTCTGTCATCCTTTTGGTGGTGGGTCTGTCATTTCGTCGATGTCAGATTGTGCTATTGTTTTGCTCTATCATTCTTTTGGTGGTAGTAGCCAGTGTGAGTTTGCTCTGTTATCCTTTTGGTTGTGGGTCTGTCATTTTGTCAATGTCAGATTGTGCGAGTCTGTTTTCCTCTATCATCATTTTAGTGGTAGTAGCTGGTGTGAGTTTGCTCAGTAATCCTTTTGGTATGGGGTCTGTCATTTCGTCGATGTCAAATTGTGCCAGTGTGTTTTGCTCTATCATCCTTTTGGTGTTAGTAGCCGGTGTGAGTTCGCTCCGTCATTCTTTTGGTATTGGGTCTGTCATTTCGTCGATGTCAGATTGTGCCAGTGTGTTTTGCTCTATCATCCTTTTGGTGATAGTAGCCGGTGTGAGTTCGCTCTGTCATCCTTTTGGTGGTGGGTCTATCATTTCGTCGACGTCAGATTGTGCGAGTCTGTTTTCCTCTATCATCATTTTGGTGGTAGTAGCCAGTGTGAGTTCGCTCCGTTATCCTTTTCGTGGTGGGTCTGTCATTTCACCGATGTCTGATTGTGCGAGTCTGTTTTACTCTATCATCCTTTTGGTGATAGTAGCCGGTGTGAGTTTGCTCCGTTATCCTTTTGGTGATAGGTATGTCATTTTGTCGATGTTAGATTTTGCGAGTGTCTTTTGCTCTATCATCCTTTTCGTGGTAGTATCCGGTGTGAGTTTGCTCCGTCATGCTTTTGGTGGTGGGCCTGTCATTTCGTCGATGTCAAATTGTGCGAGTGGTTTGCTCTATCATCCATTTGGTGGTAGTAGCCGGTATGAGTTTGCTCCGTCATCTTTTTGGCGGTGGGTCCGTGATTTCGTCGATGCTAGATTGTGCGAGTGTGTTTTGCTCTATCATCCTTATGGTTTTAGTAGCCGCTGTGAGTTCGCTCCGTCATCCTTTTGGTGGTGGGTCTGCCATTTCGTCGATGTCAGATTGTGCTATTGTTTTTCTCTATCATCCGTTTGGTGGTAGTAGCCGCTACGAGTTTGCTCCGTCATCCTTTTGGTGGTGGGTATGGCATTTCCTCGATGCCATATTGTGCCAGTGTGTTTTTCTCTATCATTCTTTTGGTGGTAGTAGCCGATTTGATTTCGCTCTGTTCTCCTTTTGGTTGTGGGTCTGTCATTTTGTCGATGTCAGATTTTGCGAGTCTGTTTTCCTCTATCATCATTTTGGTGGTAGTAGCTGGTGTGAGTTTGCTCAGTAATCCTTTTGGTATTAGGTCTGTCATTTCTTCGATGTCAGATTGTGCCAGTGTGTTTTGCTCTATCATCCTTTTGGTGGTAGTAGCCGGTGTGAGTTCGCTCTGTCATCCTTTTGGTGGTGGGTCTATCATTTCGTCGATGTCAGATTGTGCGAGTGTGTTTAGCTCTATCATCCTTTTGGTGATATTAGTCGGTGTGAGTTCGCTCCGTTATCCTTTTGGTGGTGGGTCTGTCATTTCACCGATGTCTGATTGTGCGAGTGTGTTTTGCTCTATCATCCTTTTGGTGATAGTAGCCGGTGTGAGTTTGCTCCGTTATCCTTTTGGTGATAGGTCTGTCATTTTGTCAATGTTAGATTTTGCGAGTGTCTTTTGCTCTATCATCCTTTTCGTGGTAGTAGCCGGTGTGAGTTCGCTCCGTCATGCTTTTGGTGGTGGGCCTGTCATTTCGTTGATGTCAAATTGTGCTAGTGGTTTGCTCTATCATCCGTTTGGTGGTAGTAGCCGGTGTGAGTTTGCTCCGTCATCCTTTTGGCGGTGGGTCCGTGACTTTGTCGATGCTAGATTGTGCGAGTGTGTTTTGCTCTATCATCCTTTTGGTTTTAGTAGCCGCTGTGAGTTTACTCCGTCATCCTTTTGGTGGTGGGTCTGTCATTTCGTCTATGTCAGATTGTGCTATTGTGTTTTGCTCTATCATCCTTTTGGTGATAGTAGCCAGTGTGAGTTTGCTCCGTTATCCTTTTGGTGTTGGGTCTGTCATTTTGTCGATGTCAGATTGTGCGAGTGTGTTTTGCTCTATCATCCTTTTGGTGATATTAGCTGGTGTGAGTTCGCTCCGTTATCCTTTTGGTGGTGGGTCTGTCATTTTGTCGATGTCAGATTGTGCGAGTGTGTTTTGCTCTATCATCCTTTTCGTGGTAGTAACTGGTGTGAGTTAGCTCTGTCATCCTTTTGGTGGTGGGTCTGTCATTTCGTCGATTTCAGATTGTGCAAGTGTTTTGCTTGATCATCCTTTTGGTGGTAGTAGCCGGTGTGAGTTTGCTCTGTCATCCTTTTGGTGGTGGGTCTATCATTTCTTCGATGTCAGATTGTGCGAGTGTGTTTTGCTCTATCATCCTTTTGGTGGTAGTAGCCGGTGTGAGTTCGCTCCGTTATCCTTTTGGTGGTGGGTCTGTCATTTTGTCGATGTCAGATTGTGCGAGTGTTTTTTCTCTATCATCCTTTTGGTGGTAGTAGCCGGTGTGAGTTACCTCGGTCATCCTTTTGGTGGCGGGTCTGTCATTTCGTCGATGCCAGATTGTCCGAGTGTGTTTTTCTCTATCATCCTTTTTGTGGTAGTAGCCGGTGTGAGTTTGCTTCATCATCCTTTTGGTGGTGGGTCTGTCATTTCGTCGATGTCAGATTGTGCGATTGTTTTGCTCTATCATTCTATTGGTGGTAGTAGTCGGTGTGAGTTTGTTCAGTCATCCTTTTGGTGGCGAGTCTGTCATTTCATCGATGTCAGATTGTGCGAGTGTGTTTTGCTCTATCATCCTTTTGGTGGTAGTAGTTGGTGTGAGTTTGCTCAGTAATCCTTTTGGTGGTGGGTCTGTCGTTTTGTCTATGTCAGATTGTGCGAGTGTGTTTGCTCTATTATCCTTTTGGTGGAAGTAACCGGTGTGAGTTAGCTCTGTCATCCTTTTGGTGGTGACTCTGTCATTTCGTCGATGTCACATTGTGCGAGTGTGTTTTGCTCTATCATCCTTTTGGTGATATTAGCCGGTGTGAGTTTGCTCAGTCATTCTTTTGGCGGTGAGTTTGTCATTTCATCGATGTCAGATTGTGCGAGTGTGTTTTGCTTTATCATCCTTTTGGTGGTAGTAGTCGGTGTGAGTTCGCTCCGTCATGCTTTTGGTGGTGGGCCTGTCATTTCGTTGATGTCAAATTGGGCTAGTGGTTTGCTCTATCATCCGTTTGGTGGTAGTAGCCGGTGTGAGTTTGCTCCGTCATCCTTTTGGCGGTGGGTCCGTGACTTTGTCGATGCTAGATTGTGCGAGTGTGTTTTGCTCTATCATCCTTTTGGTTTTAGTAGCCGCTGTGAGTTTACTCCGTCATCCTTTTGGTGGTGGGTCTGTCATTTTGTCTATGTCAGATTGTGCTATTGTTTTGCTCTATCATTCTTTTGGTGGTAGTAGCCGGTGTGAGTTCGCTCTGTTATCCTTTTGGTTGTGGGTCTGTCATTTTGTCGATGTCAGATTGTGCGAGTCTGTTTTACTCTATCATCATTTTGGTGCTAGTAGCTGGTGTGAGTTTGCTTAGTAATCCTTTTGGTATTGGGTCTGTCATTTCGTCGATGTCAGATTATGCGAGTGTGTTTTGCTCTATCATCATTCTGGTGGTAGTAGCCGGTGTGAGTTCGCTCCGTCATCCTTTTGGTGGTGGGTCCATCATTTCGTCGACGTGAGATTGTGCGAGTGTTTTGCTCTATTATCCGTTTGGTGGTAGTAGCCGGTGTAAGTTTGCTCTGTCATCCTTTTGGTGGTGGGTCTGTCATTTCGTCGATGTCAGGTTGTGCGAGTGTTTTGCTCTGTCATCCTTTATGTGGTAGTAGCCGGTGTGAGTTTGCTCCGTCATCCGTTTGGTGGTGGGTCTGTGATTTCGTCGATGCTAGATTGTGCGAGTTTGTTTTACTCTATCATCCTTTTGGTTTTAGTAGCCAGTGTGAGTTCGCTCCGTCATTCTTTTGGTGGTGGGTCTGTCATTTCGTCGATGTCAAATTGTGCGATTGTTTTACTCTATCATTCTTTTGGTGGTAGTAGCCTGTGTGAGTTGTCTGAGTCATCCTTTTGGCGGTGGGTCTATCATTTCATCGTTGTCATATTGTGCGATTGTGTTTTGCTCTATCATCCTTTTGATGATAGTAGCCAGTGTGAGTTTGCTCCGTTATCCTTTTGGTGTTGGGTCTGTCATTTTGTCGATGTCAGATTGTGCGAGTGTGTTTTGCTCTATCATCCTTTTGGTGATATTAGCTGGTGTGAGTTCGCTCCGTTATCCTTTTGGTGGTGGGTCTGTCATTTTGTCGATGTCAGATTGTGCGAGTGTGTTTTGCTCTATCATCCTTTTCGTGGTAGTAACTGGTGTGAGTTAGCTCTGTCATCCTTTTGGTGGTGGGTCTGTCATTTCGTCGATTTCAAATTGTGCAAGTGTTTTGCTTGATCATCCTTCTGGTGGTAGTAGCCGGTGTGAGTTTGCTCTGTCTTCCTTTTGGTGGTGGGTCTGTCATTTCTTCGATGTCAGATTGTGCGAGTGTGTTTTGCTCTATCATCCTTTTGGTGGTAGTAGCCGGTGTGAGTTCGCTCCGTTATTCTTTTGGTGGTGGGTCTGTCATTTTGTCGATGTCAGATTGTGCGAGTGTTTTTTCTCTATCATCCTTTTGGTGGTAGTAGCCGGTGTGAGTTACCTCTGTCATCCTTTTGGTGGCGGGTCTCTCATTTCGTCGATGCCAGATTGTCCGAGTGTGTTTTTCTTTATCATCCTTTTTGTGGTAGTAGCCGGTGTGAGTTTGCTTCATCATCCTTTTGGTGGTGGGTCTGTCATTTCGTCGATGTCAGATTATGCGATTGTTTTGCTCTATCATTCTATTGGTGGTAGTAGTCGGTGTGTGTTTATTCAGTCATCCTTTTGGTGGTGAGTCTGTCATTTCATCGATGTCAGATTGTGCGAGTGTGTTTTGCTCTATCATCCTTTTGGTGGTAGTAGTTGGTGTGAGTTTGCTCAGTAATCCTTTTGGTGGTGGGTCTGTCGTTTTGTCTATGTCAGATTGTGCGAGTGTGTTTGCTCTATTATCGTTTTGGTGGAAGTAACCGGTGTGAGTTAGCTCTGTCATCCTTTTGGTGGTGACTCTGTCATTTCGTCGATGTCACATTGTGCGAGTGTGTTTTGCTCTATCATCCTTTTGGTGATATTAGCCGGTGTGAGTTCGCTCCATTATTCTTTTGTTGGTGGGTCTGTCATTTTATCGATGTCATATTATGCGAGTGTGTTTTGCTCTATCATCCTTTTGGTGGTAGTAGCCGGTGTGAGTTTGCTCAGTCATTCTTTTGGCGGTGAGTTTGTCATTTCATCGATGTCAGATTGTGCGAGTGTGTTTTGCTTTATCATCCTTTTGGTGGTAGTAGCCGGTGTGAGTTCGCTCCGTCATGCTTTTGGTGGTGGGCCTGTCATTTCGTTGATGTTAAATTGTGCTAGTGGTTTGCTCTATCATCCGTTTGGTGGTAGTAGCCGGTGTGAGTTTGCTCCGTCATCCTTTTGGCGGTGGGTCCGTGACTTTGTCGATGCTAGATTGTGCGAGTGTGTTTTGCTCTATCATCCTTTTGGTTTTAGTAGCCGCTGTGAGTTTACTCCGTCATCCTTTTGATGGTGGGTCTGTCATTTTGTCTATGTCAGATTGTGCTATTGTTTTGCTCTATCATTCTTTTGGTGGTAGTAGCCGGTGTGAGTTCGCTCTGTTATCCTTTTGGTTGTGGGTCTGTCATTTTGTCGATGTCAGATTGTGCGAGTCTGTTTTACTCTATCATCATTTTGGTGCTAGTAGCTGGTGTGAGTTTGCTTAGTAATCCTTTTGGTATTGGGTCTGTCATTTCGTCGATGTCAGATTATGCGAGTGTGTTTTGCTCTATCATCATTCTGGTGGTAGTAGCCGGTGTGAGTTCGCTCCGTCATCCTTTTGGTGGTGGGTCCATCATTTCATCGACGTGAGATTGTGCGAGTGTTTTGCTCTATTATCCGTTTGGTGGTAGTAGCCGGTGTAAGTTTGCTCTGTCATCCTTTTGGTGGTGGGTCTGTCATTTCGTCGATGTCAGGTTGTACGAGTGTTTTGCTCTGTCATCCTTTATGTGGTAGTAGCCGGTGTGAGTTTGCTCCGTCATCCGTTTGGTGGTGGGTCTGTGATTTCATCGATGCAAGATTGTGCGAGTTTGTTTTACTCTATCATCCTTTTGGTTTTAGTAGCCAGTGTGAGTTCGCTCCGTCATTCTTTTGGTGGTGGGTCTGTCATTTCGTCGATGTCAGATTGTGCGATTGTTTTACTCTATCATTCTTTTGGTGGTAGTAGCCTGTGTGAGTTGTCTGAGTCATCCTTTTGGTGGAAGTAACCGGTGTGAGTTAGCTCTGTCATCCTTTTGGTGGTGACTCTGTCATTTCGTCGATGTCACATTGTGCGAGTGTGTTTTGCTCTATCATCCTTTTGGTGATATTAGCCGGTGTGAGTTCGCTCCATTATTCTTTTGTTGGTGGGTCTGTCATTTTATCGATGTCATATTATGCGAGTGTGTTTTGCTCTATCATCCTTTTGGTGGTAGTAGCCGGTGTGAGTTTGCTCAGTCATTCTTTTGGCGGTGAGTTTGTCATTTCATCGATGTCAGATTGTGCGAGTGTGTTTTGCTTTATCATCCTTTTGGTGGTAGTAGCTGGTGTGAGTTTGGTCAGTAATCCTTTTGGTGGTGGGTCTGTCATTTCATCGATGTCAGATTGTGCGAGTGTATTTTGCTCTATCATCCTTTTAGTGATAGTAGCCAGTGTGAGTTTGCTCCGTTATCCATTTCGTGGTGGGTCTGTCATTTTGTCGATGTCAGATTGTGTGAGTGTGTTTTGCTCTATCATCCTTTTGGTGGTAGTAGTCGGTCTGAGTTTGCTCCGTCATTATTTTGGTGGTGGGTCTATAATTTCATCGATGTCAGATTGTGCAAGTGTTTTGCTTGATCATCCTTTTGGTGGTAGTAGCCGGTGTGAGTTTGCTCCGTCATCCTTTTGGTGGTGGGTCTGTCATTTCGTCGATGTCAGATTGTGCGAGTGTGTTTTGCTCTATCATCCTTTTGGTGGTAGTAGCTGGTGTGAGTTTGCTCATTAATCCTTTTGGTGGTGGGTTTATCATTTCATCGATTTCAGATTGTGCGAGTGTGTTTTGCTCTATCATCCTTTTGGTGATATTAGCCGGTGTGAGTTCGCTCCGTTATCCTTTTGGTGGCGGGTCTGTCGTTTCGTCGATGCCAGATTGCCCGAGTTTGTTTTGCTCTATCTTCCATTTGGTGGTAGTAGCCGGTGTGAGTTCGCTCCTTCATCCTTTTGGTGGTGGGTCTGTCATTTTGTCGATGTCAGATTGTGCGATTGTTTTGCTCTATCATTCTTTTGGTGGTAGTAGTCGGTGTGAGTTTGTTCAGTCATCCTTTTGACGGTGAGTCTGTCATTTCATCGATGTCAGATTGTGCGAGTGTGTTTTGCTCTATCATCCTTTTATTGGTAGTAGTTGGTGTGAGTTTGCTCTGTAATCTTTTTGGTGGTGGGTCTGTCATTTTGTCGATGTCAGATTTTGTGAGTGTGTTTTGCTCTATCATCCTTTTGGTGGTAGTAGCCGGTGTGAGTTTGCTACGTGATTATTTTGGTGGTGGGTCTTTAATTTCGTCGATTTCAGATTGTGCAAGTGTTTTGCTTGAAAATCCTTTTGTTGGTAGTAGCCGGTGTGAGTTTGCTCCGTCATCCTTTTGGTGGTGGGTTAATCATTTCATCGATGTCAGATAGTGCGAGTGTGTTTTGCTCTATCATCCTTTTGGTTATAGTAGCCGGTGTGAGTTTGCTCATTAATCCTTTTGGTGGTGGGTTTATAATTTCATCGATGTTAGATTGTGCGAGTGTGTTTTGCTTTATCATCCTTTTGGTGGTAGTAACTGGTGTGAGTTTGCTCAGTAATCCTTTTGGTGGTGGGTCTGTCATTTCATCGATGTCAGATTGTGCGAGTGTATTTTGCTCTATCATCCTTTTAGTGATAGTAGCCAGTGTGAGTTTGCTCCGTTATCCTTTTCGTGGTGGGTCTGTCATTTTGTCGATGTCAGATTTTGTGAGTGTGTTTTGCTCTATCATCCTTTTGGTGGTAGTAGCCGGTCTGAGTTTGCTCCGTCATTATTTTGGTGGTGGGTCTGTAATTTCATCGATGTCAGTTCTGCAAGTGTTTTGCTTGATCATCCTTTTGGTGGTAGTAGCCGGTGTGAGTTTGTGTTCCACCCTAAAATTTGACCAACCGGTCCTCATATCTGGTTTATGTTTCGACACATTTTGCATTCGCATTCGCATACGGCATGCATTACATTTTATCATTCAGCTTGATTTTTATCGGGATTATAGCCCCTGGCGTTTCAGGCAGTTCAGGCCGGTTGGAATAAAAGTCTGTTGAGAATTGGTGCTCGTTCCTGGTGTTTTCAGGCTATCTCGGTGCCAGGGTTTCGCTACGGTTGCGCAATTGGGTTTTATTCGGTTTAATCGGCCTCCTGACATTTTTAGGATTTTTCTGTCATTTTTTCTGGATTTTAATGCATTTAATTAGATTTTTCTGGATTTAATAGTTTTTTTTATATTTTTTAGAATTTTAAATAAATTTTCTTTTCCTTTTTAGAGATTTAATAGATTTAAAAATTTTAGATATTAATTTTCTTTTATAGATAAATAGATATCTTTTTTCTTTTAAGAGTAGAAAAAAAAATATAATAAAATAGATAGCATGGTTTTTTTAGATTTTTAGTAGAGTTAATTGTTTCTTTTTTAGATTTTTAAATAGGGTTTAATTGTTTTTTAGATTAGATTTTATTTGTTTTTTTAAAAAAATGTTAATAGTTTAGATAAAAAAAAAAGAGAAAGGAAGAAAATGTTTTTTTAGATTTTATTTGTTTTTTTAGAATTAATTAGGGTTTTAAAAATAATTTTTTAGATATTAAATAATAGTTAGATATTTTTTTAGATTAATTAGATTTTATTTTCAATTTTTATTTTAGGATTAATTAGGTTTAATATTAGATTTTAATTAGGTTTTACCTTTTAATTTTCGTTTTATAGATTGATTAGAATTTAATTAGGGTTTATTAGAAGTTTTAATTAGATTTTATGTGTAATTTTCGTTTTAGGTTAATCTGAGTTTAATTGCAGTTAATCATGCTTAAGTCCATTAATCTGATCATTATCCATGTGGGCCAGTATCCAGATCAGGCCCAGTTCAGGTCCATTTTCCCCAACGATGACACTTGTCAAATAAAAGGGCCTGCCACGCGTGCAGCCGAGGGTTCTCAACCTCACTCTCTCTCTCATTCTGCATGCCTCCCACGTGTTGCTCTCTCAACCTCCCCAGCCACACGTGGCTCGCCCTCACCACTCCCTCTGCCACCTGCCCCCTTCGCCGGAATCCCACCGCCAGCCATGCAAAGATCGGCGGCCACCCCTCCAACTGACTCCGACCACCGCTAATTTCGCCGGAATCTGAAAAAAAAACCCAGAAAACCCGTCCAATCTTCATCTTCTCCGATCCAACTTCATCATAATCTCCACCACATTTTTCCAGAAATCTCCTTTCCCCAAGAGCATTCGAACAACCTTCAAAGGAGTTTTTCTAGATTCATTCATCGTCCTTCAAACTCTCCTCAAGAACCTTCATCAACTTTTCCAGATCATCGAAGAACATTTTCACGTTCTTCATCAACGAACCAGTTCATTGCCATATCCGTGATGCACGTTACCTTCTCCAGAAGATCTTCACCAGAAGCATCCACTAGACTCAACATTCTTCCTCCATTCTTCAAGATTCCTCAGATTTCACCTCCGTCGTGTGCTTCATCAACCTCCGAGTCACCCAGATCTTCATGATCATCGTCGTTCACCGTTAGATTCCTCGTTCGTCGTCCAATCTCAAGAAATGCGAGGATCGTTATCAGTAGCATTCGAGGTTCTTCATCGCTTCACCCAGATCCCTTGATCGTCTTCTTCAACGCTTCAAGACGGCCTTCAAGACTTCTCAGTCTTCGTCATCTATAGAAAGCTCTACCATCTCCATTGTTTTGCCAGGTTTTGCTTCTTCGCTCCAAGCTTGTTAGGGTACTATTGATTAGCGGTAGAATTAGGTTATGGAGTAGTAGTGTGGTTAGAGATTTAGTCTGGTTTAGGATTGCAGTTTGGGTGAGGTTGAGTGATTGAGAGAGACGGCGCTAGGGTTCCAATTTGGGGGAAGGTGAACAGTGTCATGGGAATGGAGAAGAGTAGAGGAATTTTAGGTTTGATTAGTTTTGCTGAGGTTGGATCGTGTGGGCTTGGGCACTAGGCCCAGTTGAATTACTGAATGCACTCCCTTGATTCCATTCACACCCCCTCCCCCTGGTTTGATTTTCGTTGGGCCTAACCCAGTTCTGATATTAACACACCCTTTTGGGGCCCAAACGAGTATGCCAGCTGAATTTGACGCTATTCGCACCCCCCTGGGTTATTTTTGTTGTTGTTTTTTCTGAGTTAGTTACTGGGCCCAACGCAGTGTTAACTGCACCCCCATCCTGGGCCCAATTTGTATTCTGAAGGTAAATAGTTGCTTCTAGCACCCCCCTGCCATATCATTTTTAATTGATTTCTTTTTTTCTTTTCATTTGTATATAGTTCAAATAAATTCATAAAAAATCAAAAAATGGTCATTTTAACATGGGACTTTTTTCCCCATTTCAATAATTGTTTCAAGAAAATTATAAGAAAATAAAAATATTATTTTAGGTACTTTTTCAATTTATGGTGATTTTTCACATTTAATTGCTTTTATGTTTATTTTGTTTGTGCATACATTTTGATGAATTTTGTTTGGGCATTTCTTTCCATATTTTGATTCCATTCTTTTTGTGGTAGTTATATTAGAGCATTAAGTTCCCCCTGGATTTATTCCACATTTTTGTGGATTAATCTTGATTAGTTTTGATTAGAGAACATTAGGGTGATAGTTTTAGGGTTCAAACTCAACATAGGTGCATTCTACCATTTTATTTTTGGGTTTTTAGCAAGAATTAGGTTATGGGACATATAGGGTATGTAGGGTAGATATAGAAATCCCCTTAGAATAAATCTTAGAATTTTAAATACTATTTTACTATTTTTAGTATATTTTGCAAATTGTGTGATTGTTTGGTGTTCCCACTTGAGGTTTTTGTTTGTCTGCTTGGGCTTTTGGGTTTTTCTTTGGGATATGGGGCTTGGTTTGAGCTTGTGGAAGCATGAAGAATCAAAGGAGAAGATTGAATACAAAGATCAAGGTTGATGCAGGAAGATTGCTTGGATTGAAGATGTTTTGAAGACATAGGAAATAATAGGAATAAGCAGAGCCGTAGAATAGACTGAATTGTTTTGTGCAAACATGGATAGCTTCATGTGCTTCCATTCATCTTTATGACATAGAGTCCCTCTATGGTATTCACCTCCCTCCTTAGGAGAGATAAGTGGCCTTACCTTAGAGGTAGAACTTTGAGGGAAACAGTCTGTTACAATGTCAACTGTTTATAGGCTTCCTTTGGTTGTCAATGAACTGTTTGACATTCAATTTATTCTGATAAATCAATTCTCATCTAGGAGAGCTTGTCTTGAAGAAAGAAGCCATTGAAGATAGAGATGAAGATCAAAGATTGACAAAGATGAAGATTGTTCATGTCAAAGCTGTGCAACTGTTAAAGCTAGTGTTTACTGCTGTCTGGAGACATCTGTTGTCTGATGCTATCAACTGGTTAAGGTTCTGTGCTTGCTTGAGCTGGGTGGTTTCTTGGAGATAGAAGCTTGTTGTAGCTTGGGGTACCATTGGAGTTTGATTTTGGAAGTTCAACTGGAGCTGGGGTGCTGTCAGAGCTGGTTTTGAGGTTCTTTTCTTTGCTGTATTATTTGTTAATTTTCCCATAGAGTTGAGGTGAAGCTGTTTCACTTTGCTCGTTGTTTTCTAGGTTCGAGGTTGAGTGGGACTCCCTTGCCTCGCTTGTACTATTGCATTCATGCATTTTACTGCTTTACTGTATATATGCTGTTGCTTTTCCGTTTATCCCCTTAGGATCTCTGTTTCTCTCTGCGCAAGAGAGAAATATGACAGACATTAGGATTTCATCCATGAATGACAACATTAAGGTAGATTTTGATTCCCTTTTCAACCATAGGTTTTAGAGTTCTGTCTCTTCTTTCTCAAAACAATCAAAAATACAATAAAAGGATAAACATCAATAAAAAACAGTTCTTGCGTAAAAGACTGTAAACCAATCAAAGAGTCATTTTTGTCCGCTTGGACCTGTAATCAGGAGAAAACCTTTTTCAGAAGGATAAAAAACAGTCAAACAAATCTGTATTTTCCGTAGCCCAAACTACGTTTGCTCTGATCTTTCATGTTGTATGAAAGTATGTAGGCATAGGATGCGATATCCTAGCGAGCAACCTTCCCCTCCTTTCCCGTAGGTAGGCGAATAACACACTCGGACAATCTGGCATCGACGAAACGACAGACCCGCCACCAAAAGAATAACAGAGGTAACTCACACCGGCTACTACAACCAAAAAGATGATAGAGCAAAACACACTCGCACAATCTGACATCGACAAATTGACATACCCACTACCAAAAGGATAACGAAGCAAACTCAAACCGGCTAATATCACCAAAAGGATGATAGAGCAAAACACACTCGCACAATTTGACATCGATGAAATGATAAACCCACCACCCAAAGGATTAATGAGCAAACTCACACCTACTACTACCACCAAAAGGATGATAGAGCAAAACACACTCGCACAATCTGACATCGACGAAATGACAGACCCACCACCAAAAGGATGACGGAGCAAACTGTCGCTACTGCGAAAATCGGCGCCGGCTGAACAGAAGAGTCGCCACCGTGCATTATTTATCCCAAAGGAGGGAAAGGAAACGCTCAGAGTAAAACTACCGCAAAGACGGGAAAGGAATGGTCATCGCAACCAAATCCTAGATTCGGGAGTCGGTTACGCAAGGGGAAGGTATTAGCACCCCTCACGTCCGTCGTACTCGACGGGATCCACGCTTGCTTTCTAGTACGGATTGTTATTCTTTCTATTCTACAGGTCAAGGGTTAAAAGAAAATAAAATGACTCGGCAAAGTATCGCACTCTATGCGATATCCTAGCGAGCAACCTTCCCCTCATTTCATCGATGTCAGATTGTGCGAGTGTGCTTTGCTCTATCGTGCTTTTGGTTATAGTAGCCGGTGTGAGTTTGCTCATTAATCCTTTTGGTGGTGGGTTTATCATTTCACCGATGTCAGATTGTGCGAGTGTGTTTTGCTCTATCATCCTTTTGGTGATATTAGCTGGTGTGAGTTCGCTCCGTTATCCTTTTGGTGGTGGGTCTGTCATTTTGTCGATGTCAGATTGTGCGAGTGTGTTTTGCTCTATCATCCTTTTGGTCGAAGTAACCGGTGTGAGTTCACTCCGTTATCCTTTTGGTGGTGGGTCTGTCATTTCGTCGATGTCAGATTGTGCGATTGTTTTACTCTATCATTGTTTTGGTGGTAGTAGCCTGTGTGAGTTTTCTCAGTCATCCGTTTGGCGTTGGGTTTGTCATTTCATCGATGTCAATGTGTGCGAGTGTGTTTTACTCTATCATTCTTTTGGTGGTAGTAACCGGTGTGAGTTCGCTCCGTCATCCTTTTGGTGGCGGGTCTGTCATTTCGTAGATGTCAGATTGTGCGATTGTTTTGCACTCTCATTCTTTTGGTGGTAGTAGTCGGTGTGTGTTTGCTCAGTCATCCTTTTGGCTCTGAGTCTGTCATTTCATCGATGTCAGATTGTGCGAGTGTGTTTTTCTCTATCATCCTTTTCGTGGTAGTAGCAGGTGTGAGTTTGCTCAGTAATCCTTTTGGTGGTTGGTCTGTCATTTCATCGATGTCAGATGGTGCGAGTGTATTTTGCTCTATCATCCTTTTAGTTATAGTAGCCAGTGTGAGTTCGCTCCGTTATCCTTTTGGTGGTGGGTCTGTCATTTTGTCGATGTCAGATTGTGTGAGTGTGTTTTGCTCTATCATCCTTTTGGTGGTAGTAGCTGGTGTGAGTTTGCTACGTCGTTATTTTGGTGGTGGGTCCGTAATTTCCTCGATGTCAGATTGTGCAAGTGTTTTGTTTGAACATCCTTTTGGTCGTAGTATCCTGTGTGAGTTTGCTCCGTCATCCTTTTGGTGGTGGGTCTGTCATTTCGTCGATGCCAGATTGTCCGTGTGTGTTTTGCTCTATCATCCTTTGGTGGCAATAGCCGGTGTGAGTTTTCTCCGTCACCCTTTTGGTTGTGGGTATGTCATTTCGTCGATGTCAGATTGTGCGAGTGTGTTTTGCTCTATCATTCTTTTGGTGGTAGTAGCTGGTGTGAGTTTGCTCAGTAATCCTTTTGGTGGTGGGTCTTTCATTTCATCGATGTCAGATGGTGCGAGTGTATTTTGCTCTATCATCCATTTAGTGATAGTAGCCTGTGTGAGTTCGCTCCGTTACCCTTTTGGTGGTGGATCTGTCATTTTGAAGATGTCAGATTGTGCGAGTGTGTTTTGCTCTATCATCCTTTTGGTGGAAGTAACCGGTGTGAGTTTGCTCCGTCATCCTTTTGGTGGTGGGTCTGTCATTTCGTCGATGTCAGGTTGTGCAATTAATTTACTCTATCATTGTTTTGGTGGTATTAGCCTGTGTGAGTTTTCTCAGTCATCCGTTTGGCGGTGGGTCTGTCATTTCATCGATGTCAGTGTGTGCGAGTGTGTTTTGCTCTATCATCATTTTGGTGATAGTAGCCAGTGTGAGTTCCCTCCATTATCCTTTTAGTGGTGGGTCTGTCATTTTGTCGATCTCAGATTGTGCGAGTGTGTTTTGCTCTATCATTCTTTTGGTGGTAGTAACCAGTGTGAGTTAGCTCTGTCATCCTTTTGGTGGCGGGTCTGTCATTTCGTCGATGTCAGATTGTGCGATTGTTTTGCTCTATCATTCTTTTAGTGGTAGTAGTCGGTCTTAGTTTGCTCAGTCATCCTTTTAGCTGTGAGTCTGTCATTTCATCGATGTCAGATTGTGCGAGTGTTTTTTGCTCGATCATCCTTTTGGTTGTAGTAGCTGGTGTGAGTTTGCTCAGTAATCCTTTTGGTGGTGGGTCTGTCATTTCATCGATGTCAGATGGTGCGAGTGTATTTGTCTCTATCATTTTTTTAGTGATAGTAGCCAGTGTGAGTTCGCTCCGATATCCTTTTGGTGGTGGGTCTGACATTTTGTCGATGTCAGATTTTGTGAGTGTGTTTTGCTCTATCATCCTTTTGGTGGTAATAGCCGGTGTGAGTTTGCTACGTCATTATTTTGGTGGTGGGTCTGTAATTTCGTCGATGTCAGATTGTGCAAGTGTTTTGCTTGAACATCCTTTTTTTGGTAGTAGCCGGTGTGAGTTTGCTCCGTCATCCTTTTGGTGGTGGCTCTGTCATTTCGTCGATGTCAGATTGTGCGAGTGTGTTTTGCTCTATCAGCCTTTTGGTGGTAGTAGTCGGTGTAAGTTCGTTCTGTCATCCTTTTGGTGGTGGGTCTGTCATTTCGTCGATGTCAGATTCTGCGATTGTTTTGCTTTATCATTCTTTTGGTTGTAATAGCCGGTGTGAGTTTGCTCAGTCATCCTTTTGGCGGTGAGTCTGTCATTTCATCGATGTCAGATTGTGCGAGTGTGTTTTGCTCTATCATCCTTTTGGTGGTAGTAGCTGGTGTGAGTTTGCTCAGTAATCCTTTTGGTGGTGGGTCTGTCATTTCATCGATGTCAGATTGTGTGAGTGTATTTTGCTCTATCATCATTTTAGTGATAGTAGCCAGTGTGAGTTCGCTCCGTTGTCCTTTTGGTGGTGGGACTGTCATTTTGTCGATGTTAGATTGTGTGAGTGTGTTTTGCTCTATCATCCTTTTGGTGGTAGTAGCTGGTGTGAGTTTGCTTTGTCATTATTTTGGTGGTGGGTCTGTAATTTCGTCGATGTCAGATTGTGCAAGTGTTTTGCTTGAACATCCTTTTGGTGGTAGTAGCCGGTGTGAGTTTGCTCCGTCATCCTTTTGGTTGTGGGTTTGTCATTTCGTCGATGCCAGATTGTCCGAGTGTGTTTTGCTCTATCATCCTTTTGGTGGTATTAGCCGGTGTGAGTTTGCTCCGTCATCCTTTTGGTGGTGGGTCTTTCACCTCGTCGATGTCAGATTTTGTGATTGTTTATCTCTATCATTCTTTTAGTGGTAGTAGTCAGTGTTAGTTTTCTCAGCCATCCTTTTGGCGGTGAGTCTGTCATTTCATCGATGTCAGATTGTGCGAGTGTGTTTTACTCTATCATTCTTTTGGTGGTAGTAGCCGGTGTGAGTTAGCTCCGTCATCCTTTTAGTGGTGGCTCCGTCATTTCGTCAATGCCAGATTGTGCGAGTGTGTTTTGCTCTATCATCCTTTTGGTGGTAGTAGCTGGTGTGAGTTTGCTCAGTAATCCTTTTGGTGGTAGGTCTGTCATTTCGTCGATGTCAGATTGTGTGATTGTTTTGCTCTATTATTTTTTTGGTGGTAGTAGTCGGTCTGAGTTTGCTCAATCATCCTTTTGGCTGTGAGTCTGTCATTTCATCGATGTCAGATTGTGCGAGTCTGTTTTGCTCGATCATCCTTTTGGTGGTAATAGCTGGTGAGAGTTTGCTCAGTAATCCTTTTGGTGGTGGGTCTGTCATTTCATCGATGTCAGATGGTGCGAGTGTATTTTGCTCTATCATCCTTTTAGTGATAGTAGCCAGTGTGAGTTCGCTCCGATATCCTTTTGGTGGTGGGTCTGACATTTTGTCGATGTCAGATTTTGTGAGTGTGTTTTGCTCTATCATCCTTTTGGTGGTAATAGCCGGTGTGAGTTTGCTACGTCATTATTTTGGTGGTGGGTCTGTAATTTCGTCGATGTCAGATTGTGCAAGTGTTTTGCTTGAACATCCTTTTTTTGGTAGTAGCCGGTGTGAGTTTGCTCCGTCATCCTTTTGGTGGTGGCTCTGTCATTTCGTCGATGTCAGATTGTGCGAGTGTGTTTTGCTCTATCAGCCTTTTGGTGGTAGTAGTCGGTGTAAGTTCGTTCTGTCATCCTTTTGGTGGTGGGTCTGTCATTTCGTCGATGTCAGATTCTGCGATTGTTTTGCTCTATCATTCTTTTGGTTGTAATAGCCGGTGTGAGTTTGCTCAGTCATCCTTTTGGCGGTGAGTCTTTCATTTCATCAATGTCAGATTGTGCGAGTGTGTTTTGCTCTATCATCCTTTTGGTGGTAGTAGCTGGTGTGAGTTTGCTCAGTAATCCTTTTGGTGGTGGGTCTGTCATTTCATCGATGTCAGATTGTGTGAGTGTATTTTGCTCTATCATCATTTTAGTGATAGTAGCCAGTGTGAGTTCGCTCCGTTATCCTTTTGGTGGTGGGACTGTCATTTTGTCGATGTTAGATTGTGTGAGTGTGTTTTGCTCTATCATCCTTTTGGTGGTAGTAGCTGGTGTGAGTTTGCTTTGTCATTATTTTGGTGGTGGGTCTGTAATTTCGTCGATGTCAGATTGTGCAAGTGTTTTGCTTGAACATCCTTTTGGTGGTAGTAGCCGGTGTGAGTTTGCTCCGTCATCCTTTTGGTTGTGGGTTTGTCATTTCGTCGATGCCAGATTGTCCGAGTGTGTTTTGCTCTATCATCCTTTTGGTGGTATTAGCCGGTGTGAGTTTGCTCCGTCATCCTTTTGGTGGTGGGTCTTTCATCTCGTCGATGTCAGATTTTGTGATTGTTTATCTCTATCATTCTTTTAGTGGTAGTAGTCAGTGTTAGTTTTCTCAGTCATCCTTTTGGCGGTGAGTCTGTCATTTCATCGATGTCAGATTGTGCGAGTGTGTTTTACTCTATCATTCTTTTGGTGGTAGTAGCCGGTGTGAGTTAGCTCCGTCATCCTTTTAGTGGTGGCTCCGTCATTTCGTCAATGCCAGATTATGCGAGTGTGTTTTGCTCTATCATCCTTTTGGTGGTAGTAGCTGGTGTGAGTTTGCTCAGTAATCCTTTTGGTGGTAGGTCTGTCATTTCGTCGATGTCAGATTGTGTGATTGTTTTGCTCTATTATTTTTTTGGTGGTAGTAGTCGGTCTGAGTTTGCTCAATCATCCTTTTGGCTGTGAGTCTGTCATTTCATCGATGTCAGATTGTGCGAGTCTGTTTTGCTCGATCATCCTTTTGGTGGTAATAGCTGGTGAGAGTTTGCTCAGTAATCCTTTTGGTGGTGGGTCTGTCATTTCATCGATGTCAGATGGTGCGAGTGTATTTTGCTCTATCATCCTTTTAGTGATAGTAGCCAGTGTGAGTTCGCTCCGATATCCTTTTGGTGGTGGGTCTGACATTTTGTCGATGTCAGATTTTGTGAGTGTGTTTTGCTCTATCATCCTTTTGGTGGTAATAGCCGGTGTGAGTTTGCTACGTCATTATTTTGGTGGTGGGTCTGTGATTTCGTCGATGTCAGATTGTGCAAGTGTTTTGGTTGAACATCCTTTTGGTGGTAGTAGCCGGTGTGAGTTGGCTCTGTCATCCTTTTGGTGGTGGCTCTGTCATTTCGTCGATGTCAGATTGTGCGAGTGTGTTTTGCTCTATCATCCTTTTGGTGGTAGTAGTCGGTGTAAGTTCGCTCCGTTATCCTTTTGGTGGTGGGTCTGTCATTTCGTCAATGTAAGATTGTGCGATGGTTTTGCTCTATCATTCTTTTGGTGGTAGTAGCCTGTGTAAGTTTGCTCAGTCATCCTTTTGGCGGTGAGTCTGTGATTTCATCGATGTCAGATTGTGCGAGTGTGTTTTGCTCTATCATCCTTTTGGTGGTAGTAGCTGGTGTGAGTTTGCTCAGTAATCCTTTTTGTGGTGGGTCTGCCATTTCATCGATGTCAGATTGTGTGAGTGTATTTTTCTCTATCATCATTTTAGTGATAGTAGCCAGTGTGAGTTCACTCCGTTATCTTTTTGGTGGTAGGTCTGTCATTTTGTCGATGTCATATTGTGTGAGTGTGTTTTGCTCTATCATCCTTTTGGTGGTAGTAGCTGGTGTGAGTTTGCTTTGTCATTATTTTGGTGGTGGGTCTGTAATTTCGTCGATGTCAGATTGTGCAAGTGTTTTGCTTGAACATCCTTTTAGTGGTAGTAGTCGTTGTGAATTTGCTCCGTCATCCTTTTGGTGGTGGTAGTCGGTGTGAGTTTGCTCAGTCATCCTTTTGGCGATGAGTCTGTGATTTCATCGATGTCAGATTGTGCGTGTGTGTTTTGCTCTATCATTCTTTTGGTGGTAGTAGCCGGTGTGAGTTTGCTCCGTCATCCTTTTGGTGGTGGGTCTGTCATTTCGTCAATGCCAGATTGTCCGAGTGTGTTTTGCTCTATCATCCTTTTGGTGGTAGTAGCCGGTGTGAGTTCGCTCCTTCATCCTTTTGGTGGTGGGTCTGTCATTTCGTCGATGTCAGATTGTGTGATTGTTTAGCTCTATCATTCTTTTGGTGGTAGTAGTCGGTGTGAGTTTGCTCAGTCATCCTTTTGGCGGTGAGTCTGTCATTTCATCGATGTCAGATTGTGCGAGTGTGTTTTGCTCTATCATCCTTTTGGTGGTAGTAGCCAGTGTGAGTTAGCTCCGTCATCCTTTTGGTGGTGGCTCTGTCATTTCATCGATGTCAGATTGTGTGAGTGTGTTTTGCTCTATCATTCTTTTAGTGGTATTAGCCGGTGTGAGTTTGCTCAGTCATCCTTTTGGCGGTGAGTCTGTCATTTCATCGATGTCAGATTGTGCGAGTGTGTTTTGCTCTATCATCCTTTTGGTGGTAGTAGCTGGTGTGAGTTTGCTCATGAATCCTTTTGGTGGTAGGTCTGTCATTTCGTCGATGTCAGATTGTGTGAGTGTATTTTGCCCTATCATCATTTTAGTGATAGTAGCCAGTGTGAGTTCGCTCTGTTATCCTTTTGCTGGTGGGTCTGTCATTTTGTCGATGTCAGATTGTGTGAGTGTGTTTTGCTCTATCATCCTTTTGGTGGTAGTAGCTGGTGTGAGTTTGCTACGTCATTATTTTGGTGGTGGGTCTGTAATTTCATCGATGTCAGATTGTGCAAGTGTTTTGCTTGAACATCCTTTTGGTGGTAGTAGCCGGTGTGAGTTTGCTCCGTCATCCTTTTGATGGTGGGTCTGTCATTTCGTCGATGCGAGATTGTCCAAGTGTGTTTTGCTCTATCATCCTTTTGGTGGTAGTAGCCGGTGTGAGTTCGCTCCTTCATCCTTTTGGTGGTGGGTCTGTCATTTCGTCGATGTCAGATTGTGTGATTGTTTAGCTCTATCATTCTTTTGGTGGTAGTAGTCGGTGTGAGTTTGCTCAGTCATCCTTTTGGCGGTGAGTCTGTCATTTCATCGATGTCAGATTGTGCGAGTGTGTTTTGCTCTATCATCCTTTTGGTGGTAGTAGCCAGTGTGAGTTAGCTCCGTCATCCTTTTGGTGGTGGCTCTGTCATTTCATCGATGTCAGATTGTGTGAGTGTGTTTTGCTCTATCATTCTTTTAGTGGTATTAGCCGGTGTGAGTTTGCTCAGTCATCCTTTTGGCGGTGAGTCTGTCATTTCATCGATGTCAGATTGTGCGAGTGTGTTTTGCTCTATCATCCTTTTGGTGGTAGTAGCTGGTGTGAGTTTGCTCATGAATCCTTTTGGTGGTAGGTCTGTCATTTCGTCGATGTCAGATTGTGTGAGTGTATTTTTCCCTATCATCATTTTAGTGATAGTAGCCAGTGTGAGTTCGCTCTGTTATCCTTTTGCTGGTGGGTCTGTCATTTTGTCGATGTCAGATTGTGTGAGTGTGTTTTGCTCTATCATCCTTTTGGTGGTAGTAGCTGGTGTGAGTTTGCTACGTCATTATTTTGGTGGTGGGTCTGTAATTTCATCGATGTCAGATTGTGCAAGTGTTTTGCTTGAACATCCTTTTGGTGGTAGTAGCCGGTGTGAGTTTGCTCCGTCATCCTTTTGATGGTGGGTCTGTCATTTCGTCGATGCCAGATTGTCCGAGTGTGTTTTGCTCTATCATCCTTTTGGTGGTAGTAGCCGGTGTGAGTTTGCTCCGTCATCCTTTTGGTAGTGGGTCTGTCATTTCGTCGATGTCAGATTGTGTGATTGTTTAGCTCTATCATCCTTTAGGTGGTTGTAGCCGGTGTGAGTTTGCTCCGTCATCCTTTTGGTGGTGGGTCTGTCATTTCGTCGATGTCAGATTGTGCGATTGTTTTGCTCTATCTTTCTTTTTGTGGCAGTAGCCGGTGTGAGTTTGCTCAGTCATCCTTTTGGCGGTGAGTCTGTCATTTCATCGATGCCAGGTTGTGCGAGTGTGTTTTGCTCTATCATCCTTTTGGTGGTAGTAGCTGGTGTGAGTTTGCTTAGTAATCCTTTTGGTGGTGGGTCTGTCATTTCATCAATGTCAGATGGTGCGAGTGTATTTTGCTCTATCATCCATTTAGTGATAGTATCCTGTGTGAGTTCGCTCCGTTACCCTTTTGGTGGTGGATCTGTCATTTTGAAGATGTCAGATTGTGCGAGTGTGTTTTGCTCTATCATCCTTTTGGTGGAAGTAACCGGTGTAAGTTCGCTCCGTCATCCTTTTGGTGGTGGGTCTGTCATTTCATCGATGTCAGTGTGTGCGAGTGTGTTTTGGTCTATCATCAATTTGGTGATAGTAGCCAGTGTGAGTTCCCTCCGTTATCCTTTTAGTGGTGGGTCTGTCATTTTGTCGATCTCAGATTGTGCGAGTGTGTTTTGCTCTATCATTCTTTTGGTGGTAGTAACCGGTGTGAGTTAGCTCTGTCATCCTTTTTGTGGCGGGTCTGTCATTTCGTCGATGTCAGATTGTGCGATTGTTTTGCTCTATCATTCTTTTGGTGGTAGTAGTCGGTCTTAGTTTGCTCAGTCATCCTTTTAGCTGTGAGTCTGTCATTTCATCGATGTCAGATTGTGCGAGTGTTTTTTGCTCGATCATCCTTTTGGTTGTAGTAGCTGGTGTGAGTTTGCTCAGTAATCCTTTTGGTGGTGGGTCTGTCATTTCATCGATGTCAGATGGTGCGAGTGTATTTGGCTCTATCATCCTTTTAGTGATAGTAGTCAGTGTGAGTTCGCTCCGATATCCTTTTGGTGGTGGGTCTGTCATTTTGTCGATGTCAGATTGTGTGAGTGTGTTTTGCTCTATCATCCTTTTGGTGGTAGTAGCTGGTGTGAGTTTGCTACGTCGTTATTTTGGTGGTGGGTCCGTAATTTCCTCGATGTCAGATTGTGCAAGTGTTTTGTTTGAACATCCTTTTGGTCGTAGTATCCTGTGTGAGTTTGCTCCGTCATCCTTTTGGTGGTGGGTCTGTCATTTCGTCGATGCCAGATTGTCCGTGTGTGTTTTGCTCTATCATCCTTTTGGTGGTAGTAGTCGGTGTAAGTTCGTTCTGTCATCCTTTTGGTGGTGGGTCTGTCATTTCGTCGATGTCAGATTGTGCGATTGTTTTGCTCTATCATTCGTTTGGTGGTAATAGCCGGTGTGAGTTTGCTCAGTCATCCTTTTGGCGGTGAGTCTGTCATTTCATCGATGTCAGATTGTGCGAGTGTGTTTTGCTCTATCATCCGTTTGGTGGTAGTAGCTGGTGTGACTTTGCTCAGTAATCCTTTTGGTGGTGGGTCTGTCATTTCATCGATGTCAGATTGTGTGAGTGTATTTTGCTCTATCATCATTTTAGTGATAGTAGCCAGTGTGAGTTCGCTCCGTTATCCTTTTGGTGGTGGGACTGTCATTTTGTCGATGTTAGATTGTGTGAGTGTGTTTTGCTCTATCATCCTTTTGGTGGTAGTAGCTGGTGTGAGTTTGCTTTGTCATTATTTTGGTGGTGGGTCTGTAATTTCGTCGATGTCAGATTGTGCAAGTGTTTTGCTTGAACATCCTTTTGGTGGTAGTAGCCGGTGTGAGTTTGCTCCGTCATCCTTTTGGTTGTGGGTCTGTCATTTCGTCGATGCCAGATTGTCCGAGTGTGTTTTGCTCTATCATCCTTTTGGTGGTATTAGCCGGTGTGAGTTTGCTCCGTCATCCTTTTGGTGGTGGGTCTGTCATCTCGTCGATGTCAGATTGTGTGATTGTTTAGCTCTATCATTCTTTTAGTGGTAGTAGTCAGTGTGAGTTTTCTCAGTCATCCTTTTGGCGGTGAGTCCGTCATTTCGTCGAAGCCAGATTGTGCGAGTGTGTTTTACTCTATCATTCTTTTGGTGGTAGTAGCTGGTGTGAGTTTGCTCAGTAATCCTTTTGGGGGTAGGTCTGTCATTTCGTCGATGTCAGATTGTGTGATTGTTTTGCTCTATTATTTTTTGGTGGTAGTAGCCGGTCTGAGTTTGCTCAATCATCCTTTTGGCTGTGAGTCTGTCATTTCATCGATGTCAGATTGTGCAAGTCTGTTTTGCTCGATCATCCTTTTGGTGGTAGTAGCTGGTGAGAGTTTGCTCAGTAATCCTTTTGGTGGTGGGTCTGTCATTTCATCGATGTCAGATGGTGCGAGTGTATTTTGCTCTATCATCCTTTTAGTGATAGTAGCCAGTGTGAGTTCGCTCCGATATCCTTTTGGTGGTGGGTCTGACATTTTGTCGATGTCAGATTTTGTGAGTGTGTTTTGCTCTATCATCCTTTTGGTGGTAATAGCCGGTGTGAGTTTGCTACGTCATTATTTTGGTGGTGGGTCTGTGATTTCGTCGATGTCAGATTGTGCAAGTGTTTTGGTTGAACATCCTTTTGGTGGTAGTAGCCGGTGTGAGTTTGCTCCGTCATCCTTTTGGTGGTGGCTCTGTCATTTCGTCGATGTCAGATTGTGCGAGTGTGTTTTGCTCTATTATCCTTTTGGTGGTAGTAGTCGGTGTAAGTTCGCTCCGTCATCCTTTTGGCTGTGAGTCTGTCATTTCGTCGATGTCAGATTGTGCGATTGTTTTGCTCTATCATTCTTTTGGTGGTAGTAGCCTGTGTGAGTTTGCTCAGTCATTCTTTTGGTGGTGGGTCTGACATTTCATCGATGTCAGATGGTGCGAGTGTATTTTTCTCTATCATCCTTTTAGTGATAGTAGCCAGTGTGAGTTCGCTCAGATATCCTTTTGGTGGTGGGTATGACATTTTGTCGATGTCAGATTTTGTGAGTGTGTTTTGCTCTATCATCCTTTTGGTGGTAATAGCCGGTGTGAGTTTGCTACGTCATTATTTTGGTGGTGGGTCTGTGATTTCGTCGATGTCAGATTGTGCAAGTGTTTTGGTTGAACATCCTTTTGGTGGTAGTAGCCGGTGTGAGTTTGCTCTGTCATCCTTTTGGTGGTGGCTCTGTCATTTCGTCGATGTCAGATTGTGCGAGTGTGTTTTTCTCTATCATCCTTTTGGTGGTAGTAGTCGGTGTAAGTTCGCTCCGTCATCCTTTTGGTGGTGGGTCTGTCATTTCGTCGATGTAAGATTGTGAGATGGTTTTGCTCTATCATTCTTCTGGTGGTAGTAGCCTGTGTAAGTTTGCTCAGTCATCCTTTTGGCGGTGAGTCTGTGATTTCATCGCTGTCAGATTGTACGAGTGTGTTTTGCTCTATCATCCTTTTGGTGGTAGTAGCTGGTGTGAGTTTGCTCAGTAATCCTTTTGGTGGTGGGTCTGTAATTTCATCGATGTCAGATTGTGTGAGTGTATTTTTCTCTATCATCATTTTAGTGATAGTAGCCAGTGTGAGTTCACTCCGTTATCCTTTTGGTGGTAGGTCTGTCATTTTGTCGATGTCATATTGTGTGAGTGTGTTTTGCTCTATCATCCTTTTGGTGGTAGTAGCTGGTGTGAGTTTGCTTTGTCGTTATTTTGGTGGTGGGTCTGTAATTTCGTCGATGTCAGATTGTGCAAGTGTTTTGCTTGAACATCCTTTTGGTGGTAGTAGCCGTTGTGAATTTTCTCCGTCATCCTTTTAGTGGTGGGTCTGTTATTTCGTCGATGCCAGATTGTCCGAGTGTGTTTTGCTCTATCATCCTTTTGGTGGTAGTAGCCGGTGTGAGTTCGCTCCGTCATTCTTTTAGTGGTGGGTCTGTTATTTCGTCGATGTCAGATTGTGTGATTGTTTAGCTCTATCATTCTTTTAGTGGTAGTAGTCGGTGTGAGTTTGCTCAGTCATCCTTTTGGTGATGAGTCTGTGATTTTATCGATGTCAGATTGTGCGTGTGTGTTTTGCTCTATCATTCTTTTGGTGGTAGTAGCCGGTGTGAGTTTGCTCCGTCATCCTTTTGGTGGTGGGTCTGTCATTTCGTCAATGTCAGATTGTCCGAGTGTGTTTTGCTCTATCATCCTTTTGGTGGTAGTAGCCGGTGTGAGTTCGCTCCTTCATCCTTTTGGTGGTGGGTCTGTCATTTCGTCGATGTCAGATTTTGTGATTGTTTAGCTCTATCATTCTTTTGGTGGTAGTAGTCGGTGTGAGTTTGCTCAGTCATCCTTTTGGCGGTGAGTCTGTCATTTCATCGATGTCAGATTGTGCGAGTGTGTTTTGCTCTATCATCCTTTTGGTGGTAGTAGCCAGTGTGAGTTAGCTCCGTCATCCTTTTGGTGGTGGCTCTGTCATTTCGTCGATGTCAGATTGTGCGAGTGTGTTTTGCTCTATCATTCTTTTGGTGGTATTAGCCGGTGTGAGTTTGCTCAGTCATCCTTTTGGCGGTGAGTCTGTCATTTCATCGATGTCAGATTGTGCGAGTGTGTTTTGCTCTATCATCCTTTTGGTGGTAGTAGCTGGTGTGAGTTTGCTCAGTAATCCTTTTGGTGGTAGGTCTGTCATTTCGTCGATGTCAGATTGTGTGAGTGTATTTTTCCCTATCATCATTTTAGTGATAGTAGCCAGTGTGAGTTCGCTCCGTTATCCTTTTGCTGGTGGGTCTGTCATTATGTCGATGTCAGATTGTGTGAGTGTGTTTTGCTCTATCATCCTTTTGGTGGTAGTAGTTGGTGTGAGTTTTCTACGTCATTATTTTGGTGGTGGGTCTGTAATTTCATCGATGTCAGATTGTGCAAGTGTTTTGCTTGAACATCCTTTTGGTGGTAGTAGCCGGTGTGAGTTTGCTCCGTCATCCTTTTGATGGTGGGTCTATCATTTCGTCGATGCCAGATTGTCCGAGTGTGTTTTGCTCTATCATCCTTTTGGTGGTAGTAGCCGGTGTGAGTTTGCTCCGTCATCCTTTTGGTAGTGGGTATGTCATTTCGTCGATGTCAGATTGTGTGATTGTTCAGCTCTATCATCCTTTAGGTGGTAGTAGCCGGTGTGAGTTCGCTCTGTCATCCTTTTGGTGGTGGGTCTGTCATTTCGTCGATGTCAGATTGTGCGATTGTTTTGCTCTATCATTCTTTTTGTGGTAGTAGCCGGTGTGAGTTTGCTCAGTCATCCTTTTGGCGGTGAGTCTGTCATTTCATCGATGTCAGGTTGTGCGAGTGTGTTTTGCTCTATCATCCTTTTGGTGGTAGTAGCTGGTGTGAGTTTGCTCAGTAATCCTTTTGGTGGTGGGTCTGTCATTTCATCGATGTCAGATTTCGCGAGTGTATTTTGCTCTATCATCCTTTTAGTGATAGTAGCCAGTGTGAGTTCGCTCCGTTATCCTTTTGGTGGCAGGTCTGTCATTTTGTCGATGTCAGATTGTGTGAATGTGTTTTGCTCTATCATCCTTTTGGTGGTAGTAGCTGGTGTGAGTTTGCTACGTCATTATTTTGGTGGTGGGTCTGTAATTTCGTCGATGTCAGATTGTGCAAGTGTTTTTCTTGAACATCCTTTTGGTGGTAGTAGCCGGTGTGAGTTTGCTCTGTCATCCTTTTGGTGGTGGGTCTGTCATTTTGTCGATGTCAGATTGTGCGGGTGTGTTTTGCTCTATCATCCTTTTGGTGGTAGTAGCCGGTGTGAGTTTGCTCCGTGATCCTTTTGGTGGTGGGTCTGTAATTTCATCGATGTCAGATTGTGTGATTGTTTTCCTCTATCATTCTTTTTGTGGGAGTAGCCGGTGTGAGTTTGCTCAGTCATCCTTTTGGCGGTGAGTCTGTCATTTCATCGATGTCAGATTGTGCGAGTGTGTTTTGCTCTATCATCCTTTTGGTGGTAGTAGATGGTGTGAGTTTGCTCAGTAATCCTTTTGGTGGTGGGTCTGTCATTTCATCGATGTCAGATTGTGTGAGTGTATTTTGCTCTATCATCCTTTTAGTGATAGTAGCCAGTGTGAGTTTGCTCCGTTATCCTTTTGGTGGTGGGTCTGTCATTTTGTCGATGTCAGATTGTGTGAGTGTATTTTGCTCTATCATCCTTTTGGTGGTAGTAGCCGGTGTGAGTTTGCTACGTCATTATTTTGGTGATGGCTTTGTAAGTTCGTCGATGTCAGATTGTTGCTTGAACATCCTTTTGGTGGTAGTAGCCGGTGTGAGTTTGCTCTGTCATCCTTTTGGTGGTGGGTCGGTCATTTCGTTGATGTCAGATTGTGCGAGTGTGTTTTGCTCTATCATCCTGTTGGTGGTAGTAGCCGGTGTGAGTTCGATCCTTCATCCTTTTGGTGGTGGGTCTGTCATTTCGTCGATGTGAGATTGTGCGATTATTTTGCTCTATCGTTCTTTTTGTGGTAGTAGCCGGTGTGAGTTTGTTCAGTCATCCTTTTGGCGGTGAGTCTGTCATTTCATCGATGTCAGATTGTGCGAGTGTGTTTTGCTTGATCATCCTTTTGGTGGTAGTAGCTGGTGTAAGTTTGCTCAGTAATCCTTTTGTTGGTGGATCTGTCATTTCATCGATGTCAGATTTTGCGAGTGTATTTTGCTCTATCATCCTTTTAGTGATAGTAGCCAGTGTGAGTTCGCTCCGTTATCCTTTTGGTGGCGGGTCTGTCATTTTGTCGATGTCAGATTGTGTGAGTGTGTTTTGCTCTATCATCCTTTTGGTGGTAGTAGCTGGTGTGAGTTTGCTACGTCATCATTTTGGTGGTGGGTCTGTAATTTCGTCGATGTCAGATTGTGCAAGTGTTTTTCTTGAACATCCTTTTGGTCGTAGTAGCCGGTGTGAGTTTGCTCTGTCATCCTTTTGGTGGTGGGTCTGTCATTTTGTCGATGTCAGATTGTGCGGGTGTGTTTTGCTATATCATCCTTTTGGTGGTAGTAGCCGGTGTGAATTTGCTCCGTCATCCTTTTGGTGGTGGGTCTGTCATTTCGTCGATGTCAGATTGTGTGATTGTTTTGCTCTATCATTCTTTTTGTGGGAGTAGCCAGTGTAAGTTTGCTCAGTCATCCTTTTGGCGGTGAGTCTGTCATTTCATCGATGTCAGATTGTGCGAGTGTGTTTTGCTCTATCATCCTTTTGGTGGTAGTAGATGGTGTGAGTTTGCTCAGTAATCCTTTTGGTGGTGGGTCTGTCATTTCATCGATGTCAGATTGTGCGAGTGTATTTTGCCCTATCATCCTTTCAGTGATAGTAGCCAGTGTGAGTTTGCTCCGTTATTATTTTGGTGATGGCTTTGTAAGTTCGTCGATGTCAGATTCTTGCTTGAACATCCTTTTGGTGGTAGTAGCCGGTGTGAGTTTGCTGCATCATCCTTTTGGTGGTGGGTCTGTCATTTTGTCGATGTCAGATTGTACGAGTGTGTTTTGCTCTATCATCCTTTTAGTGGTAGTAGCCGGTGTGAGTTCGCTCCTTCATCCTTTTGGCGGTGAGTCTGTCATTTCATCGATGTCAGATTGTGCGAGTGTGTTTTGCTCGATCATCCTTTTGGTGGTAGTAGCTGGTGTGAGTTTTCTCAGTAATCCTTTTGGTGGTGGGTTTGTCAATTCATCGATGTCAGATTTTGCGAGTGTATTTTTCTCTATCATCCTTTTAGTGTTAGTAGCCAGTGTGAGTTCGCTCCGTTATCCTTTTGGTGGTGGGTTTGTCATTTTGTCGATGTCAAATTGTGTGAGTGTGTTTTGCTCTATCATGCTTTTGGTGGTAGCAGCCGGCGTGAGTTTGCTACGTCATTATTTTGGTGGTGGGTCTGTAATTTCGTTGATGTCAGATTGTGCAAGTGTTTTGCTTGAACATCCTTTTGGTGGTAGTAGCCGGTGTGAGTTTTCTCCGTCATCCTTTTGATGGTGGGTCTGTCATTTCGTCGATGTCAGATTGTGCGAGTGTGTTTTGCTCTATCATCCTTTTGGTGGTTGTAGCCGGTGTGAGTTCGCTCCTTCATTCTTTTGGTGGTGGGTCTGTCATTTCGTCGATGTCAGATTGTGCGATTGTTTTGCTGTATCATTCTTTTTGTGGTAGTAGCCGGTGTGAGTTTGTTCAGTCATCCTTTTGGCGGTGAGTCTGTCATTTCATCGATGTCAGATTGTGCGAGTGTGTTTTGCTCTATCATCCTTTTGGTGGTATTAGCTGGTGTGAGTTTGCTCAGTAATCCTTTTGGTGGTGGGTCTGTCATTTCATCGATGTCAGATTTTGCCAGTGTATTTGGCTCTATCATCCTTTTAGTGATAGTAGCCAGTGTGAGTTCGCTCCGTTATCCTTTTGGTGGTGGGTCTGTCATTTTGTCGATGTCAGATTGTGTGAGTGTGTTTTGCTCTATCATCCTTTTGGTGGTAGTACCTGGTGTGAGTTTGTTGCGTCATTATTTTGGTGGTGGGTCTGTAATTTCGTCGATGTCAGATTGTGCAAGTGTTTTGCTTGAGCATCCTCTTGGTGGTAGTAGCCGGTGTGAGTTTGCTCCGTTATCCTTTTGGTGGTGGGTCTGTCATTTCATCGATGTCAGATTGTGCGAGTGTGTTTTGCTCTATCATCCTTTTGGTGATAGTAGCCGGTGTGAGTTCGCTCCGTTATCCTTTTTGTGGTGGGTCTGTCATTTCGTCGATGTCAGATTATGCGATTGTTTTGCTCTATCATTCTTTTTGTGGTAGTAGCCGGTGTAAGTTTGTTCAGTCATCCTTTTGGCGGTGAGTCTGTCATTTCATCGATGTCAGATTGTGCGAGTGTGTTTTGCTCGATCATCCTTTTGGTGGTAGTAGCTGGTGTGAGTTTGCTCAGTAATCGTTTTGGTGGTGGGTCTGTCATTTCATCGATGTCAGATTTTGCGAGTGTATTTTGCTCTATCATCCTTTTAGTGTTAGTAGCCAGTGTGAGTTCGCTCCGTTATCCTTTTGGTGGTGGGTCTGTCATTTTGTCGATGTCAAATTGTGTGAGTGTGTTTTGCTCTATCATCCTTTTGGTGGTAGTAGCATGTGTGAGTTTGCTACGTCATTATCTTGGTGGTGGGTCTGTAATTTCGTCGATGTCAGATTGTGCAAGTGTTTTGCTTGAACATCCTTTTGGTGGTAGTAGCCGGTGTGAGTTTGCTTCGTCATCCTTTTGGTGGTGGGTCTGTCATTTCGTCGATGTCAGATTGTGCGAGTGTGTTTTGCTCTATCTTCCTTTTGGTGGTTGTAGCCGGTGTCAGTTCGCTCCGTCAGCCTTTTGGTGGTGGGTCTATCATTTCGTCGATGTCAGATTGTGCGATTGTTTTGCTCTATCATTCTTTTTGTGGTAGTAGCCGGTGTGAGTTTGCTCAGTCATCCTTTTGGCGGTGAATCTATCATTTCATCGATGTCAGATTGTACGAGTGTGTTTTGCTCTATCATCCTTTTGGTGGTAGTAGCTGGTGTGAGTTTGCTCAGTAATCCTTTTGGTGGTGGGTCTGTCATTTCATCGATGTCAGATTTTGCCAGTGTATTTGGCTCTATCATCCTTTTAGTGATAGTAGCCAGTGTGAGTTCGCTACGTTATCCTTTTAGTGGTAGGTCTGTCATTTTGTCGATGTCAGATTGTGTGAGTGTGTTTTGCTCTATCATCCTTTTGATGGTAGTATCCGGTGTGAGTTAGCTGTGTCATTACTTTGGTGGTGGGTCTGTAATTTCGTCGATGTCAGATTGTGCAAGTGTTTTGCTTGAACATCCTTTTGGTGGTAGTAGCCGGTGTGAGTTTGCTCCGTTATCCTTTTGGTGGTGGGTCTGTCATTTCATCGATGTCAGATTGTGCGAGTGTGTTTTGCTCTATCATCCTTTTGGTGATAGTAGCCGGTGTGAGTTCGCTCTGTTATCCTTTTTGTGGTGGGTCTTTCATTTTGTCGATGTCAGATTGTGCGAGTGTGTTTTGCTCTATCATCCTTTTGGTGGAAGTAACCGGTGTGAGTTAGCTCTGTCATCCTTTTGGTGGTGAGTCTGTCATTTCGTCGATGTCAGATTGTGCGAGTGTGTTTTCCTCTATCATCCTTTTGGTGATATTAGCCGGTGTGAGTTCCCTTCGTTATCCTTTTGGTGGTGGGTCTGTCATTTTGTCGATGTCATATTGTGCGAGTGTTTTGCTCTATCCTCCGTTTGATGGTAGTAGCCGGTGTGAGTTTCCTCTGTCATCCTTTTGGTGGTGGGTCTGTGATTTCGTCGATGCTAGATTGTGCGAGTTTGTTTTACTCTATCATCCTTTTGGTTTTAGTAGCCGGTGTGAGTTCGCTCCGTCATCCTTTTGGTGGTGGGTCTGTCATTTCGTCGATGTCAGATTGTGCGATTGTTTTACTCTATCATTCTTTTGGTGGTAGTAGCCTGTGTGAGTTTGCTCAGTCATCCGTTTGGCGGTGGGTTTGTCATTTCATCGATGTCAGATTGTGCGAGTGTGTTTCGCTCTATCATCCTTTTGGTGATATTAGCCGGTGTCAGTTCGCTCCGTTATCCTTTTGGTGGTGGGTCTTTCATTTTGTCGATGTCATATTGTGCCAGTATGTTTTACTCTATCATCCTTTTGGTGGTAGTAGCCGGTGTGAGTTTGCTCAGTCATCCTTTTGGCTGTGAGTTTGTCATTTCATCGATGTCAGATTGTGCAGGTGTGTTTTGCTTTATCATCCTTTTGTTGGTAGTAGCTGGTGTGAGTTTGCTCAGTAATCCTTTTGTTGGTGGGTCTGTCATTTCATCGATGTCAGATTGTGCGAGTGTATTTTTCTCTATCATCCTTTTAGTGATAGTAGCCAGTGTGAGTTTGCTCCGTTATCCTTTTGATGGTGGGTCTGTCATTTTGTCGATATTAGAGTGTGCGAGTATTTTGCTCTATCATTATTTTGGTGGTAGTAGCCGGTGTGAGTTTGCTCCGTCATTAGTTTGGTGGTGGGTCTGTAATTTCATCGATGTCAGATTGTGCAAGCGTTTTGCTTGATCATCCTTTTGGTGGTAGTAGCCGTTCTGAGTTTGCTCCGTCATCCTTTTGGTGGTGGATCTGTCATTTCGTCGATGTAAGATTGTGCGAGTGTGTTTTGCTCTATCATCTTTTTGGTGGTAGTAGCTGGTGTGAGTTTGATCAGTAATCCTTTTAGTGGTGGGTCTGTCATTTCATCGATGTCAGATTGTGCGAGTGTGTTTTGCTCTATCATCCTTTTGGTGATAGTAGCCGGTGTTAGTTCGCTCCGTTATCCTTTTGGTGGTGGGTCTGTCATTTTGTCGATGTCAGATTGTGCGAGTGTGTTTTGCTCTATCATCCTTTTGGTGGAAGTAACCGGTGTGAGTTAGCTCTGTCATCCTTTTGGTGGTGAGTCTATCATTTCGTCGATGTCAGATTATGCGAGTGTGTTTTGCTCTATCATCCTTTTGGTGATATTAGCCGGTGTCAGTTCACTCCGTTATCCTTTTGGTGGTGTGTCTGTGATTTTGTCGATGTCAGATTGTGCAAGTGTGTTTTGCTCTATCATCCTTTTGGTGGTAGTAGCCGGTGTGAGTTCGCTCCGTCATCCTTTTGGTGGTGGGTCTGTCATATTGTCGATGTCAGATCGTGCGATTGTTTTGCTCTATCATTCTTTTGGTGGTAGTAGCCGGTGTGAGTTTGCTCAGTCATCCTTTTGGCGGTGAGTCTGTCATTTCATCGATTTCAGATTGTGCGAGTGTGTTTTACTCTATCATCATTTTGGTGGTAGTAGCTGGTGTGAGTTTGCTAAGTAATTCTTTTGGTGGTAGTAGCCGGTGTGAGTTTGCTCCATTATCCTTTTGGTGGTGGGTCTGTCATTTTGTCGATGTCAGATTGTGTGAGTGTATTTTGCTCTATCCGTCTTTTTGTGGTAGTATCCGGTGTGAGTTTGTTCAGTCATTATTTTGGCGGTGAGTCTGTCATTTCATCGATGTCAGATTGTGCGAGTGTGTTTTGCTCTATCATCCTTTTGGTGGTAGTAGCTGGTGTGAGTTTGCTCAGTAATCCTTTTGGTGGTGGGTCTGTCATTTCGTCGATGTCAGATTTTCCGAGTGTATTTTGCTCTATCATCTTTTTAGTGATAGTAGCCAGTGTGAGTTCGCTCCGTTATCCTTTTGGTGGCGGGTCTGTCATTTTGTCGATGTCAGATTGTGTGAGTGTGTTTTTCTCTATCATCCTTTTGGTGGTAGTAGCCGGTGTTAGTTTGCTACGTCATTATTTTGGTGGTGGGTCTGTAATTTCGTCGATGTCAGATTGTGCAAGTATTTTTCTTGAACATCCTTTTGGTGGTAGTAGCCGGTGTGAGTTTGCTCCGTCATCCTTTTGGTGGTGGGTCTGTCATTTTGTCGATGTTAGATTGTGCGAGTGTGTTTTGCTTTATCATCCTTTTGGTGGTAGTAGCCGGTGTGAGTTCGCTCCGTCATCCTTTTGGTGGTGGGTCTGTCATTTCGTCGATGTCAGATTGTGCGATTGTTTTGCTCTATCATTCTTTTTGTGGTAGTAGCCGGTGTGAGTTTGTTCAGTCATCCTTTTGGCGGTGAGTCTGTCATTTCATCGATGTCAGATTGTGCGAGTGTGTTTTGCTCGATCATCCTTTTGGTGGTAGTAGCTGGTGTGAGTTTGCTCAGTAATCGTTTTGGTGGTGGGTCTGTCATTTCATCGATGTCAGATTTTGCGAGTGTATTTTGCTCTATCATCCTTTTAGTGTTAGTAGCCAGTGTGAGTTCGCTCCGTTATCCTTTTGGTGGTGGGTCTGTCATTTTGTCGATGTCAAATTGTGTGAGTGTGTTTTGCTCTATCATCCTTTTGGTGGTAGTAGCATGTGTGAGTTTGCTACGTCATTATCTTGGTGGTGGGTCTGTAATTTCGTCGATGTCAGATTGTGCAAGTGTTTAGCTTGAACATCCTTTTGGTGGTAGTAGCCGGTGTGAGTTTGCTTCGTCATCCTTTTGGTGGTGGGTCTGTCATTTCGTCGATGTCAGATTGTGCGAGTGTGTTTTGCTCTATCTTCCTTTTGGTGGTTGTAGCCGGTGTCAGTTCGCTCCGTCAGCCTTTTGGTGGTGGGTCTATCATTTCGTCGATGTCAGATTGTGCGATTGTTTTGCTCTATCATTCTTTTTGTGGTAGTAGCCGGTGTGAGTTTGCTCAGTCATCCTTTTGGCGGTGAGTCTATCATTTCATCGATGTCAGATTGTACGAGTGTGTTTTGCTCTATCATCCTTTTGGTGGTAGTAGCTGGTGTGAGTTTGCTCAGTAATCCTTTTGGTGGTGGGTCTGTCATTTCATCGATGTCAGATTTTGCCAGTGTATTTGGCTCTATCATCCTTTTAGTGATAGTAGCCAGTGTGAGTTCGCTACGTTATCCTTTTAGTGGTGGGTCTGTCATTTTGTCGATGTCAGATTGTGTGAGTGTGTTTTGCTCTATCATCCTTTTGATGGTAGTATCCGGTGTGAGTTAGCTGTGTCATTACTTTGGTGGTGGGTCTGTAATTTCGTCGATGTCAGATTGTGCAAGTGTTTTGCTTGAACATCCTTTTGGTGGTAGTAGCCGGTGTGAGTTTGCTCCGTTATCCTTTTGGTGGTGGGTCTGTCATTTCATCGATGTCAGATTGTGCGAGTGTGTTTTGCTCTATCATCCTTTTGGTGATAGTAGCCGGTGTGAGTTCGCTCTGTTATCCTTTTTGTGGTGGGTCTGTCATTTTGTCGATGTCAGATTGTGCGAGTGTGTTTTGCTCTATCATCCTTTTGGTGGAAGTAACCGGTGTGAGTTAGCTCTGTCATCCTTTTGGTGGTGAGTCTGTCATTTCGTCGATGTCAGATTGTGCGAGTGTGTTTTCCTCTATCATCCTTTTGGTGATATTAGCCGGTGTGAGTTCCCTTTGTTATCCTTTTGGTGGTGGGTCTGTCATTTTGTCGATGTCATATTGTGCGAGTGTTTTGCTCTATCCTCCGTTTGATGGTAGTAGCCGGTGTGAGTTTGCTCTGTCATCCTTTTGGTGGTGGGTCTGTGATTTCGTCGATGCTAGATTGTGCGAGTTTGTTTTACTCTATCATCCTTTTGGTTTTAGTAGCCGGTGTGAGTTCGCTCCGTCAT
This sequence comes from Lathyrus sativus, assembly GCA_963859935.3. Taxonomy (NCBI): domain Eukaryota; kingdom Viridiplantae; phylum Streptophyta; class Magnoliopsida; order Fabales; family Fabaceae; genus Lathyrus; species Lathyrus sativus. The sequence goes on from OZ012738.1 coordinate 192,360,195, forward strand.
CCTTTTGGTGGTGGGTCTGTCATTTCGTCGATGTCAGATTGTGCGATTGTTTTACTTTATCATTCTTTTGGTGGTAGTAGCCTGTGTGAGTTTGCTCAGTCATCCGTTTGGCGGTGGGTTTGTCATTTCATCGATGTCAGATTGTGCAGGTGTGTTTTGCTTTATCATCCTTTTGTTGGTAGTAGCTGGTGTGAGTTTGCTCAGCAATCCTTTTGTTGGTGGGTCTGATATTTCATCGATGTCAGATTGTGCGAGTGTATTTTTCTCTATCATCCTTTTAGTGATAGTAGCCAGTGTGAGTTTGCTCCGTTATCCTTTTGATGGTGGGTCTGTCATTTTGTCGATATTAGAGTGTGTGAGTATTTTGCTCTATCATTATTTTGGTGGTAGTAGCCGGTGTGAGTTTGCTCCGTCATTAGTTTGGTGGTGGGTCTGTAATTTCATCGATGTCAGATTGTGCAAGCGTTTTGCTTGATCATCCTTTTGGTGGTAGTAGCCGTTCTGAGTTTGCTCCGTCATCCTTTTGGTGGTGGATCTGTCATTTCGTCGATGTAAGATTGTGCGAGTGTGTTTTGCTCTATCATCTTTTTGGTGGTAGTAGCTGGTGTGAGTTTGATCAGTAATCCTTTTAGTGGTGGGTCTGTCATTTCATCGATGTCAGATTGTGCGAGTGTGTTTTGCTCTATCATCCTTTTGGTGATAGTAGCCGGTGTTAGTTCTCTCCGTTATCCTTTTGGTGGTGGGTCTGTCATTTTGTCGATGTCAGATTGTGCGAGTGTGTTTTGCTCTATCATCCTTTTGGTGGAAGTAACCGGTGTGAGTTAGCTCTGTCATCCTTTTGGTGGTGAGTCTATCATTTCGTCGATGTCAGATTATGCGAGTGTGTTTTGCTCTATTATCCTTTTGGTGATATTAGCCGGTGTCAGTTCACTCCGTTATCCTTTTGGTGGTGTGTCTGTGATTTTGTCGATGTCAGATTGTGCAAGTGTGTTTTGCTCTATCATCCTTTTGGTGGTAGTAGCCGGTGTGAGTTCGCTCCGTCATCCTTTTGGTGGTGGGTCTGTCATATTGTCGATGTCAGATCGTGCGATTGTTTTGCTCTATCATTCTTTTGGTGGTAGTAGCCGGTGTGAGTTTGCTCAGTCATCCTTTTGGCGGTGAGTCTGTCATTTCATCTATTTCAGATTGTGCGAGTGTGTTTTACTCTATCATCATTTTGGTGGTAGTAGCTGGTGTGAGTTTGCTAAGTAATTCTTTTGGTGGTAGTAGCCGGTGTGAGTTTGCTCCATTATCCTTTTGGTGGTGGGTCTGTCATTTTGTCGATGTCAGATTGTGTGAGTGTATTTTGCTCTATCCGTCTTTTTGTGGTAGTATCCGGTGTGAGTTTGTTCAGTCATTATTTTGGCGGTGAGTCTGTCATTTCATCGATGTCAGATTGTGCGAGTGTGTTTTGCTCTATCATCCTTTTGGTGGTAGTAGCTGGTGTGAGTTTGCTCAGTAATCCTTTTGGTGGTGGGTCTGTCATTTCGTCGATGTCAGATTTTCCGAGTGTATTTTGCTCTATCATCTTTTTAGTGATAGTAGCCAGTGTGAGTTTGCTCCGTTATCCTTTTGGTGGCGGGTCTGTCATTTTGTCGATGTCAGATTGTGTGAGTGTGTTTTTCTCTATCATCCTTTTGGTGGTAGTAGCCGGTGTTAGTTTGCTACGTCATTATTTTGGTGGTGGGTCTGTAATTTCGTTGATGTCAGATTGTGCAAGTATTTTTCTTGAACATCCTTTTGGTGGTAGTAGCCGGTGTGAGTTTGCTCCGTCATCCTTTTGGTGGTGGGTCTGTCATTTTGTCGATGTTAGATTGTGCGAGTGTGTTTTGCTTTATCATCCTTTTGGTGGTAGTAGCCGGTGTGAGTTCGCTCCGTCATCCTTTTGGTGGTGGGTCTGTCATTTCGTCGATGTCAGATTGTGCGATTGTTTTGCTCTATCATTCTTTTTGTGGTAGTAGCCGGTGTGAGTTTGTTCAGTCATCCTTTTGGCGGTGAGTCTGTCATTTCATCGATGTCAGATTGTGCGAGTGTGTTTTGCTCGATCATCCTTTTGGTGGTAGTAGCTGGTGTGAGTTTGCTCAGTAATCCTTTTGATGGTGGGTTTGTCATTTCATCGATGTCAGATTTTGCGAGTGTATTTTACTCTATCATCCTTTTAGTGATAGTAGCCAGTGTGAGTTCGCTCCGTTATCCTTTTGTCGCTACTGCGAAAATCGGCGCCGGCTGAACAGAAGAGTCGCCACCGTGCGTTATTTATCCCAAATAGGGGAAAGGAAACGCTCGAGGTAAACCTACCGCAAAATGGGGAAAGGAATGGTCATCGCAACCAAAACCTGGATTCGGGAGTCGGTTACGCAAGGGGAAGGTATTAGCACCCCTCACGTCCGTCGTACTCGACGGGATCCACGCTTGTGTTCTAGTATGGATTGTTATTCTATCTATTTGACAGGTCTGGGGTTAGAAGAAAATAAAACGACTCGGCAAAGTATTGTACTTTATGCCTATGTATTCCCGTCTGGAACGAGAAATCAGAGTCAACGTAGTTCGCCTACCTACGGGAAAGGAGGGGAAGGTTGCTCGCTAGGATATCGCATCCTATGCCTACGTACTTTCATACGGCATGAAAGATCAGAGCAAACGTAGTTCGGGCCACGTACGACACAAGTATGTATTGATTGCTTTTATCTCCTTCTAAAAAAGGGTTTTCCTGATTACTGGTCCAAGCGGACAAAAATGACGTTTTGATGAGTTCACATTCTTTTACGGAAGAAGTGTGTTTTATTGGATTTGAAATCTTATTGTGTTTTTCTGTTTGTTTTGAGAAAGAAGAGACAGAACTCTAACCTACGGTTGAAAAGGGAATCAAGCTAACCTAATGTTATCATGCATGGGTTAAGACCTAGTGTCTATCATGCTCCTCTCTTGCGCAGAGAGAAACAGAGATCCTAAGGGGATAAACGGAAACAGAAACAATAACAAATATACAATAAAGCAGTAAAATGCATGAATGCAACAATACAAGCGAGGCAAGGGAGTCCCACTCAACCTCGAACCTAGAAAACAACAGGCAAAAGTGAACAAGATTCACTTTCAACCTAACAGGTTAATGGCAAACAATACAGTCCGGGAAATTCAAACAATACATCAAAAATTATAAACAGCAAAAATAAACAGCAAACAACAGGCTTCATCAACATCTGTCTTCAAGTCATCTTCAAACATCTACAAGCTCCAAGCAAGCATCAGTCTTCATCTTCACAGCCTTCAAGCAAGGTCTCTATCTTCAATCCTTCAGTGCTTTTCTTCAAGTCTCACTCTCCAAGATGAGGAACAGTTAAGAGGATGAACTAGAATGTTAAACAGTTAGTTGACCACCAAAGGTGGCAAACAGACTGTTAACAATATGTAGAATGTTTCTCTCAAGAGTTCTATCTCTTAGACACTGTCACCAAGCCTTCCAAAGGAAGGGGGTGAGTGTCCTAGAGAGACTCTGCATCATAGAGAGGGATGGAGGCAAACAAGACCTTCCATGTTTATGAAGCAAGTTTCTATTCTAGAGCTCTACCTAGCTCCTAGATCCTATAACCTTCAACAGCTGCCAGCAAGATATACTCCTCATCAACTATGGAAATGGGTCTTCATTCCTTTTGTCTTCAATGGGCTTCATCAACAAAGTCTTCAACTCAAACCCAAGCCCCAAACAAGCCCAATACCCCACACAGTCAAATAATAACCCTAGAGAGGGAACACCACACAATCAAGCAAATACAAGCAATATACTAATAGTAATAGTAGAATAGGGGAAGCCTAATATTTTCTAAGGGATCTATTATATACCCATAATACCCCTATAGTCCCATCATTTAATTTGTCCTAAAGAAAACCCAAAAGAAAATTTGTTTTGTTAAACCTACATTATATTCACAACCCTAAATGATTAGCCTAATCTAACTAAACTACCTAAAATAAGTCCTAAAATAAATGGTATAAAAAATCAAGGGGACACCTAAAATATGTATCTAGTTATGCTAAAAAATCTGGCCTAAAAAGATTATGAGAACCACCTAAAAGAAATTCTACAAAACTATATACAAATTAAATCTATTAAAAAGGCATTAAAAGAGAAAATATGTAAAAAAATATTAAAAGAAAATAAAATGGAAATTTTATTACATGATATTTTTCTACCCAAAAATATGAAAATGATAAAAAAACAACCAATCAAAAATATGGAATTTTCAATTTGTTATGATTTTTCAAACAATTAAGAAAAATGAATGAAATTAAAATGAAATAAATTTGGTTAGGGGTGCAATTGGTAATGATTTGCATTGGAAAATGAATGATGGGCCCAGACTGGGGGTACGCGTAGCAAGGCGCGCCTGGGCCCAGTGCATGCTCAGAAAATACAAAAAGAAAATAAAACGAAAACGGTGCAAAAAGCAAGAAAAGTTAGTTCAAATCATATGGGCCTGGATATTGGGGGTGTGGCTAGCAATTATCCTTTAAGCCCACCAGAGGACTTTAATGAAATGAGGCGTTTCATGGCCTCAGATTCCCTCTCGTTTCTACTTCAAATCCTGGCCGTTGGATGCGCTTTCTGGGTCAAAGTCTTGTGAATGATCCAACGCTCGTGGAACCATCTTCTCCAACGAGCTAGGGTTTCCACCATGATTGCCATGAACAAGCTTGCATGGACCAAACTTCAACACCCTCATACAACTTTGTTTCTCCATGAAATTCAGATCCATAAAAAGCAAAGTTGCTCTATTTTTCGAGCTGAATACAACCATGCTAATAATTCTCACTGAAACCAACTGAATCAAGAAACCCGATGGTACACTTCCATGGATACTCAAACTTCTAACTTCTTCTTTCTCCAATTTCTTGCCATCAAAATACTCACCTTGCATCACTGATTAACCTAAGCTAAACCACATGAATTAAAACCTCCTATTCTTCTAGTTCTATACACAAACAGTTGGTGTGCTCACATACCAAACTCCATGAAATGCTCTTAAACTCACCAGAATTATTCATCTGCCTATTCCTAACAGTTCTAACCTAAGGATTCTACATCATGCTATCTATTCTATGCTAATTCGAAGGAAATACCAACCTGGTAAAAATCTGAAAACAGATGGAGAAATCCTTGGATTCACAGCTAGCAATGCGTAGGACTTGATCAATGGCTATGGATCTTGGTTTTGTATGCACTAGTTCTTGCTTAAACACCTTGGATTCTTGTAACCAATTCCTTTTGCAATTTGGATGATAAACTTGTAGCACACGATTCTTGCACCAATTCACTTGGATCTTGCTTGCAATGTGATCTATGATGGATATAGAGTATGATAGGATCAATAATCTTGCAGAATGATGAAGAATTAGGAGGGTTTGAAAGAATTTGCAAAAATGCAAAATGGAATGAAACTTGGTGTTTTGGATCAAAATGAAGTGCAACCCCTTCATGGATCATCTCTAGGGTTTATATAGATGTCCATGGAAACATCTAGAACTTGCTAGAAACTTCTTGTACACCAATCCCTTGTGTTTTGGCATGTGTTACTTCTTTTATAAGCAAGCCATGATAACTTCCAAATTCTGAACTAAAATAAAAAATACACTATTGCCAATGGTCTCAAAACATTATTTCCATTCAAAATGACCTATAATTTCATCCCATTTGGACATGTTATGAAAAATCTCATTTTTAGGTCACTTTTATTCATTAAATTCACCTTTTAATTGACCAAATTTGCAATCTTGAGCTATGAGCATTTGCCAACTTCCATGACCACTTTTATAGACTCAAAATGTCATTTGGAAAAACTTTGATGTTGTGAAGTTTTTCATTTGAAGCTTCCTTGTATGAGTTTTAGGCATATGTTTGAAATGACCTGTAATTCTCAAATGACCAAAATAACCTTTGCTTGCCAAGGTCATAAGTAGAGTTCCACAAATCATATGAAGGCATACCATACCTTTCTAGAAAGCTAAGATCATTAGGAACAACTCTCATGTTTACCAGAAATCCATTTGAAAGCTCCTTGAGGGGTAAAAATTGCTTGGAAGTCAAGTAACTTTCACAGACAAAATTTCAGTGTCCTCAGATGACCTGTAACTTGCAAGAACCATAACTTGAGTTCTATAAATCTCCTTGATGCCTTCCACCACTCAAATTAAAGGTATTGAGATCCTCTACAAGTTTCATGTTGGCCAAGGATCCATTTGAAGCTTGCATTTTGAATTATCTTGCTTGGAAGTTTGACCTAAACCAGGGGATTTTACACAGAAACCCTAATTTAGAAACTTCTCTTCTTCTTGATTTCTCTTGATTTCTCTTTGGCACAACACCAAATCCATATCTAAATGTCAAATGATGAACCCCACATATTTCAAATAGGCCTTGATGCCCTTCAATCAAGCATTTGACCTAGGGTTGACCCAGGGTTGACCCAGATGAACCCTAGTTGACTGTCTTCAACTGCAACTCTTGTGATCACCTCAATGACTTGTCTCACTTTCAAAATGGCCCTATATTTCCTCCATGATGTCTATATACCCTCCATGCTCAATTCACAGCTCACAACTTCTTTGATGATCTTCAAATACACTCAAGATAGGAGAGAGATCCACTGCTTAATCCACTGACTTCTTAGATTTCAATTTCTTTCTGATGACTTGGATGAGATTGAATTTGAATAAGAACCTCTTGATAGGATCATAGAGATAAGAATAGTACTTGGTCCCTTGTTGGATGACTTGCTATGCTATGCTATGCAAATGATTAGACTATGTACATGACTTTCTATGCAAATGCTAATGCAACTGAAACATAAACCAAGTGAAGTAAGTTGAACAAATTTTAGGGTGCAACAGCTGCCCCTATTCAAGCGACTTGGACCCGACTGGGTGAAGCGCGAACGACCTTCAAACATTCGAGGTACGAGACGGTTGAATACTAAAAACCCGGAAATTTGCCAACCGCAGAAATAAACTGCACCACTGTTTGGGGAACAAATCTGATTTCAACTTCAACCACCTATGTAACGCCACAGGTACTGCACACTTTTCGCAAAACACATATGTCCACAACTGGACTCACTTTATCAACACAAGAAGAGAGGCAAATTTGTCAACACGAATAGAGATTCTGTTGTCACAGGAGTATCCTTGTCCACATCTGGACCCAAATTTCGCCAAATCACGAATAAGCACAAATCTGTCCACGTCAGGACTCACATTACGGAAAAATCCCGGCGCTTTCGCTGGGGAAACATTTTTGTCTAATCACAGGAAACTCCATCCGTCTATCCATACGGGCAAACCATCTGTCTAAACACCGGAAACTTCATCTGCCTATTCATACAGGAACATCATCTGTCTAAACACAGGAAACTTCATCCGCCTATTCATACGGGAACATCATCTGTCTACACACAGGAAACCCCATCTGCCTATCCATACGGGAACATCATCTGTCTAAACACAGGAAACTTCATCCGCCTATCCATACGGGAAAATCATCTGCCTAAACACAGGAAACTTCATCCGCCTATCCATACGGGAAAATCATCTGCCTAAACACAGGAAACTTCATCCGCCTATCCATACGGGAAAATCATCTGCCTAAACACAGGAAACTTCATCCGCCTATCCATACGGGAACATCATATGTCTAAACACAGGAAACTTCATCCGCCTATCCATACAGGAACATCATCTGTCTAAACACAGGAAACTTCATCCGCCTATCCATACGGGAAAATCATCTGCCTAAACACAGGAAACTTCATCCGCCTATCCATACGGGAAAATCATCTGCCTAAACACAGGAAACTTCATCCGCCTATCCATACGGGAACATCTCTGATACAGCTTTTCTGCCTATCTTTGCAGCAGCTAGCTCCATCGATCACATGGGTAACACAATAAGAGTCTAGTCTTCCAATTTTCAGTGCTGACATGGCAGCAAATCTGAGAAGGCCTCTACTGGGGATTTTCTGAATCCACACCGGCAGACACCTATTTTATCATGGGCGGCAACTCCCAAAAATCGATTCACAAAATCTTTTGATGTTGTCACAACAACAACCTTGAAGAAATACTCCGCTGGAGGGGTAAGAGAAACTTAACCAAGCAACTCTGTGGGGAATAATGCCAAAACTGACATTATCGTTGAATGTCTCACGCCGCGATCTTGAATGTTTGGTAATTAATTTGAGCAAGAGCTCTCTCCCCCTACAAGGAAAACAACACTAGAAACAAACGGGTTAACCAACCTGGTTTATGTTTCAAAATGCATATGTTTGACAATGGAGTAATGCTCCATTCGACATGGAAATGCTACACATTCTTATTTGGTAGATGCAAATGTGACACTATATGCCAATGCAAATGCAGACTCGAACTGCTGGGATACAGAAACCGCTTCAGCAAAATAAATGCTGAAGATAATGCCAACTTCGCTGAGGATAACCAGGTGCCACAGAATTATTCCAGCAAAATAAATGCTGGAAAAGTGAAGCCCGCTTCGCTGAGGAATAGCTGAATGCGCCAATCATGATTCGACCTCTGTTGGGGAGTGAACGGGTATCACACGGTATTCCGGCAAAATAAATGCCAGTACACACAGCCAACTCTGCCGGGGAAAGTCTTCTTTTTTTTAATCTTTGAGTTCCACTGGGGAGGAAAGAAAACACTTGCTGGAAAGAGAACTCCGCTGGGGACGAAACGATTCTCTTGGGGAAAATCAACTGACTCCGCTGGGGGAGAGTAAATGACCCTACTGGGAAGGGTAAACTGTCTAAGTACAGCTCACGAGTTGGAAATGTTAATCTTCTGAGGCTAAACCACTCTGCTCGGGATGGGGGATCCTTTTGGGGGACACCACACTGTCTGAATACAGCCTTTGATCTTGGAATCATTAATTTTGCTGAGAGTAAACAACCTTGCTGGAGAATGTCCTTCGGCTAAGCTGCGACTAGCTGGGGAGTTCGATCCTTCTTCAGTGAGGAACAACGTTATCTTGGAAGCGCGACCTGCGTGGGGATCGAGTCTTTCCGTTACGAGCTTCTGGTCCATACTGCAATCTTTTGATCGTCCACTTCATACGGCTACGAACCCTGAAACACCACAAACAAGACAAGACAAGTCTATGCAACCAAATCTATTCAGGCTAGTGTTAGTGACATTGTTTTCAGTTAATTCAAAGTTTTAGCAATTATTGGCAAGGGCCAGCGACGTTATACTCTTGCTAGTTTCATTAAACCTAGGCGTTTATCATGTACAAAACAGTAAAGAACCAGCATTAAATACTGAATAACATGTTTTATTGATTGGGCCCCTAAATGGGCAGAGTTTTGTACACGGGATGTAACTCCTGAAAAGAGGAAGCTACGCACAACAAATATACAAGTATGCACAGGAAGCATAAATATAATGACAAATCAAATTTGTACACATGTCGGCAACGGGATGCAGACGAACATCACGAGATGATCCTCCTATGACTCGCCCGACTCTAATGCTTTCCCGGTATCCACACTTCCGAAGAGATTGTATCTGATAATCGACCCTTCAAGTGTATCCTCCCGTGCCAATGCTCACTGCAGTATCAAATTCGGACCGCAATCATTTGCTTTTCAAATCCCTAACTTTTGCGTGAACCGCCCTTTACGGGTTTTCAGTTCACCGGGATACCCTTTTTTGCTGAAGTCGCCCAGTGTAGGTTTTCAACGTCGCGGGTGTACATTTTTTCAATTTTATCCATAACTTTTGCCCGAACCTTTCATTCTGTTTTTGGTTTGCCAGGATGCCCCATTTTTGCCTGGACTCTCTTTTTTCTGTCCAGCGGGTCAATTTCAAGCAAAGTATTTTTTAACTGCGTCCGAATTTACAGGCGACGTGAAGTCTTCACTGTCCATGGTGGACAACAACAAAGCTCCTCCTGAAAAGACTTTTCTGACAACGTATGGCCCTTCGTAGTTGGGGGTCCACTTGCCCCTGTGATCTGCCTGTGGCGGGAGAATCTTTTTCAGCACAAGGTCGCCCGTCTGAAAGCTCCGAGGATGTATCTTCTTATCATATGCTTTCTTCATTCGGCACTGGTACAAACGACCGTATGCTAGAGAAGCTAGCCTCTTCTCATCCATTAAACTTAGCTGGTTCAACCTGTCTTTCACCCATTCTGCCTTGTCTAATTGGACATCTCGTAATACTCTTAGGGAAGGAATCTCGACTTCCAATGGTAACACTGCTTCCATTCCATATACCAACGAGAACGGGGTTGCCCTGGTTGATGTGCGTACCGTCGTACGATAACCGTGCAAAGCAAAAGGTAGCATCTCATGCCAGTCCTTATAGGTCACCACCATCTTCTGAACAATCTTCTTTATATTCTTATTGGCCGCTTCAACAGCGCCATTCATCTTGGGTCGATAAGGGGAGGAGTTGTGATGCTCGATCTTAAAATTCTGACAGAGCTCCTTCATCATTTTGTTATTCAGGTTTGAAACGTTTTCGGTGATTAACCGCTCGGGGATCCCATATCTGCAAATGATATCTCTCTTGATGAATCTGGCTACCACCTGCTTAGTCACATTTGTGTAAGATGCCGCTTCCACCCACTTGGTGAAATAATCGATTGCTACTAGAATGAACCGGTGTCCATTAGAAGCCGTCGGCTCGATCTTTCCAATCATATCGATTCCCCACATCGAGAATGGCCATGGCGATGACATCACATTCAGAGGACTCGGAGGCACATGGATCTTATCTGCATAGATCTGACACTTGTGACACTTCCTCGCAAACTTGAAACAATCAGTTTCCATAGTCAGCCAATAATAACCTGCCCGCAGCAGCTTCCTCGTCATAGCATGCCCACCAGCGTGCGTACCAAATGTACCCTCATGTATTTCCTCCATGAGCAGCTTCGCCTCTTTTTCGTCTACACAACGTAGTAGCACCAGGTCGTGATTTCGTCTGTACAGGACACCGTCCGGATTCAGGTAGAAATTACCCGCCAATCTCCTGAGAGTCTTCTGATCGTGACTGGATGCCCCAGCCGGATACTCTTTATTCTTCAAGAAATTAAGGATATCAAAATACCACGGTTTATCATCAGATGCTTCGTCAATGGCAAATACGAAGGCAGGTCTGTCAAGCCGAGAGATAACAATTCTGGGAGCCTCATTCCTGAAGTTGACTTTGTACATGGAAGACAAAGTGGCCAGGGCGTCAGCCATCTGATTCTCTGCTCGCGGTACATGATGCAATTTAACCTTGTCAAAGAAAGGCAACAATCTCCTTGCGTTATTCATGTACGGTATCAAATTAGGCTGACGTGTCTCCCATTCTCCTTTTATTTGATTCACCACCAGAGCTGAGTCTCCGTATACATCCAGATTTTTGATTCGCAAATCAATGGCTTCTTCAAGCCCCATGATACAAGCTTCGTATTCGGCTTCATTATTGGTAATTGGAAAGGTCAATCGAGCAGTAAACGGGATGTGCGACCCGTGTGGAGTAGTGATAATTGCCCCTATTCCGCTACCGTAGGCGTTTACAGCTCCGTCAAAGATCAACTTCCATTTGGAACCCAATTCTGGTCCTTCGTCTGGCAACGGCTCTTCACAATCTTTCATCTTTAGGTACATGATATACTCGTCAGGAAAATCAAACCTCATCGATTGGTAGTCCTCAATAGGCTGCTCTGCCAAGTATTCAGACAATACACTCCCCTTTATAGCCTTTTGCGAGACATACTGGATGTCGTATTCAGTCAGAACCATCTGCCAACGGGCAATTCTCCCTGATAATGCCTGCTTTTCGAATACATATTTGATAGGATCCATCTTCGAGATGAGCATGGTTGTATGATTCAGCATGTATTGCCTCAAACGCTTGGCGGCCCAGGCTAGCGCGCAACAAGTTTTTTCGAAGCATTGAATATCGAGATTCACATTCAGTAAACTTCTTACTCAAGTAGTAGATCGCATGCTCTTTTCTTCCTGTCTCGTCGTGTTGACCGAGAACACAAACCATACTTCCCTCAAGAACTGTCAAATACATAATCAAGGGTCTCCCTGCCACTGGGGGTATCAAAATAGGAGGCTCCTGCAAATACTGCTTTATTTTATCGAACGCCTTTTGACAATTTTCATTCCACGTTACAGCTTGGTCTTTTTTTAACAGCTTGAATAATGGCTCACACGTAGCTGTCAGGTGAGATATGAACCGGGCGATGTAGTTCAACCTCCCTAAAAACCCGCGCACCTCTTTCTCTGTTCTAGGCGTCGGCATCTCTTGTATTGCTTTTATTTTTGCAGGATCAACCTCTATTCCTTTTTCGCTCACGATAAACCCCAGCAGTTTACCCGATCTCACCCCGAAGGTGCACTTGTTAGGGTTCAGTCTCAGCCTGAACTTCCTAAGCCTTTTTAATAACTTCAGCAGATTCACCAAATGCTCTTCCTCCGTCTGGGATTTGGCAATCATATCATCGACATAAACTTCGATCTCCTTATGCATCATATCATGGAAAAGAGTCATCATTGCACGCTGATACGTTGCCCCAGCATTCTTCAATCCGAAGGGCATCACTTTGTAACAAAATGTTCCCAAGGCGTTATGAAAGTAGTCTTCTCCATGTCTTCTGGCGCCATTTTAATCTGATTATAGCCCGAGAAGCCATCCATGAAGGAGAATACGGAGAATTGGGCAGTGTTGTCAACCAGCACATCGATGTGAGGAAGCGGAAAATCATCCTTCGGGCTCGCTTTATTCAAATCACGGTAATCTACGCACATTCTCACTTTCCCGTCTTTCTTTGGCACTGGTACAATGTTAGCGACCCATGAGGGATATTTTGTAACAGCTAGGAAACCAGCATCCCACTGCTTTTGAACCTCCTCCTTAATTTTCACTGCCATATCGAGTCTAGTTCTGCGAAGCTTCTGCTTGACCGGCGGGCACTCTTCTTTTAGCGGCAGGCGGTGCACAACCATATCTGTATCAAGCCCAGGCATGCCTTCATATGACCAAGAAAACACATCACTGTACTCTCTGAGCATTTCAACCAGTCTTCGCTTGACGTCGCTCTGCAGCGCGGCTCCTATACGGATATTCTTTTCAACCTCTTCCGACCCCAGGTTAATAATTTCGATGACCTCCTCATGAGGCAGAATGACTCGTTCTTCTTGCTTTACCAACCAAGACAATTCTTCGGGAACGTCGCCATCTTCAACATTCTCTTCTTCGGCCTGAAATACCGGGTGCTCAAAGTCGAGACGAGTCATAGGCGGTTCAATGATGTCATCTGAAAATGTTATCCTGCAAAAGGAATGGTTAAATGCTTCAAAATGTGTACAAAGCGAATAACCACGTTGCCATTTTATTGTAAAACACAAAACAGGAAAAATAGAGATCGCAATATTTGTACATGAAAAAAACGCCTTTTATTTAATGATTAAACAACGCAATGTACATAACAGCACGACCCTAAGCAAAAATCATGATGCCTCGGGTAAGACACCAGATTGTTCAACAATTAATAAAACAAAGTATTACTGTTTGAGAGTCACAGGTACAATCTCCTGAATAGACCAATTGCATAATCCTTGTCCTGGCACGCTTGGCTGAATCCAGGCTTCCATGTCGCAATCACTGTCTCCTTCTTCGGAATCTGAAACAGCATTGATGGCCTCGTGACACACTCCACTAGCGGTGATGGTTATCGGTCCTCTGAAACGGGGTGCTTCAGCAGCAGGCGTTGATGATGACAGTTGATATCCCAGCCCAAATCGGTCCATCTTCACGGGAATATCCAGCACCTTGCCCCAGCCCTTTGTCTTACCAGTCTCTACTAGAGCCTGAGCCTCCTTATATGACGAGACGGCTACCTCTGACGCTTTACTTGGCCCGGGACCTTTGTCTTTGATGCGCAACCCTTCAAAGGCTTGACAGGGTGTTTCATGAATCTCGCCGTCTACTTCTACATATTTGAATGATGACAGATGGCTAACCAATATATCTTCTTCTCCACAGACCGTGACCACACTGTCCCCCACCATGTATTTCAGCTTTTGGTGCAAGGTAGATGTGACTGCCCCAGCACCATGGATCCAGGGTCGTCCGAGAAGGCAGCTGTATACTGGCTGGATGTCCATAATATAAAATTCAGTTGCGAAAACCTCCGGCCCCACCTGTAGGGGTAATGTTATGGATCCAAAGACTGTTCTTCGTGTACCATCAAATGCCCTGACCACCAGGTCACTAGGCGTACAAAGGATTCCTCTGACATCCAGTTTCATCATTGCTTTCTTAGGCAGCACGTTTAAGGACGATCCGGTATCTACCAGTACATGAGACATGACTGATCCTCTACACTCAACAGAGACGTGCAATGCCATGTTATGCTCTCTCCCCTTCGGGGTCAAATCAAAGTCGGTAAGTCCCAAGCTATGGCCTGCGTTCACATGCGCCAACACCCCCTCCAGCTGATTCACGGAAACATCTTGGGGTACGAAGGAAGTATCCAGAACTTTCAACAATGCATTTCTGTGAGCTTCGAAACATAATAGCAACGACAGTATGGATATCTTTGACGGCGTCTGTTGAAGGTGCTCAACAATCTTATAATCGCTCTTACGAATAAGGCGCATGAACTCTTCCACATCCTTCGATGACATTTCTTTTTCGTTCCTCTGCATAGGGCCAGTCTCATTCATCTTTCCTTTTCCTTTCGCCAGTCGTTCAGCCTCTACCTCAGGCGATATGAAGATTCTCCCACTTCTCGTCATACCTCCGGTACCGACGACATTGTCTACAACCTCAACTGGCTGTTTATTAACATCAATTTTCACCCCATCACAGTATACTTCCAACCCATAGGTCCAGGGGACTGCCTTAGTGCTCTCATAAGGGATTGGTCCTGCCTTGGTGATAGTGATTGGCGGTCGCTTGGCCGGCGCCGTTATAGTTATCGTTTTTCGGGGAACCGTCACAGTAGCGACATCACTTTGCTTGTCTGCTAATACCTCTGCAGGTTCTTCAACTGCCGTTCTGTCGAATTGCAATGTGCCTCCATCTATTAAGGTCTGAATACCCTTCTTCAATTCATCACAACCCCCAGCTTGGGTCCAACACTCTAAACAATACTCGTCGCAACCTGGATACACACCTCCTTGCAATAACCTTCTCTTTATCTCGCACAACGGTGTCTTGAGGTCGTCAACATTCATAATCAAGTTCAAGCCCTCCTCAGTTAAAATGGCATTTGCCCCATGGTTGGGCATGGGCTTTTGTACTATGTTCGGACCCGCCTGTCCAAAATTGATAGCCTTACTATCCAATAGATCCTGTACCACATGCTTGAACGCGTGGCAACTCTCTACATCATGGCCCGGAGCCCCGGAGTGGAATTCACAGTGCTTGCTTGCGTCAAAGCCGTACGGAGGAGTGCCCGTTACTGGCGCCATAGTTCTCTTTTCCATCAAGTTCAAACCCAGTAACGTCTGTAGCAATTCTGCATACGTTGAAGGAGGCGTTTCAAACACCCTCCTTGGTCTGCCCCCCTGGACTCTACGCTGGGCAGTATGTGCCCCCTATTGTGGCTGCTGTTGCTGTTGTTGTTGTTGAATTGGTTGTTGCTGAAATGGAATAGTAACACTTGCCACCTGCTGCGACTGATTGTACTGGTTTCGACCTCTGCCCCGGCCTCGGCCTCGGCCCCCGAACACTGCACTTGCATCACCTTGACGGCGCCCACCGAAAGCCCTTCTGTTACTGCCAGCTGAAGTGGATTCCTCAGCTTGGAATCTTCCCTGTTTAATGTTGCTTTCAATCTTATCACCCATCAGGATTAAGTCTGAGAAACTGCCCAAGGAAGTATGAAACAACTTGTCATAAAACATACCGGTAAATGTTCCTATGAACATATCATTCATTTCTTTGTCCTCCAAAGGAGGATGAACTCGAGCAGCCATGTCGCGCCATCTCTGCGCATACTCTTTAAAGCTCTCGCCCTTCTTCTGGGATAATCCCTGCAATTGGACCCGGTTGGGTGCCAAGTCACTGTTGTACTTATAGTGAGCCACAAATGCTTCAGCCAGCTGCTTCCATGTCTTTATCTGAGTTGGTTCCAATCCCATATACCACTCAAGGGAAGGACCAGACAAGCTATCTTGAAAGAAATGCATCAGCATCCTCTCATCGTTTGAATACGCCGACATCTTTCTATAGTATGACCGTACGTGCACTTTTTCCAGGTATCCCCCTTATACTTGTCGAATGTGGGAGCTTTGAATTTTATTGGTACCCTCAGGCCAGGCACCAGACCCATTGTAGTCATATCTAAGCCAACAGCGCTTTGATTCACGACCCCCTTCATCTGCTCCTCGAGCATCTTAATTCTCTGAGAGTCATCCATAGGACCTTCGAAACCTCCACCGGAGAAAGCATCCTCTTGCTGATCTTCTAGCCAATTACCGTTCCCAGTTCTGTATCCATCGAATCCGTTGTTACAGCCAACTCTAGTCTGATTCACTACAGGGCCTCGCCCCCTGTTACCATACCCCGGAGCGACTCCTGTAGGTCCAAAAGCCATTAATCCAGCGCCATTTCCATTTCCGAATCCGCCATAACCCTGATTAGTCATACCAAATCCATCCTATCCGAAGCCTTGAGCATTGAAGCCGTACTTCCCAGCATGATCAAACCCCTGGTCATTGAAGCCGAATCCATTATTATCGAAGCCATTACCTCCCATATTATCACCCAGGTTGACATCTCCGAGCCCAACGTTGTTGACGACAGTCTCGTTACCGATTCCAACGTTACCGTTCCCGGTGGCAGTGTCGTTGTTCACATTGACAGCAGGTATGTTTACCACAGGTGGAGCCACCGGTGTGGGAGTACCATCCCCGTGAATAGTGTCGACTCGCCCAGAATGATGGTCTTCATTTCCGTGCCCAGCATTTCTTACCAACAAAGGCTGCACCAAAGCTTGCAAATTCTCCTGGCCTTTCGCAATGGTCTCCATTGTCTGCATGAATAGCGCCAGCTTCTCACGCATGTCCTGCATTTCATTCTGCATCTGATCCATAATTCTTCGACAGTTGGTACGAGTGGAGTATCGGTGCGGGCGCTGACTTTCAATCCTGAAAAGACCTGGTACAGTGCAGGAAATGAGATACCATTCAATAATCACCTGTAATGCAATATGAATGGGAATGCAATGCAATATGTGTTTGTGCATTAGGGAATGTCATTCCCCGATTCTAGTGCGAATGTGCCAGTGCGGTGACAGTGACAGCAATACGAAGTTCGGAGCCGAACCATAGAAAACACCTCATATATTGCAGAGAAATACATTAAGCCAAGAATACCATATCAATGAGTGTACAATAAGAAGGCATGACCTCGACCAACAATCCTGGTGATGGTCAGCACAAATGCAAATAAAGCATACACACTAATATATGAAATGGTCAAGTACTCCCATAGGCCTGGTATTCCTCTAATAACTTCTTAGTCTCTGGATGACTTGGTCGGGTAAGCATACCCTCAACAAGTAGATCTCTTCGCTTGAGAACACGTCGCAAATCACCAGCGGATTCTTCCCATGCCCCTTCCCCGAAGCGATCCTCGAGCTTCCGCTTCTGAGACACAGCTTCTTTCTTGCCTTCGATGGCCTTGTTCAATGCATTCTGGAGACTATATCTGGCCATTACCTCCTCTTCATACTTCTTAGTGCTAGCCTTCAACTGTTCTTCGAGTTCAGAAATTTGCTGCTTCAATTTGTCTTCCCTCTTTTTGTTGTTGGTTAGCGTAGCATTCCACGTCTTGTTACAAGAAGAGATTTCCCGGTGGGCGGCATCAAGTGCTTTCTTTTTGGACTCCAACATGTCATGAGAGCTTCTGAATTCTTTCCCCAGGCGTTCCCGCTTCTTTTTCTCTTCAGTCAGTTCAGCCCCTAGCCTGTTTACTAACTCGATCTGCTGTTGGAAAGAATGCACAACCTTGTTCTTCTCACTACGTATCTGAGCCAGTTCCTCTTCTAACCCTTCATTGATCTTCATCAAGGCCTCCTTTTCTTTTACAACTCGCTCGTAGACCTCCATAGTAACAGTGGTTGGTTCTTCCTCAGGCATATGAACAGGGACTGGTGCAGCTGGAAATGGCATCAGCAACTGTCTTGCTCTCTCTTGGATCCAAACTTTGTATGGTACATAATCCTGACAATCATTCTTCCCCAACAATGGTTTCCCTCTTCTGTTGATACGCATCCAGGCATGCTGAAGCTTGGCTAGTAACTCTCCATTCAAACCACCGGTGAAGTACATAGATTCCTGTACTTCCTCCTCCTGAGGTGGGTTCTTCAACGCGTATCCAAACTGGCGAACAAATAGAGACAGATTGTAATTGATGCACCCTTTTCTTCCTATCAACGGAACATTAGGATACCCAGAACAACTGAAAATAAGCTCAGACCCCAACAAGTCTCGGTCAAACCACTCAATGTCTTCAGAAGATAGTCTCATCAGGCGCTCTGGCCAGTCAGTTGTAGTTGCACTATCTACAAAAGGTCCTTTCAGGGGGAGATGGCTCTTAAACCACATGTACAACAAAGGCACACAACAAGAGACGTTCTTGCCTCTCCTATTCTCATTTCTGTAGTGCATCAAATGGTAGAAGTCCCCGATCAATGTGGGTACAGGGTTGCCAGCAGCAAACAAATGAAATGCATCCATGTCCACGAAGTTCGGGAAATTGGGAAACAACACTATCCCATAAATGCACAGAGCCAGAACAGCGTTAAAGACTACCCAACATCCATTCTTGGCATATTCCTGAGCCTTACCAATCAGAAACTGGAGAGAGAAATCTGGAACCCCGCGCCAAGAAGTCATCAACAGCTCAGAAGCATTCATGTGCAAGACTTTAGCTAAGTCCTCCAACTTGGGCTCAGCGGCAGAGTGAATAAAAGGAACCTTATTCTGTACTGGCAGCTCAGTAAACTCTGCATACTCTTCCATGGTAGGCCCCAAAATAAAGTCAGCGAATGTGAAACATCTCAAAGCAGGGTCATAGAATTGCATCAGTGTATACAACCCATTCAGTTCATCATCAGTTGGTTTGCGAACCAACCTCAACAGCCTTCCGTAACTCTGCCTGAAGCTTCTACGGACATCCTCATCAGCAAGAGAAATTAGACCCAGGAAGGGAGTAATATCAGGGATAGGTAACTTGTAGGCAACTGTCATCCTCAAACCAGCCATGATCAATACTCAGAAGTCCGGACACTAGAACCAGGGAATATGCAAATGCACCTGCAGCACAAACACACGTTAATGGGATGCAATGATAATGGTTATGCAAACAATGCAATGCAAATAAAATGCAACAGGGACCAAATGCCATGGCTGAGAAGCCTGAACCATATCAAAAAGTCTCAGATAGACCCTCCAGAATTCCTCAAACCCTGGTCTTAGATAGACCCAATACAAAGCTCCAACACTGGTCTCTGATAGACCCCATAACATAACTCTGACTGGTCTCTAACAGACCCCATATCATAACTCCAACTGGTCTCTGCTAGACCTCTCAACTATCCATAAATACCCAGGATCTCAGATCAATAAACAACCGGTATCTGAAGGTCTAGTTACCTGCATAACCCAAACCCTCTCACAGGTAGGTGTCCTAGTAACTGACAATGGTATGGCATCCTATGCGGTCGTCGGCGTCACAGACTTTCAGGGTTGATGATACGGTTCCCAGAAGGAGTGGCATCATCAAATCCTGAAGAGGCCTCACTTAGCCAACTTCCAAATGATCGGTTCCCTGAGTCGACAATCCAACTAACCAGCAACCCGAGCCACCCAAAGGGCAGGACAGGAGGCCAACCAGAAGAACCTCGTCTGAGTGTGGATTTCACGGGACACTAGGACATGCAAAGCACGTGCGCGCCCACTAATTTCCACTCTAATTCTAGGTGCACTCAAGCCCAGGTCCGACTTATCTCTCAATCATGGAACACCCGTCACACCCCAATACAGCAATAATAACAATAATATAATGTTGAAGGTAAATGACAGAAATATAAATCCATACAAAATCCTCGACGGGAAAACAAGCGCTATGATTGACTCGCTTAAGGGACGTTGGATCCCAAATGCATAAGGAACTATCGCAGTCCTTAGCAGCCAGGGGACGTTGGATCCCCAACAGAGTCGCCAGCTGTCGCTACTGCGAAAATCGGCGTCGGCTGAACAGAAGAGTCGCCACCGTGCGTTATTTATCCCAAATAGGGGAAAGGAAACGCTCGAGGTAAACCTACCGCAAAATGGGGAAAGGAATGGTCATCGCAACCAAAACCTGGATTCGGGAGTCGGTTACGCAAGGGGAAGGTATTAGCACCCCTCACGTCCGTCGTACTCGACGGGATCCACGCTTGTGTTCTAGTACAGATTGTTATTCTATCTATTCGACAGGTCTGGGGTTAGAAGAAAATAAAACGACTCGGCAAAGTATCGTACTTTATGCCTACGTATTCCCGTCTGGAACGAGAAATCAGAGCCAACGTAGTTCGCCTACCTACGGGAAAGGAGGGGAAGGTTGCTCGCTAGGATATCGCATCCTATGCCTACGTACTTTCATACGGCATGAAAGATCAGAGCAAACATAGTTCGGGCCACGTACGACACAAGTCTGTCTTGATTGCTTTTATCTCCTTCTAAAAAAGGGTTTTCCTGATTACTGGTCCAAGCGGACAAAAATGACGTTTTGATGAGTTCACATTCTTTTATGGAAGAAGTGTCTTTTATTGGATTTGAAATCTTATTGTGTTTTTCTGTTTGTTTTGAGAAAGAAGAGACAGAACTCTAACCTACGGTTGAAAAGGGAATCAAGCTAACCTAATGTTATCATGCATGGGTTAAGACCTAGTGTCTATCATGCTCCTCTCTTGCGCAGAGAGAAACAGAGATCCTAAGGGGATAAACAGAAACAGAAATAATAGCAAATATACAATAAAGCAGTAAAATGCATGAATGCAGCAATACAAGCGAGGCAAGGGAGTCCCACTCAACCTCGAACCTAGAAAACAACAGGCAAAAGTGAACAAGATTCACTTTCAACCTAACAGGTTAATGGCAAACAATACAGTCCAGGAAATTCAAACAATACATCAAGAATTATAAACAGCAAAAATAAACAGCAAACAGCAGGCTTCATCAACATCTGTCTTCAACTCATCTTCAAACATCTACAAGCTCCAAGCAAGCATCAGTCTTCATCTTCACAGCCTTCAAGCAAGGTCTCTATCTTCAATCCTTCAGTGCTTTTCTTCAAGTCTCACTCTCCAAGATGAGGAACAGTTAAGAGGATGAACTGGAATGTTAAACAGTTAGTTGACCACAAAAGGTGGCAAACAGACTGTTAACAATATGTAGAATGTTTCTCTCAAGAGTTCTATCTCTTAGACACTGTCACCAAGCCTTCCAAAGGAAGGGGGTGAGTGTCCTAGAGAGACTCTGCATCATAGAGAGGGATGGAGGCAAACAAGACCTTCCATGTTTATGAAGCAAGTTTCTATTCTAGAGCTCTACCTAGCTCCTAGATCCTATAACCTTCAACAGTTGCCAACAAGATATACTCCTCATCAACTCTGGAAATGGGTCTTCATTCCTTTTGTCTTCAATGGGCTTCATCAACAAAGTCTTCAACTCAAACCCAAGCCCCAAACAAGCCCAATACCCCACACAGTCAAATAATAACCCTAGAGAGGGCACACCACACAATCAAGCAAATACAAGCAATATACTAATAGTAATAGTAGAATAGGGGAAGCCTAATATTTTCTAAGGGATCTATTATTTACCCATAATACCCCTATAGTCCCATCATTTAATTTGTCCTAAAGAAAACCCAAAAGAAAATTTGTTTTGTTAAACCTACATTATATTCACAACCCTAAATGATTAGCCTAATGTTTTCTAACTAAACTACCTAAAATAAGTCCTAAAAAAAATGGTATAAAAAATCAAGGGGACACCTAAAATATGTATCTAGTTATGCTAAAAAATCTGGCCTAAAAAGATTATGAGAACCACCTAAAAGAAATTCTACAAAACTATATACAAATTAAATCTATTAAAAAGGCATTAAAAGAGAAAATATGTAAAAAATATTAAAAGAAAATAAAATGGAAATTTTATTACATGATATTTTTCTACCCAAAAATATGAAAATGATAAAAAAACAACCAATCAAAAATATGGAATTTTCAATTTGTTATGATTTTTCAAACAATTAAGAAAAATGAATGAAATTAAAATGAAATAAAGTTGGTTAGGGGTGCAATTAGTAATGATTTGCATTGGAAAATGAATGATGGGCCCAGACTGGGGGTGCGCGTAGCAAGGCGCGCCTGGGCCCAGTGCATGCTCAGAAAATACAAAAAGAAAATAAAACGAAAACGGTGCAAAAAGCAAGAAAAGTTAGTTCAAATCATATGGGCCTGGATATTGGGGGTGTGGCTAGCAATTATCCTTTAAGCCCACCAGAGGACTTTAATGAAACGAGGCGTTTCATGGCCTCATATTCCCTCTCGTTTCTACTTCAAATCCTGGCCGTTGGATGCGCTTTCTGGGTCAAAGTCTTGCGAATGATCCAACGCTCGTGGAACCATCTTCTCCAACGAGCTAGGGTTTCCACCATGATTGCCATGAACAAGCTTGCATGGACCAAACTTCAACACCCTCATACAACTTTGTTTCTCCATGAAATTCAGATCCATAAAAAGCAAAGTTGCTAATTTTTCGAGCTGAATACAACCATGCTAATAATTCTCACTGAAACCAACTGAATCAAGAAACCCGATGGTACACTTCCATGGATACTCAAACTTCTAACTTCTTCTTTCTCCAATTTCTTGCCATCAAAATACTCACCTTGCATCACTGATTAACCTAAGCTAAACCACATGAATTAAAACCTCCTATTCTTCTAGTTCTATACACAAACAGTTGGTGTGCTCACATACCAAACTCCATGAAATGCTCTTAAACTCACCAAAATTATTCATCTGCCTATTCCTAACAGTTCTAACCTAAGGATTCTACATCATGCTATCTATTCTATGCTAATTCGAAGGAAATACCAACCTGGTAAAAATCTGAAAACAGATGGAGAAATCCTTGGATTCACAGCTAGCAATGCTTAGGACTTGATCAATGGCTATGGATCTTGGTTTTGTATGCACTAGTTCTTGCTTAAACACCTTAGATTCTTGTAACCAATTCCTTTTGCAATTTGGATGATAAACTTGTAGCACACGATTCTTGCACCAATTCACTTGGATCTTGCTTGCAATGTGATCTATGATGGATATAGAGTATGATAGGATCAATAATCTTGCAGAATGATGAAGAATTGGGAGGGTTTGAAAGAATTTGCAAAAATGCAAAATGGAATGAAACTTGGTGTTTTGATTCAAAATGAAGTGCAACCCCTTCATGTATCAGCTCTAGGGTTTATATAGATGTCCATGGAAACATCTAGAACTTGCTAGAAACTTCTTGTACACCAATCCCTTGTGTTTTGGCATGTGTTACTTCTTTTATAAGCAAGCCATAATAACTTCCAAATTCTGAACTAAACTCAAAAATCCATTATTGCCAATGGTCTCAAAACATTATTTCCAATCAAAATGACCTATAATTTCATCCCATTTGGACATGTTATGAAAAATCTCATTTTTAGGTCACTTTTATTCATTAAATTCACCTTTTAATTGACAAAATTTGTAATCTTGAGCTATGAGCATTTGCCAACTTCCATGACCACTTTTCTAGACTCAAAATGTCATTTGGAACAACTTTTATGTTGTGAAGTTTTTCATTTGAAGCTTCCTTGTATGAGTTTTAGGCATATGTTTGAAATGACCTGTAATTCTCAAATGACCAAAATACCCTTTGCTTGCCAAGGTCATAAGTAGAGTTCCACAAATCAGATGAAGGCATACCATACCTTTCTAGAAATATAAGATCATGAGGAACAACTCTCATGTTGACCAGAAATCCATTTGAAATCTCCTTGAGGGGTAAAAATTGCTTGGAAGTCAAGTAACTTTCACAGACAAAATTTCAGGGTCCTCAGATGACCTGTAACTTGCAAGAACCATAACTTGAGTTCTATAAATCTCCTTGATGCCTTCCACCACTCAAATTAAAGGTCTTGAGATTCTCTAAAAGTTTCATGTTGCCCAAGGATCCATTTGAATCTTTCATTTTGAATTATCTTGCTTGGAAGTTTGACCTAAACCAGGGGATTTTACACAGAAACCCTAATTTAGAAACTCCTCTTCTTCTTGATTTCTCTTGATTTCTCTTTGGAACAACACCACATCCATATCTACATGTCAAATGATGAACCCCACATCTTTCAAATAGTCCTTGATGCCCTTCAATCAAGCATTTGACCTAGGGTTGACCCAGGGTTGACCCAGATGAACCCTAGTTGACTGTCTTCAACTGCAACTCTTGTGATCACCTCAATGACTTGTCTCACTTTCAAAATGGCCCTATATGTCCTCCATGATGTCTATATACCCTCCATGCTCAATTCACAGCTCACAACTTCTTTGATGATCTTCAAATACACTCAAGATAGGAGAGAGATCCACTGCTTAATCCACTGACTTCTTAGATTTCAATTTCTTTCTGATGACTTGGATGAGATTGAATTTGAATAAGAACCTCTTGATAGGCTCATAGAGATAAGAATAGTACTTGGTCCCTTGTTGGATGACTTGCTATGCTATGCTATGCAAATGATTAGACTATGTACATGACTTTCTATGCAAATGCTAATGTAACTGAAACATAAACCAAGTGAAGTAAGTTGAACAAATTTTAGGGTGCAACACCTTTTGGTGGCGGGTCTGTCATTTTGTCGATGTCAGATTGTGTGAGTGTGTTTTGCTCTATCATCCTTTTGGTGGTAGTAGCCGGTGTGAGTTTGCTACGACATTATTTTGTTGGTGGGTCTGCAATTTCGTCGATCTCAGATTATGCAAGTGTTTTTCTTGAACATCCTTTTGGTGGTAGTAGCCGATGTGAGTTTGCTCTGTCATCCTTTTGGTGGTGGGTCTGTCATTTTTTCGATATCAGATTGTGCGAGTGTGTTTTGCTCTATCATCCTTTTGGTGGTAGTAGCCGGTGTGAGTTTGCTCCGTCATCCTTTTTGTGGTGGGTCTGTCATTTTTTCGATGTCAGATTGTGCGAGTGTGTTTTGCTCTATCATCCTTTTGGTGGTAGTAGCTGGTGTGAGTTTACTCAATAATCCTTTTGGTGGTGGGTCTGTCATTTCATCGATGTCAGATTGTGCGAGTGTATTTTGCTCTATCATCCTTTCAGTGATAGTAGCCAGTGTGAGTTCCCTCTGTTATCCTTTTGGTGGTGGGTTTGTCATTTTGTCGATGTCAGATTGTGTGAGTGTGTTTTGCTCTATCATCCTTTTGGTGGTAGTAGCCAGTGTGAGTTTGCTACGTCCTTATTTTGGTGATGGCTTTGTAAGTTCGTCGATGTCAGATTGTTGCTTGAACATCCTTTTGGTCGTAGTAGCCGGTGTGAGTTTGCTCCGTCATCCTTTTGGTGGTGGGTCTGTCATTTCGTCGATGTCAGATTGTGCGAGTGTGTTTTGCTCTATCATCCTTTTGGTGGTAGTAGCCGGTGTGAGTTCGCTCCTACATCCTTTTGGTGGTGGGTGTGTCATTTCGTCGATGTCAGATTGTGCGATTGTTTTGCTCTATCATTCTTTTTGTGGTAGTAGCCGGTGTGAGTTTGTTCAGTCATCCTTTTGGCGGTGAGTCTGTCATTTCATCGATGTCAGATTGTGCGAGTGTGTTTTGCTCGATCATCCTTTTGGTGGTAGTAGCTGGTGTGAGTTTGCTCAATAATCCTTTTGGTGGTGGGTCTGTCATTTCATCGATGTCAGATTTTGCGAGTGTATTTTGCTCTATCATCCTTTTAGTGATAGTAGCTAGTGTGAGTTCGCTCCGTTATCCTTTTGGTGGCGGGTCTGTCATTTTGTCGATGTCAGATTGTGTGAGTGTGTTTTGCTCTATCATCCTTTTGGTGGTAGTAGCCGGTGTGAGTTTGCTACGTCATTATTTTGGCGGTGGGTCTGCAATTTCGTCGATGTCAGATTGTGCAAGTGTTTTTCTTGAACATCCTTTTGGTGGTAGTAGCCGGTGTGAGTTTGCTCCGTCATCCTTTTGGTGGTGGGTCTGTCATTTTGTCGATGTCAGATTGCGCGAGTGTGTTTTGCTCTATCATCCTTTTGGTGGTCGTAGCCGGTGTGAGTTCGCTCCGTCATCCTTTTTGTGGTGGGTCTGTCATTTTTTCGATGTCAGATTGTGCGAGTGTGTTTTGCTCTATCATCCTTTTGGTGGTAGTAGCTGGTGTGAGTTTGCTCAATAATCCTTTTGGTGGTGGGTCTGTCATTTCATCGATGTCAGATTGTGCGAGTGTATTTTGCTCTATCATCCTTTCAGTGATAGTAGCCAGTGTGAGTTCCCTCTGTTATCCTTTTGGTGGTGGGTTTGTCATTTTGTCGATGTCAGATTGTGTGAGTGCGTTTTGCTCTATCATCCTTTTTGTGGTAGTAGCCGGGGTGAGTTTGCTACGTCCTTATTTTGGTGATGGCTTTGTAAGTTCGTCGATGTCAGATTGTTGCTTGAACATCCTTTTGGTGGTAGTAGCCGGTGTGAGTTTGCTCCGTCATCCTTTTGGTGGTGGGTCTGTCATTTCGTCGATGTTAGATTGTGCGAGTGTGTTTTGCTCTATCATCCTTTTGGTGGTAGTAGCCGGTGTGAGTTCGCTCCTTCATCCTTTTGGTGGCGGTTCTGTCATTTCGTCGATGTCAGATTGTGCGATTGTTTTGCTCTATCATTCTTTTTGTGGTAGTAGCCGGTGTGAGTTTGTTCAGTCATCCTTTTGGCGGTGAGTTTGTCATTTCATCGATGTCAGATTGTGCGAGTGTGTTTTGCTCGATCATCCTTTTGGTGGTAGTAGCTGGTGTGAGTTTGCTCAATAATCCTTTTGGTGGTGGGTCTGTCATTTCATCGATGTCAGATTTTGCGAGTGTATTTTGCTCTATCATCCTTTTAGTGATAGTAGCCAGTGTGAGTTCGCTCCGTTATCCTTTTGGTGGCGGGTCTGTCATTTTGTCGATGTCAGATTGTGTGAGTGTGTTTTATTCTATCATCCTTTTGGTGGTAGTAGCCGGTGTGGGTTTGCTACGTCATTATTTTGGTGGTGGGTCTGCAATTTCGTCGATGTCAGATTGTGCAAGTGTAATTCTTGAACATCCTTTTGGTGGTAGTAGCCGGTGTGAGTTTGCTCCGTCATCCTTTTGGTGTTGGGTCTATCATTTCGTCGATGTCAGATTGTGCGAGTGTGTTTTGCTCTATCATCCTTTTGGTGGTAGTAGCCGGTGTGAGTTCGCTCCGTCATCCTTTTGGTGGTGGGTCTGTCATTTCGTCGATGTCAGATTGTGCGATTGTTTTGCTCTATCATTCTTTTTGTGGTAGTAGCCGGTGTGAGTTTGTTCAGTCATCCTTTTGGCTGTGAGTCTGTCATTTCATCGATGTTAGATTGTGCGAGTGTGTTTTGCTCGATCATCCTTTTGGTGGTAGTAGCTGGTGTGAGTTTGCTCAATAATCCTTTTGGTGGTGGGTCGGTCATTTCATCGATGTCAGATTTTGCTCTATCATGCTTTTAGTGATAGTAGCTAGTGTGAGTTCGCTCCGTTATCCTTTTGGTGGCGGGTCTGTCATTTTGTCGATGTCAGATTGTGTGAGTGTGTTTTGCTCTATCATCCTTTTGGTGGTAGTAGCCGGTGTGAGTTTGCTACGTCATTATTTTGGCGGTGGGTCTGCAATTTCGTCGATGTCAGATTGTGCAAGTGTTTTTCTTGAACATCCTTTTGGTGGTAGTAGCCGGTGTGAGTTTGCTCCGTCATCCTTTTGGTGGTGGGTCTGTCATTTTGTCGATGTCAGATTGCGCGAGTGTGTTTTGCTCTATCATCCTTTTGGTGGTCGTAGCCGGTGTGAGTTCGCTCCGTCATCCTTTTTGTGGTGGGTCTGTCATTTTTTCGATGTCAGATTGTGCGAGTGTGTTTTGCTCTATCATCCTTTTGGTGGTAGTAGCTGGTGTGAGTTTGCTCAATAATCCTTTTGGTGGTGGGTCTGTCATTTCATCGATGTCAGATTGTGCGAGTGTATTTTGCTCTATCATCCTTTCAGTGATAGTAGCCAGTGTGAGTTCGCTCCGTTATCCTTTTGGTGGCGGGTCTGTCATTTTGTCGATGTCAGATTGTGTGAGTGTGTTTTATTCTATCATCCTTTTGGTGGTAGTAGCCGGTGTGAGTTTGCTACGTCATTATTTTGGTGGTGGGTCTGCAATTTCGTCGATGTCAGATTGTGCAAGTGTAATTCTTGAACATCCTTTTGGTGGTAGTAGCCGGTGTGAGTTTGCTCCGTCATCCTTTTGGTGTTGGGTCTATCATTTCGTCGATGTCAGATTGTGCGAGTGTGTTTTGCTCTATCATCCTTTTGGTGGTAGTAGCCGGTGTGAGTTCGCTCCGTCATCCTTTTGGTGGTGGGTCTGTCATTTCGTCGATGTCAGATTGTGCGATTGTTTTGCTCTATCATTCTTTTTGTGGTAGTAGCCGGTGTGAGTTCGCTCCGTCATCTTTTTTGTGGTGGGTCTGTCATTTTTTCGATGTCAGATTGTGCGAGTGTGTTTTGCTCTATCATCCTTTTGGTGGTAGTAGCTGGTGTGAGTTTTCTCAATAATCCTTTTGGTGGTGGGTCTGTCATTTCATCGATGTCAGATTGTGCGAGTGTATTTTGCTCTATCATCCTTTCAGTGATAGTAGCCAGTGTGAGTTCCCTCTGTTATCCTTTTGGTGGTGGGTTTGTCATTTTGTCGATGTCAGATTGTGTGAGTGTGTTTTGCTCTATCATCCTTTTGGTGGTAGTAGCCGGTGTGAGTTTGCTACGTCCTTATTTTGGTGATGGCTTTGTAAGTTCGTCGATGTCAGATTGTTGCTTGAACATCCTTTTGGTGGTAGTAGCCGGTGTGAGTTTGCTCCGTCATCCTTTTGGTGGTGGGTCTGTCATTTCGTCGATGTCAGATTGTGCGAGTGTGTTTTGCTCTATCATCCTTTTGGTGGTAGTAGCCGGTGTGAGTTCGCTCCGTCATCCTTTTGGTGGTGGGTCTGTCATTTCGTCGACGTCAGATGGTGCGATTGTTTTGCTCTATCATTCTTTTTGTGGTAGTAGCCGGTGTGAGTTTGTTCAGTCATCCTTTTGGCTGTGAGTCTGTCATTTCATCGATGTCAGATTGTGCGAGTGTGTTTTGCTCGATCATCCTTTTGGTGGTAGTAGCTGGTGTGTGTTTGCTCAGTAATCCTTTTGGTGGTGGGTCTGTCATTTCATCGATGTCAGATTTTGCGAGTGTATTTTACTCTATCATCCTTTTAGTGATAGTAGCCAGTCTGAGTTCGCTCCGTTATTCTTTTGGTGGCGGGTCTGTCATTTTGTCGATGTCAGATTGTGTGAGTGTGTTTTGCTCTATCATCCTTTTGGTGGTAGTAGCCGGTGTGAGTTTGCTACGTCATTATTTTGGTTGTGGGTCTGCAATTTCGTCGATGTCAGATTGTGCAAGTGTTTTTCTTGAACATCCTTTTGGTGGTAGTAGCCGGTGTGAGTTTGCTCTGTCATCCTTTTGGTGGTGGGTCTGTCATTTTGTCGATGTCAGATTGCGCAAGTGTGTTTTTCTCTATCATCCTTTTGGTGGTCGTAGCCGGTGTGAGTTCGCTCCGTCATCCTTTTTGTGGTGGGTCTGTCATTTTTTCGATGTCAGATTGTGCGAGTGTGTTTTGCTCTATCATCCTTTTGGTGGTAGTAGCTGGTGTGAGTTTGCTCAATAATCCTTTTGGTGGTGGGTCTGTCATTTCATCGATGTCAGATTGTGCGAGTGTATTTTGCTCTATCATCCTTTCAGTGATAGTAGCCAGTGTGAGTTCCCTCTGTTATCCTTTTGGTGGTGGGTTTGTCATTTTGTCGATGTCAGATTGTGTGAGTGTGTTTTGCTCTATCATCCTTTTGGTGGTAGTAGCCGGTGTGAGTTTGCTACGTCCTTATTTTGGTGATGGCTTTGTAAGTTCGTCGATGTCAGATTGTTGCTTGAACATCCTTTTGGTGGTAGTAGCCGGTGTGAGTTTGCTCCGTCATCCTTTTGGTGGTGGGTCTGTCATTTCGTCGATGTCGGATTGTGCAAGTGTGTTTTGCTCTATCATCCTTTTGGTGGTAGTAGCCGGTGTGAGTTTGCTCCGTCATCCTTTTGGTGGTGGGTCTGTCATTTCGTCGACGTCAGATTGTGCGATTGTTTTGATCTATCATTCTTTTTGTGGTAGTAGCCGGTGTGAGTTTGTTCTGTCATCCTTTTGGCTGTGAGTTTGTCATTTCATCGATGTCAGATTGTGCGAGTGTGTTTTGCTCTATCATCCTTTTGGTGGTAGTAGCTGGTGTGTGTTTGCTCAGTAATCCTTTTGGTGGTGGGTCTTTCATTTCATCGATGTCAGATTTTGCGAGTGTATTTTACTCTATCATCCTTTTAGTGATAGTAGCGAGTGTGAGTTCGCTCCGTTATCCTTTTGGTGGCGGGTCTGCCATTTTGTCGATGTCAGATTGTGTGAGTGTGTTTTACTCTATCATCCTTTTGGTGGTAGTAGCCGGTGTGAGTTTGCTACGTCATTATTTTGTTGGTGGGTCTGCAATTTCGTCGATGTCAGATTATGCAAGTGTTTTTCTTGAACATCCTTTTGGTGGTAGTAGCCGGTGTGAGTTTGCTCCGTCATCCTTTTGGTGGTGGGTCTGTCAATTTTTCGATGTCAGATTGTGCGAGTGTGTTTTGCTCTATCATCCTTTTGGTGGTAGTAGCCGGTGTGAGTTCGCTCCGTCATATTTTTTGTGGTGGGTCTGTCATTTTTTCGATGTCAGATTGTACAAGTGTGTTTTGCTCTATCATCCTTTTGGTGGTAGTAGCTGGTGTGAGTTTGCTCAATAATCCTTTTGGTGGTGGGTCTGTCATTTCATCGATGTCAGATTGTGCGAGTGTATTTTGCTATATCATCCTTTCAGTGATAGTAGCCAGTGTGAGTTCCCTCTGTTATCCTTTTGGTGGTGGGTTTGTCATTTTGTCGATGTCAGATTGTGTGAGTGTGTTTTGCTCTATCATCCTTTTGGTGGTAGTAGCCGGTGTGAGTTTGCTACGTCCTTATTTTGGTGATGGCTTTGTAAGTTCGTCGATGTCAGATTGTTGCTTGAACATCCTTTTGGTGGTAGTAGCCGGTGTGAGTTTGCTCCGTCATCCTTTTGGTGGTGGGTCTGTCATTTCGTCGATGTCAGATTGTGCGAGTGTGTTTTGCTCTATCATCCTTTTGGTGGTAGTAGCCGGTGTGAGTTCGCTCCGTCATCCTTTTGGTGGTGGGTCTGTCATTTCGTCGACGTCAGATTGTGCGATTGTTTTGCTCTATCATTCTTTTTGTGGTAGTAGCCGGTGTGAGTTTGTTCAGTCATCCTTTTGGCTGTGAGTCTATCATTTCATCGATGTCAGATTGTGCGAGTGTGTTTTGCTCGATCATCCTTTTGGTGGTAGTAGCTGGTGTGTGTTTGCTCAGTAATCCTTTTGGTGGTGGGTCAGTCATTTCATCGATGTCAGATTTTGCGAGTGTATTTTACTCTATCATCCTTTTAGTGATAGTAGCCAGTGTGAGTTTGCGCCGTTATCCTTTTGGTGGCGGGTCTGTCATTTTGTCGATGTCAGATTGTGTGAGTGTGTTTTGCTCTATCATCCTTTTTGTGGTAGTAGCCGGTGTGAGTTTGCTACGTCATTATTTTGTTGGTGGGTCTGCAATTTCGTCGATGTCAGATTGTGCAAGTGTTTTTCTTGAACATCCTTTTGGTGGTAGTAGCCGGTGTGAGTTTGCTCCGTCATCCTTTTGGTGGTGGGTCTGTCATTTTGTCGATGTCAGATTGTGCGAGTGTGTTTTGCTCTATCATCCTTTTGGTGGTAGTAGCCGGTGTGAGTTCGCTCCGTCATCCTTTTGGTGGTGGGTCTGTCACATCGTCGACGTCAGATTGTGCGAGTGTGTTTTGCTCTATCATCCTTTTGGTGGTAGTAGCTGGTGTGAGTTTGCTCAATAATCCTTTTGGTGGTGGGTCTGTCATGATGTCAGATTGTGCGAGTGTATTTTGCTCTATCATCCTTTCAGTGATAGTAGCCAGTGTGAGTTCCCTCTGTTATCCTTTTGGTGGTGGGTTTGTCATTTTGTCGATGTCAGATTGTGTGAGTGTGTTTTGCTCTATCATCCTTTTGGTGGTAGTAGCCGGTGTGAGTTTGCTACGTCCTTATTTTGGTGATGGCTTTATAAGTTCTTCGATGTCAGATTGTTGCTTGAACATCCTTTTGGTGGTAGTAGCCGGTGTGAGTTTGCTCCGTCATCCTTTTGGTGGTGGGTCTGTCATTTCGTCGATGTCAGATTGTGCGAGTGTGTTTTGCTCTATCATCCTTTTGGTGGTAGTAGCCGGTGTGAGTTCGCTCCTTCATCCTTTTGGTGGTGGGTCTGTCATTTCGTCGATGTCAGATTGTGCGATTGTTTTGCTCTATCATTCTTTTTGTGGTAGTAGCCGGTGTGAGTTTGTTCAGTGATCCTTTTGGCGGTGAGTCAGTCATTTCATCGATGTCAGATTGTGCGAGTGTGTTTTGCTCGATCATCCTTTTGGTGGTAGTAGCTGGTGTGAGTTTGCTCAATAATCCTTTTGGCGGTGGGTCTGTCATTTCATCGATGTCATATTTTGCGAGTGTATTTTGCTCTATCATCCTTTTAGTGATAGTAGCCAGTGTGAGTTCGCTCCGTTATCCTTTTGGTGGCGGGTCTGTCATTTTGTCGATGTCAGATTGTGTGAGTGTGTTTTGCTCTATCATCCGTTTGGTGGTAGTAGCCGGTGTGAGTTTTCTACGTCATTATTTTGGTGGTGGGTCGGCAATTTCGTCGATGTCAGATTGTGCAAGTGTTATTCTTGAACATCCTTTTGGTGGTAGTAGCCGGTGTGAGTTTGCTCCGTCATCCTTTTGGTGTTAGGTCTGTCATTTTGTCGATGTCAGATTGTGCGAGTGTGTTTTGCTCTATCATCCTTTTGGTGGTAGTAGCCGGTGTGAGTTCGCTCCGTCATCCTTTTGGTGGTGGGTCTGTCATTTCGTCGATGTCAGATTGTGCGATTGTTTTGCTCTATCATTCTTTTTGTGGTAGTAGCCGGTGTGAGTTTGTTCAGTCATCCTTTTGGCTGTGAGTCTGTCATTTCATCGATGTCAGATTGTGCGAGTGTGTTTTGCTCGATCATCCTTTTGGTGGTAGTAGCTGGTGTGAGTTTGCTCAGTAATCCTTTTGGTGGTGGGTCTGTCATTTCATTGATGTCAGATTTTGCGAGTGTATTTTGCTCTATCATCCTTTTAGTGTGAGTAGCCAATGTGAGTTCGCTCCGTTATCCTTCTGGTGGTGGGTCTATCATTTTATCGATGTCAAATTGTGTGAGTGTGTCTTGCTCTATCATCCTTTTGGTGGTAGTAGCATGTGTGAGTTTGCTACGTCATTATTTTGGTGGTGGGTCTGTAATTTCGTCGATGTCAGATTGTGCAAGTGTTTTGCTTGAACATCCTTTTGGTGGTAGTAGCCAGTGTGAGTTTGCTCCGTCATCCTTTTGGTGGTGGGTCTGTCATTTCGTCGATGTCAGATTGTGCGAGTGGGTTTTGCTCTATCTTCCTTTTGGTGGTAGTAGCCGGTGTCAGTTCGCTCCGTCAGCCTTTTGGTGGTGGGTCTGTCATTTCGTCGATGTCCGATTGTGCGATTGTTTTGCTCTATCATTCTTTTTGTGGTAGTAGCTGGTGTGAGTTTGCTCAGTCATCCTTTTGGCGGTGAGTCTATCATTTCATCGATGTCAGATTGTACGAGTGTGTTTTGCTCTATCATCCTTTTGGTGGTAGTAGCAGGTGTGAGTTTGCTCAGTAATCCTTTTGGTGGTGGGTCTGTCAGTTCATCAATGTCAGATTTTGCGAGTGTATTTTGCTCTATCATCCTTTTAGTGATAGTAGCCAGTATGAGTTCGCTCCGTTATCCTTTTGGTGGCGGGTCTGTCATTTTGTCGATGTCAGATTGTGTGAGTGTGTTTTGCTCTATCATCCTTTTGGTGTTAGTAGCCGGTGTGAGTTTGCTACGTCATTACTTTGGTGGTGGGTCTGCAATTTCGTCGATGTTAGATTGTGCAAGTGTTATTCTTGAACATCCTTTTGGTGGTAGTAGCCGGTGTGAGTTTGCTCCGTCATCCTTTTGGTGTTGGGTCTGTCATTTCGTCGATGTCAGATTGTGCGAGTGTGTTTTGCTCTATCATCCTTTTGGTGGTAGTAGCCGGTGTAAGTTCGCTCCGTCATCCTTTTGGTGGTGGGTCTGTCATTTCGTCGACGTCAGATTGTGCGATTGTTTTGCTCTATCATTATTTTTGTGGTAGTAGCCGATGTGAGTTTGTTCACTCATCCTTTTGGCTGTGAGTCTGTCATTTCATCGATGTCAGATTGTGCGAGTGTGTTTTGCTCTATCATCCTTTTGGTGGTAGTAGCTGGTGTGTGTTTGCTCAGTAATCCTTTTGGCGGTGGGTCTGTCATTTCATCGATGTCAGATTTTGCGAGTGTATTTTACTCTATCATCCTTTTAGTGATAGTAGCCAGTGTGAGTTCGCTCCGTTATCCTTTTGGTGGCGGGTCTGTCATTTTGTCGATGTCAGATTGTGTGAGTGTGTTTTGCTCTATCATCCTTTTGGTGGTAGTAGCCGGTGTGAGTTTGCTACGTCATTATTTTGTTGGTGGGAATGCAATTTCGTCGATGTCAGATTATGCAAGTGTTTTTCTTGAACATCCTTTTGGTGGTAGTAGCCGGTGCGAGTTTTCTCCGTCATCCTTTTGGTGGTGGGTCTGTCATTTTGTCGATGTCAGATTGTGCGAGTGTGTTTTGCTCTATCATCCTTTTGGTGGTAATAGCCGGTGTGAGTTCGCCCCGTCATCCTTTTTGTGGTGGGTCTGTGATTTTTTCGATGTCAGATTGTGCGAGTGTGTTTTGCTCTATCATCCTTTTGGTGGTAGTAGCTGATGTGAGTTTGCTCAATAATCCTTTTGGTGGTGGGTCTGTCATTTCATCGATGTCAGATTGTGCGAGTGTATTTTGCTCTATCATCCTTTCAGTGATAGTAGCCAGTGTGAGTTCCCTCTGTTATCCTTTTGGTGGTGGGTTTGTCATTTTGTCGATGTCAGATTGTGTGAGTGTGTTTTGCTCTATCATCCTTTTGGTGGTAGTAGCCGGTGTGAGTTTGCTACGTCCTTATTTTGGTGATGGCTTTGTAAGTTCGTCGATGTCAGATTGTTGCTTGAACATCCTTTTGGTGGTAGTAGCCGGTGTGAGTTTGCTCCGTCATCCTTTTGGTGGTGGGTCTATCATTTCGTCGATGTCGGATTGTGCGAGTGTGTTATGCTCTATCATCCTTTTGGTGGTAGTAGCCGGTGTGAGTTTGCTCCTTCATCCTTTTGGTGGTGGGTCTGTCATTTCGTCGATGTCAGATTGTGCGATTGTTTTGCTCTATCATTCTTTTTGTGGTAGTAGCCGGTGTGAGTTTGTTCAGTCATCCTTTTGGCGGTGAGTCAGTCATTTCATCGATGTCAGATTGTGCGAGTGTGTTTTGCTCGATCATCCTTTTGGTGGTAGTAGCTGGTGTGAGTTTGCTCAATAATCCTTTTGGCGGTGGGTCTGTCATTTCATCGATGTCATATTTTGCGAGTGTATTTTGCTCTATCATCCTTTTAGTGATAGTAGCCAGTGTGAGTTCGCTCCGTTATCCTTTTGGTGGCGGGTCTGTCATTTTGTCGATGTCAGATTGTGTGAGTGTGTTTTGCTCTATCATCCGTTTGGTGGTAGTAGCCGGTGTGAGTTTTCTACGTCATTATTTTGGTGGTGGGTCGGCAATTTCGTCGATGTCAGATTGTGCAAGTGTTATTCTTGAACATCCTTTTGGTGGTAGTAGCCGGTGTGAGTTTGCTCCGTCATCCTTTTGGTGTTAGGTCTGTCATTTTGTCGATGTCAGATTGTGCGAGTGTGTTTTGCTCTATCATCCTTTTGGTGGTAGTAGCCGGTGTGAGTTCGCTCCGTCATCCTTTTGGTGGTGGGTCTGTCATTTCGTCGATGTCAGATTGTGCGATTGTTTTGCTCTATCATTCTTTTTGTGGTAGTAGCCGGTGTGAGTTTGTTCAGTCATCCTTTTGGCTGTGAGTCTGTCATTTCATCGATGTCAGATTGTGCGAGTGTGTTTTGCTCGATCATCCTTTTGGTGGTAGTAGCTGGTGTGAGTTTGCTCAGTAATCCTTTTGGTGGTGGGTCTGTCATTTCATTGATGTCAGATTTTGCGAGTGTATTTTGCTCTATCATCCTTTTAGTGTGAGTAGCCAATGTGAGTTCGCTCCGTTATCCTTCTGGTGGTGGGTCTATCATTTTATCGATGTCAAATTGTGTGAGTGTGTCTTGCTCTATCATCCTTTTGGTGGTAGTAGCATGTGTGAGTTTGCTACGTCATTATTTTGGTGGTGGGTCTGTAATTTCGTCGATGTCAGATTGTGCAAGTGTTTTGCTTGAACATCCTTTTGGTGGTAGTAGCCAGTGTGAGTTTGCTCCGTCATCCTTTTGGTGGTGGGTCTGTCATTTCGTCGATGTCAGATTGTGCGAGTGGGTTTTGCTCTATCTTCCTTTTGGTGGTAGTAGCCGGTGTCAGTTCGCTCCGTCAGCCTTTTGGTGGTGGGTCTGTCATTTCGTCGATGTCCGATTGTGCGATTGTTTTGCTCTATCATTCTTTTTGTGGTAGTAGCTGGTGTGAGTTTGCTCAGTCATCCTTTTGGCGGTGAGTCTATCATTTCATCGATGTCAGATTGTACGAGTGTGTTTTGCTCTATCATCCTTTTGGTGGTAGTAGCAGGTGTGAGTTTGCTCAGTAATCCTTTTGGTGGTGGGTCTGTCAGTTCATCAATGTCAGATTTTGCGAGTGTATTTTGCTCTATCATCCTTTTAGTGATAGTAGCCAGTATGAGTTCGCTCCGTTATCCTTTTGGTGGCGGGTCTGTCATTTTGTCGATGTCAGATTGTGTGAGTGTGTTTTGCTCTATCATCCTTTTGGTGTTAGTAGCCGGTGTGAGTTTGCTACGTCATTACTTTGGTGGTGGGTCTGCAATTTCGTCGATGTTAGATTGTGCAAGTGTTATTCTTGAACATCCTTTTGGTGGTAGTAGCCGGTGTGAGTTTGCTCCGTCATCCTTTTGGTGTTGGGTCTGTCATTTCGTCGATGTCAGATTGTGCGAGTGTGTTTTGCTCTATCATCCTTTTGGTGGTAGTAGCCGGTGTAAGTTCGCTCCGTCATCCTTTTGGTGGTGGGTCTGTCATTTCGTCGACGTCAGATTGTGCGATTGTTTTGCTCTATCATTATTTTTGTGGTAGTAGCCGATGTGAGTTTGTTCACTCATCCTTTTGGCTGTGAGTCTGTCATTTCATCGATGTCAGATTGTGCGAGTGTGTTTTGCTCTATCATCCTTTTGGTGGTAGTAGCTGGTGTGTGTTTGCTCAGTAATCCTTTTGGCGGTGGGTCTGTCATTTCATCGATGTCAGATTTTGCGAGTGTATTTTACTCTATCATCCTTTTAGTGATAGTAGCCAGTGTGAGTTCGCTCCGTTATCCTTTTGGTGGCGGGTCTGTCATTTTGTCGATGTCAGATTGTGTGAGTGTGTTTTGCTCTATCATCCTTTTGGTGGTAGTAGCCGGTGTGAGTTTGCTACGTCATTATTTTGTTGGTGGGAATGCAATTTCGTCGATGTCAGATTATGCAAGTGTTTTTCTTGAACATCCTTTTGGTGGTAGTAGCCGGTGCGAGTTTTCTCCGTCATCCTTTTGGTGGTGGGTCTGTCATTTTGTCGATGTCAGATTGTGCGAGTGTGTTTTTCTCTATCATCCTTTTGGTGGTAATAGCCGGTGTGAGTTCGCCCCGTCATCCTTTTTGTGGTGGGTCTGTGATTTTTTCGATGTCAGATTGTGCGAGTGTGTTTTGCTCTATCATCCTTTTGGTGGTAGTAGCTGGTGTGAGTTTGCTCAATAATCCTTTTGGTGGTGGGTCTGTCATTTCATCGATGTCAGATTATGCGAGTGTATTTTGCTCTATCATCCTTTCAGTGATAGTAGCCAGTGTGAGTTCCCTCTGTTATCCTTTTGGTGGTGGGTTTGTCATTTTGTCGATGTCAGATTGTGTGAGTGTGTTTTGCTCTATCATCCTTTTGGTGGTAGTAGCCGGTGTGAGTTTGCTACGTCCTTATTTTGGTGATGGCTTTGTAAGTTCGTCGATGTCAGATTGTTGCTTGAACATCCTTTTGGTGGTAGTAGCCGGTGTGAGTTTGCTCCGTCATCCTTTTGGTGGTGGGTCTATCATTTCGTCGATGTCGGATTGTGCGAGTGTGTTATTCTCTATCATCCTTTTGGTGGTAGTAGCCGGTGTGAGTTCGCTCCTTCATCCTTTTGGTGGTGGGTCTGTCATTTCGTCGATGTCAGATTGTGCGATTATTTTGCTCTATCATTCTTTTTGTGGTAGTAGCCGGTGTGAGTTTGTTCAGTCATCCTTTTGGCGGTGAGTCTGTCATTTCATCGATGTCTGATTGTGCGAGTGTGTTTTGCTCGATCATCCTTTTGGTGGTAGTAGCTGGTGTGAGTTTGCTCAATAATCCTTTTGGTGGTGGGTCTGTCATTTCATCGAGCTCAGATTTTGCGAGAGTAATTTGCTCTATCATCCTTTTAGTGATAGTAGCCAGTATGAGTTCGCTCCGTTATCCTTTTGGTGGCGGGTCTGTCATTTTGTCGATGTCAGATTGTGTGAGTGTGTTTTGCTCTATCATCCTTTTGGTGGTAGTAGCCGGTGTGAGTTTGCTACGTCATTATTTTGGTGGTGGGTCTGCAATTTCGTCGATGTCAGATTGTGCAAGTGTTATTCTTGAACATCCTTTTGGTGTTAGTAGCCGGTGTGAGTTTGCTCCGTCATCCTTTTGGTGTTGGGTCTGTCATTTTGTCGATGTCAGATTGTGCGAGTGTGTTTTGCTCTATCATCCTTTTGGTGGTAGTAGCCGGTGTGAGTTCGCTCCGTCATCCTTTTGGTGGTGGGTCTGTCATTTCGTCGATGTCAGATTGTGCGATTGTTTTGCTCTATCATTCTTTTTGTGGTAGTAGCCGGTGTGAGTTTGTTCAGTCATCCTTTTGGCGGTGAGTCTGTCATTTCATCGATGTCAGATTGTGCGAGTGTGTTTTGCTCTATCATCCTTTTGGTGGTAGTAGCTGGTGTGAGTTTGCTCAGTAATCCTTTTGGTGGTGGGTCTGTCATTTCATCGATGTCAGATTTTGCCAGTGTATTTGGCTCTATCATCCTTTTAGTGATAGTAGCCAGTGTGAGTTCGCTCCGTTATCCTTTTGGTGGTGGGTCTGTCATTTTGTCGATGTCAGATTGTGTGAGTGTGTTTTGCTCTATCATCCTTTTGGTGGTAGTAGCCTGTGTGAGTTTGCTACGTCATTATTTTGGTGGTGGGTCTGTAATTTCGTCGATGTTAGATTGTGCAAGTGTTTTGCTTGAACATCCTTTTGGTGGTAGTAGCCTGTGAGTTTGCTCCGTTATCCTTTTGATGGTGGGTCTGTCATTTCATCGATGTCAAATTGTGCGAGTGTGTTTTGCTCTATCATCCTTTTGGTGATAGTAGCCGGTGTGAGTTCGCTCCGTTATACTTTTTGGGGTGGGTCTGTCATTTTGTCGATGTCAGATTGTGCGAGTGTGTTTTGCTCTATCATCCTTTTGGTGGAAGTAACCGGTGTGAGTTAGCTCTGTCATCCTTTTGGTGGTGAGTCTGTCATTTCGTCGATGTCAGATTTTGCGAGTGTTTTTTCCTCTATCATCCTTTTGGTGATATTAGCCGGTGTGAGTTCCCTTCGTTATCCTTTTGGTGGTGGGTCTGTCATTTTGTCGATGTCATATTGTGCGAGTGTTTTGCTCTATCCTCCGTTTGGTGGTAGTAGCCGGTGTGAGTTTGCTCTGTCATCCTTTTGGTGGTGGGTCTGTGATTTCGTCGATGCTAGATTGTGCGAGTTTGGTTTACTCTATCATCCTTTTGGTTTTAGTAGCCGGTGTGAGTTTGCTCCGTCATCCTTTTGGTGGTGGGTCTGTCATTTCGTCGATGTCAGATTGTGCGATTGTTTTACTCTATCATTCTTTTGGTGGTAGTAGCCTGTGTGAGTTTGCTCAGTCATCCGTTTGGCGGTGGACCTGTCATTTTGTCGAGGTCAGATTGTGCGAGTGTGTTTTGCTCTATCATCCTTTTGGTGATATTAGCCGGTGTCAGTTTGCTCCGTTATCCTTTTGGTGGTGGGTCTTTCATTTTGTCGATGTCATATTGTGCGAGTATTTTTTACTCTATCATCCTTTTGGTGGTAGTAGCCGGTGTGAGTTTGCTCAGTCATCGTTTTGGCTGTGAGTTTGTCATTTAATCGATGTCAGATTGTGAGAGTGTGTTTTGCTTTATCATCCTTTTGGTGGTAGTAGCTGGTGTGAATTTGCTCAGTAATCCTTTTGCTGGTGGGTCTGTCATTTCATCGATGTCAGATTGTGCGAGTGTATTTTGCTCTATCATCCTTTTGGTGATAGTAGCCAGTGTGAGTTCGCTCCGTTATCCTTTTGATGTTGGGTCTATCATTTTGTCGATATTAGAGTGTGCGAGTATTTTGCTCTATCATTCTTTTGGTGGTAGTAGCCGGTGTGAGTTTGCTCCGTCATTATTTTTGTGGTGGGTCTGTAATTTCATCGATGTCAGATTGTGCAAGTGTTTTGCTTGATCATCCTTTTGGTGGTAGTAGCCGTTGTGAGTTTGCTACGTCATCCTTTTGGTGGTGGATCTGTCATTTCGTCGATGTCAGATTGTGCGAGTGTGTTTTGCTCTATCATCCTTTTGGTGGTAGTAGCTGGTGTGAGTTTGATCAGTAATCCTTTTGGTGGTGGGTCTGTCATTTCATCGATGTCAGATTGTGCAAGTGTGTTTTGCTCTATCATCCTTTTGGTAATATTAGCCGGTGTGAGTTCACCCCGTTATCCTTTTGGTGATGTGTCTGTGATTTTGTCGATGTCAGATTGTGCAAGTGTGTTTTGCTCTATCATTCTTTTGGTGGTAGTAGCCGGTGTGAGTTTGCTCCGTCATCCTTTTGGTGGTGAGTCTATCATTTCGTCAATGTCAGATTGTGCGAGTGTGTTTTTCTCTATCATTCTTTTGTTGTTAGTAGCCGATGTGAGTTTGCACAGTCATCCTTTTGGCGGTGAGTCTTTCATTTCATCGATGTCACATTGTGCGAGTGTGTTTTGCTTTATCATCATTTTGGTGGTAGTAGCTGGTGTGAGTTTGCTCAGTAATACTTTTGGTGGTAGTAGCTGGTGTGAGTTTGCTCAGTAATCCTTTTGGTGGTGGGTCTGTCATTTCATCGATGTCAGATGGTGCGAGTGTATTTTGCTCTATCATCATTTTAGTGATAGTAGCCAGTGTGAGTTTGCTCCGTTATCCTTTTGGTGGTGGGTCTGTCATTTTGTCGATGTCAGATTGTGTGAGTGTGTTTTGCTCTATCATCCTTTTGGTTGTAGTATCCGGTGTGAGTTTGCTCCGTCATTATTTTGGTGGTGGGTCTGTAATTTCATCGATGTCAGATTGTGCAAGTGTTTTGCTTGATCATCCTTTTGGTGGTCGTAGCCAGTGTGAGTTTGCTCCGTCATCCTTTTGGTGGTAGTAGCTAGTGTGAGTTTGATCAGTAATCCTTTTGGTGGTGGGTCTGTCATTTCATCGATGTCATATTGTGCGAGTATGTTTTGCTCTATCATCCTTTTGGTGATAATAGCCGGTGCTAGTTTGCTCCGTTATACTTTTGGTGGTGGGTCTGTCATTTTGTCGATGTCAGATTGTGCTAGTGTGTTTTGCTCTATCATCCTTTTGGTGGAAATAACCGGTGTGAGTTAGCTCTGTCATCTTTTTGGTGGTGAATCTATCATTTCGTCGATGTCAGATTGTGCGAGTGTGTTTTGCCCTATCATCCTTTTGGTGGTAGTATCCGGTGTGAGTTCACTCTGTTATCCTTTTGGTGGTGGGTCTGTCATTTCGTCGATGTCATATTGTGCGATTGTTTTGCTCTATCATTCTTTTGGTGGTAGTAGCCGGTGTGAGTTTGCTCAGTCATCCTTTTGGCGGTGAGTCTGTCATTTCATCGATGTCAGATTGTGCGAGTGTATTTTGCTCTATCATCATTTTGGTGGTAGTAGCTGGTGTGAGTTTGCTCAGTAATCCTTTTGGTGGTGGGTCTGTCATTTCATCGATGTCAGATGGTGCTAGTGTCTTTTGCTCTATCATCATTTTATTGATAGTAGCCAGTGTGAGGTTACTCCGTTATCCTTTTGGTGGTGGGTCTGTCATTTTGTCGATGTCAGATTGTGTGAGTGTGTTTTGCTCTATTATCCTTTTGGTGGTAGTAGTCGGTGTGAGTTTGCTACGTCATTATTTTGGTGATGGCTTTGTAATTTCGTCGATGTCAGATTGTTGCTTGAACATCCTTTTGGTGGTAGTAGCCAGTATGAGTTTGCTCTGTCATCCTTTTGGTGGTGGATCTTTCATTTCGTCGATGTCAGATTGTGCGAGTGTGTTTTGCTCTATCATCCTTTTGGTGGTAGTAGCTGGTGTGAGTTTGATCAGTAATCCTATTGGTGGTGGGTCAGTCATTTCATCGATGTCAGATTGTGCGAGTGTGTTTTGCTCTATCATTCTTTTGGTGATAGTAGCCAGTGTTAGTTCGCTCCGTTATCCTTTTGGTGGTGGGACTGTCATTTTGTCGATGTTATATTGTGCGAGTGTGTTTTGCTTTATCATCCTTTTGGTGGTAGTAGCCGGTGTGAGTTTGCTCCGTCATCCTTTTGGTGGTGGGTCTGTCATTTCGTCGATGTCAGATTGTGCGAGTGTGTTTTGCTCTATCATCCTTTTGGTGGTAGTAGCCGGTGTGAGTTTGCTTCGTCATCCTTTTGGTGGTGGGTCTGTCATTTCGTCGATGTCAGATTGTGCGATTGTTTTGCTCTATCATTATTTTGGTGGTAGTAGGCGGTGTGAGTTTGCTCAGTCATCCTTTTGGTGGTGAGTCTGTCATTTCATCGATGTCAGATTGTGCGAGTGTCTTTTGCTCTATCATCCTTTTGGTGGTAGGAGATGGTGTGAGTTTGCTCAGTAATCCTTTTGGTGGTGGGTCTGTCATTTCATCGATGTCAGATTATGCGAGTGTATTT
Source organism: Lathyrus sativus (assembly GCA_963859935.3). Classification (NCBI taxonomy): domain Eukaryota; kingdom Viridiplantae; phylum Streptophyta; class Magnoliopsida; order Fabales; family Fabaceae; genus Lathyrus; species Lathyrus sativus. The sequence continues at coordinate 192,403,784 of OZ012738.1, forward strand.
TGCTCTATCATCCTTTTAGTGATAGTAGGCAGTGTGAGTTCGCTCTGTTATCCTTTTGGTGGTGGGTCTGTCATTTTGTCGATGTCAGATTGTGTGAGTGTGTTTTGCTCTATCATCCTTTTGGTGGTAGTAACCCGTGTGAGTTTGCTACGTCATTATTTTGGTGATGGCTTTCTAATTTCGTCGATGTCAGATTATTGCTTGAACATCCTTTTGGTGGTAGTAGCCGGTGTGAGTTTGCTCTGTCATCCTTTTGGTGGTGGGTCTGTCATTTCGTCGATGTCAGATTGTGCGAGTGTGTTTTGCTCTATCATCCTTTTGGTGGTAGTAGCCGGTGTAAGTTTGCTCCGTCATCCTTTTGGTGGTGGGTCTGTCATTTCGTCGATGTCAGATTGTGTGAGTGTGTTTTTCTCTATCATCCTTTTGGTGGTAGTAACCGGTGTGAGTTTGCTACGTCATTATTTTGGTGATGGCTTTCTAATTTCGTCGATGTCAGATTGTTGCTTGAACATCCTTTTGGTGGTAGTAGCCGGTGTGAGTTTGCTCCGTCATCCTTTTTTGGTGGTGGGTCTGTCATTTCGTCGATGTCAGATTGTGCGAATGTGTTTTGCTCTATCATCCTTTTGGTGGTAGTAGCCGGTGTGAGTTCGCTCCGTCATCCTTTTGGTGGTGGGTCTCCCATTTCGTCGATGTCAGATTGTGCGATTGTTTTGCTCTATCATTCTTTTTATGGTAGTAGCCGGTGTGAGTTTGTTCAATCATCCTTTTGTCGGTGAGTCTGTCATTTCATCGATGTCAGATTGTGCGAGTGTGTTTTGCTCTATCATCCTTTTGGTGGTAGTAGCTGGTGTGAGTTTGCTCAGTAATCCTTTTGGTGGTGGGTCTGTCATTTCATCGATGTCAGATTTTGCGAGTGTATTTTACTCTATCATCCTTTTAGTGATAGTAGCCAGTGTGAGTTCGCTCCGTTATCCTTTTGGTGGTAGTAGCCGTTGTGAGTTTGCTCCGTCATCCTTTTGGTGGTGGATCTGTCATTTCGTTGATGTCAGGTTGTGCGAGTGTGTTTTGCTCTATCATCCTTTTGATGGTAGTAGCTGGTGTGAGTTTGATCAGTAATCCTTTTGGCGATGGGTCTGTCATTTCATCGATGTCAGATTGTGCGAGTGTGTTTTGCTCTATCATCCTTTTGGTGATAGTAGCCGGTGTTAGTTCGCTCCGTTATCCTTTTGGTGGTGGGTCTGTCATTTTGTCGATGTCAGATTGTGCGAGTGTGTTTTGCTCTATCATCCTTTTGGTGGAAGTAACTGGTGTTAGTTAGCTCTGTCATCCTTTTGGTGGCCAGTCTATCATTTCGTCGATGTCAGATTGTGCGAGTGTGTTTTGCTCTAAATCCTTTTGGTGATATTAGCCGGTGTGAGTTCACTCCGTTATCCTTTTGGTGGTGTGTCTGTGATTTTGTCGATGTCAGATTGTGCAAGTGTGTTTTGCTCTATCTTCCTTTTGGTGGTAGTAGCCGGTGTGAGTTCGCTCCGTCATCCTTTTGAAGGTGGGTCTGTCATTTCGTCGATGTCAAATTGTGCGAGTGTGTTTTGCTCTATCATCATTTTGGTTGTAGTAGCTGGTGTGAGTTTGCTCAGTAATCCTTTTGGTGGTAGTAGCTGGTGTGAGTTTGCTCAGTAATCCTTTTGGTGGTGGGTCTGTCATTTCATCGATGTCAGATGGTGCGAGTGTATTTTGCTCTATCATCATTTTAGTGATAGTAGCCAGTGTGACTTTGCTCCGTTATCCTTTTGGTGGTGGGTCTGTCATTTTGTCGATGTCAGATTGTGTGAGTGTGTTTTGCTCTATCATCCTTTTGGTGGTAGTAGCCAGTGTGAGTTTGCTCCGTCATTATTTTGGTGGTGGGTCTGTAATTTCATCGATGTCAGATTGTGAAGGTGTTTTGCTTGATCATCCTTTTGGTGGTAGTAGCCAGTGTGAGTTTGTGATCACACTAAAATTCACCGTATTTCTGACTCCGATTTCGCATGCATTCTTAGCTTTTATTGTTGTTTTGCTTTGTTATTGCTTTGTTTTCTTATGTTTTCAGGTTTTTATAATAATCGGAGCTTGAATCGGGAAAAGGAGCGAAAAAGGAGTGAAAACGGACGAAAACCTAGAAATTCAGCATTTTGCACTTGCGGCACCCACTGTGGCGGGCGCCATAGGGTTAGCCATGACGTGGCCACGTCTCAAGACCACTCCTCAAACTCCAAGACCCACGATCCCCACTCCATCATCCCCTGTAGGGACCGTGGCGGGCGCCATAGGCCCTGTGGCGGGCGCCACAAGGCAAAAATCCACAACCTCCACTTTTTAGTGGAGGGGCGTCCCGGTCATTTCGCGCTTTCAGTTTCTCCTATAAATAGGACCTTAGATTTTCGTTTTTCTTCATCCAGAATTAGAATTCTCTAGGCATATATCAGTTATAAAGCAGTTGCCATTCCACATCGGGGTGCCTCTGCAATCGAGTGATCGAGTCTGTAATCTGTCTGTGGTTCGAGTTTTGGAGCACTCTGGAGGAAGTTAATCCTGCCGCCATTTTAATTCCAGTTAGTATTTTATTTTTCCGCATTGCTTTACTTTTATTTATTTTCTCGCACTTTACTCTGTTTATTTCCCGCACTCGCACATTTACGTTGTTTATTTCCCGCACTCGCACATTTACGTTGTTTATTTCCCGCACTCGCACATTTACGTTGTTTACTTCCCGCACTCGCACATTTACTTTGTTTACTTCCCGCACTCGCTCATTTACTTTGTTTACTTTCCGCACTCGCTTTAAATTACTCATATGAAAAACTATAAAAAGAATATTTACTTTATCATGTCTAACTAATCCCATAAAGGTTAGAATGTAAGGATCGTAATTAAACCAGTAATCAGTATAATTGTTCGTGGAAACACCTAAGGGCTATTTTATCTTTCAATTCAAGTAATTGTTTTTAACTATTTCAAAAACAGCCAAAAGCGCTTTGTATAGTTCATTAGGAGTTTTTAGATTAAAAAGAAAAGAGATTTTAAAACGATTTTCGGACGCGTTATGAGATTTAGAGTCTGGTTCATAAGAACCTCTTTTTGCTAAGAAGTCCAGGTTAAAATACTTTTCAACTTTGTTAAGAAACTATATTTCTTAAAAATAGGTTTACTACTCTAACGCAGTACGCACCTTTTTATCCGTGACAATAGGAGGGGTTGATTAGAGAGTACAACTCGGTTCTGAATACGCGAAAGCGACAGTTCCTGTTAAATTAGTTCTTTTCAAAGGAGAAAACATTGCCCATAAGTAGTTCCATTAACAAGTACTGGATTATCATTGATTACGTGAATTACATTCGAGCCTGTCTTTTATTTATTATTTAAAATTATAATTTTATTTACCATTGCACCCTTACTAAAACCCTTAAAAATAGTTGCCTTAGATAAACACCATAACAACAGGTACGATAGATTGACACTTGGTCTCTGTGGATTCGATAATCTTTTATATTACTTTGACGTGATTCGTACACTTGCGAAAAACACGCATCAAGTTTTTGGCGCCGTTGCCGGGGAACAATATCGTCAAATTTCATTACCCTGTAGTTATACCATTTAGACTAAGGTTGTTACCCACCGGTCAATGCGAAAGACTCGCAGTGCCGGAAGTTTAGTAGACCCTCTAGCTGAACCTGAACGTTACGCTCGCGCACGTTTATTTTTCCATAGGAATAGGAGAGCTATGGCCGAAGATCAAAATCGAAGACCTCTTAAGGACTTCGCCCAACCATCAAACGAGGAACCTAGTTCCAGTATAGTAAACCCCGCTATCCCAGCCAATAATTTTGAACTTAAGCCATCCCTGCTGCAATTAGTGCAACAGAGACAATTCGCAGGTCTCGCTACTGATAACCCGAACCAACATTTAAAAAACTTTCTTCAATTAGCAGACACCTTTAAAACCAATGGAGCTTCTCCTGAGGCAATACACTTAAGATTATTTCCCTTTTCCCTCAGAGATAAAGCTCTATCATGGTTAGATTCCCTTCCACCCAATTCAATAACAACTTGGGATGACCTTAGAAAAGTTTTCCTTGCTAGATATTTTCCCCCAAGTAAGACCGCTCTTCTTCGAAACCTAATAACTAGATTTACCCAACACCAAGGAGAGTCGTTGTTCGAAGCCTGGGAGAGATATAAAGAACTATTAAGAGCATGCCCACACCATGGCCTAGAGAATTGGCTAATCATCCAAACCTTCTATAATGGACTTCTTTATAACACTAAAATGACCATCGACGCTGCCGCTGGTGGCGCACTGATGAACAAACCTTACCCTGAAGCTAGTGCCCTTATCGAGGATATGGCCCAAAACCATCAATCATGGGGAGTAGAACGAGCGACAGTGGAAAAGAAGGAAGCCCAAGGAGGAATACATGAAGCTAAGCTCTATAGACATGATGCAGGCTAAAATGGACGCGTTGGCCCTTAGAGTCGAACATATGTGTACAACTCCGAATACTGTTGCCGCAGTTTCGCCGAATTGTGAGATATGTGGAACGCAAGGACACCAATCCGCCGAATGCAATCTGTTGAATGAAACCAACACTGAGCAAGTGAACTATACCCAAGGGAACCCATTTTCAAACACATATAACCCTGGATGGAGGAATCACCCAAACTTCTCCTACAAAAATAATAACCCTATCCAAAATACCGCACCTCCGAGACAACAAGGTTACCAAGCCCCTAGAACAAATCAACCTATGCCACCTGTACCACCTAGCCCGAGCTTTGAGGAAGTTGTAAAAGATTTTATCGTTGCTCAAAAACAACAAAACAAAGAGTTCATGAACCATAACGTCCATGTTAACGAACTAATTACCAAGTTAGGAACCAAGGTTGATCAAATTATTACTCATAATAAGATGCTTGAAACCCAGATCTCTCAGGTAGCGTTAAACCAAGCCCCACAGACTACACCTGGAGGACAGTTCCCTGGACAACCTCAACAAAACCCGAAAGGGCAAGCTAATGCCATTACTCTACGAAGTGGAACCGCTTATAAGGAACCTTTAAACCCTAGATTAAGTGAGCCCGAAACTTCTAAGAGGAATGAGGAAAAGGAACCAGAGAAGCCTGAAACCCCGGAAAGTCAAGAAAAAGGAGAAGAACCTAAAAATAAAACCTATGTACCGCCACCGCCATACAAACCACCAATACCTTACCCTCAAAGATTAAAGAAAACCCAAATCGATAATCAATATCAAAAATTCGTTAAGGTTATAGAAAAACTTCACGTAGAAATCCCCTTTACAGAAGCCATCACCCAAATACCTTCTTATGCTAAGTTTCTCAAAGACATACTTACAAATAAACGCAGACTCGAAGATCCGAAACCCGTGGAATGTAATTCTATTTCCGAAAATAGGTTAGCAAAGAAAGATAAAGATCCCGGAAATTTTTCCATTCCTTGTGTTTTGGGGAATCATGTCATCGAAAAAGCTTTTCTAGACTTAGGAGCTAGTGTGAGCTTAATGCCTTTAGCAGTTTGTGAGAGATTAAACTTAGGAGAATTACAACCTACTAAGATGTCACTTCAATTAGCCGATAGATCCGTTAAATACCCTATAGGCATACTTGAAGACGTCCCTGTTAGGATAGGTCAGCTGTTTATACCTACTGATTTTGTTGTCATGGACATTAAAGAAGATGACGACATACCAATCCTCCTAGGTAGACCGTTCTTATCGACTGCTGGAGCCGTAATAGATGTTAAAAAGGGAAAACTAACTTTTGAGGTAGGTGGCCAGAAGATAGAATTTATATTGTCAAAATTTCTTATGGCACCTGTGATAGGAGATTCTTGTTATGCCTTAGATATCATCGAAGAATGTATTAGGGAATTAGAACAAGAAGAAGAAACTGAATCTATAAAATTGCCATCAACCCTTATTTTGGAAGATGACAATTATAAAACACCCTACATTGATGGTAACCTTCACGAATGTTTATCTCTTACCCCAGATCCTATGCCTTGCCCTATAAAACCGACCGTAAAACTTAAGGAACTGCCTAAAAACCTGAGATATGAATTTCTTGATGAAGATATGAACCGTCCAGTTATAGTCAGTGCTACCTTAAACCAAGAAGAAACCGATCAATTATTAGAAGTTTTACGTAGGTACCCCTCAGCCTTAGGATATAAGATCTCTGATCTAAAAGGAATAAGCCCATCCGTATGCATGCATCGGATTTTGCTTGAAGAAGATTCAAAACCTTATAGAGAACACCAACGTAGAATCAATCCTATAATGAGTACTGTAGTTAAGACTGAAGTTCTTAAGTTACTAGAGGCAGGTATAATATATCAGATCTCGGACAGTAAATGGGTGAGTCCTGTGCATGTAGTACCTAAAAAGGGAGGCATCACAGTCGTGCAAAACGAGAAGGGCGAACCTGTAGCAAAAAGAACTGATGGAGGTTGGCGTATGTGCATAGATTATAGAAAATTAAATAAAGCAACTAGGAAGGACCATTTCCCATTACCATTCATAGACCAAATGTTGGAGCGCCTAGCCAGACACTCTTACTTTTGTTATTTAGATGGATATTCGGGATTCTTCCAAATACCTATTCACCCCGAAGATCAAGAAAAAACTACCTTTACATGCCCAGTTGGAACCTTTGCCTATAGAAGAATGCCTTTTGGACTTTGTAATGCTCCTGCAACTTTCCAATGCTGCATGATGTCTATCTTTGCTGATTATTTGGATGGAATCATGGAAGTATTTATGGACGATTTCTCAGTTTGTGGGTCAGATTTCAAAAATTGTCTTGTCAACCTTGAGAAAATCCTGGAGAGATGTGTGGAGGTAAACCTTGTGCTAAATTGGGAAAAATGTCATTTCATGGTCACCGAAGGGATTGTTTTAGGACATATAGTTTCCGAAAAAGGTATAGAGGTAGATAAAGCAAAAATAGAAGTCATAGAGAATCTAAAACCGCCGAAGACTATCAGGGAGATAAGAAGTTTTCTTGGACATGCCGGATTTTACCGACGTTTTATCAAGGATTTCTCCAAAATAACAAAGCCCTTAACTGGTCTTTTAATGAAAGATGCTGAGTTCATCTTCGATGAAAAATGTACTGAAGCATTTAATCTTCTGAAGCAAGCTCTGATTTCAGCACCTATAATGAAACCCCCTGATTGGTCGGAACCGTTTGAGATAATGTGTGACGCCAGTGATTACGCTGTTGGAGCCGTTCTAGGTCAGAGAAAAGATAAGAAGTTACATGTGATTTATTATGCCAGTAGAACCCTAGACGCTGCACAGCTCAACTACGCAACAACCGAAAAAGAGCTCCTAGCTGTAGTTTTTGCAATAGACAAATTTAGATCTTATCTAGTAGGAGCCAAGATTATAGTTTACACCGACCATGCTGCCATTCGTTACTTACTAAGCAAAAAGGATGCCAAGCCTAGGTTACTTCGATGGATTCTATTATTACAAGAGTTTGATTTGGATATCCGTGACAAGAAAGGCACTGATAATGTGGTAGCTGATCACCTATCTAGGCTAGAATACCTGAAACCTGATCCAGTACCCATAAATGACGATTTTGCCTACGATAGACTGATAGCCCAACTAGAAACCATTGAAGATGATAACCCAGACCCTCATGAGCAATTTCATAAATCCTTAGCTATAAGCAATGTACCTTGGTATGCAGATTTTGTTAATTACCTAGCCGCTGACATCATACCCCCTGATCTAAACTACCACCAGAAGAAGAAGTTCTATAGTGATGTGAGAAACTTCTATTGGGACGATCCATTTCTTTTCAAGAGAGGTAAAGATGGCATTTTCCGCCGTTGTGTTCCAGAAGAAGAGGTAAATAATATAATTGAGCATTGTCACTCTGCACCCTATGGTGGACATGCAAGCACATTTAAGACCTACGCCAAGATTCTTCAAGCTGGCCTATTCTGGCCTACTATGTGGCGTGATGTCCATGCTTTCATTGTCAAGTGTGACAGATGCCAACGCACAGGAAATATTTCAAGACGTAATGAAATGCCGTTAAGAAATATCCAAGAAGTAGAACTCTTCGACGTATGGGGTATAGACTTTATGGGACCGTTCCCACCATCTTTTGGAAATCAGTACATATTAGTAGCTGTTGACTACGTGTCTAAATGGATTGAAGCTATCGCCGCACCCACAAACGACACCAGAGTAGTCATCAAATTATTCAAGAATTATATATTTCCCAGGTTTGGAACACCCCGTTTAGTCATAAGTGATGGAGGATCACACTTCATATCGAGAATATTTGATAAACTTTTAAGCAAGTATGGAGTTAAGCATAGAGTAGCAACACCATACCACCCACAGACCAATGGACAAGTGGAAGTATCTAATAGGGAGATAAAACAAATCCTCGAGAAGACTGTCTCTATATCTAGAAAAGATTGGGCGCAGAAACTTCAAGAAGCATTATGGGCCTATAGAACCGCTTTCAAAACTCCTATAGGAACAACCCCTTATCAACTGGTCTATGGAAAATCATGTCACTTACCATTTGAGTTGGAGCATAAGGCCTATTGGGCCATCAAAACTTTGAATTTGGATTACTTGACAGCTGGTGAGAAACGTATCCTTGATATCCACAAATTAGAAGAGCTCAGACAATCTGCCTACGAAAATGCCATCATATACAAAGAAAGAACAAAAGCTTGGCATGACAAAAGAATCATAAGAAGAGACTTCAAAATAGGCGATCCTGTTCTCCTGTTCGATTCTAGGTTACGACTATTTCCAGGTAAACTCCGTTCGAGATGGACTGGCCCTTTTCGAAGTATCTAAGATCCTGAGATCCGGTGCTATTGAAATCAAGAACCAAACATGTAAACCGTTCATAGTCAATGGACAGAGGTTGAAGCCCTACGAAGGAGGTGACATTCCAACAACATACACCCGTCATACTCTGAGTGATCCACCATATCCTTCCAATGATGTTTAAATATCGGTCGTCGAGCTAATGACGTTAAACAAGCGCTGCATGGGAGGCAACCCATGGTTTTTCTTATTTTTGTACTTTTTATTTTTACTTTATTTTAATTTGTTTATTTTATTATGTCAGGACTCACGGTTGAATGTTTTATGTGCTTTCAGGACTTGTTTGCTAACCTTGTACAGAATGCAGAACCCTGATGACATGCACGTGGCCTTTAGAGATGATGCACAGAGAGAGCGTTACTATGTTCACATGAGACGCCCTATGGCTCCTACCAGGTACCCTGACCATGTCTGCATGGATGCCTTGGGGATAGAGCCAAGCGTCAGATTTTTATGCCATCAACTCCAGTGGGACCAGTTTGACGACAGGAACAACACTTATAGGAACTTGACTCTTGAGTTCCTCAGCTCGTTTCATCATGACCCTTGGGCTGGACCCGATGGACTCGCTGTTTTCAGGTTGTTCGGGATTGACTACTCATTCTCTCACAAAGGGTTTGGTGATTTACTAGGTTTCCAGACTACTCCTGATGCTATTCCAGAGACTCCGATGGGGTATTTTATGAGCAGAGAAGTGGAAAAGTTTTGGACTAAAATATCAGGCGGAGGGAGCCAAGATCCTTCTACCCAGTTTTCTCAGGTAATCCACAACCCTGCATTGAGGTACTTCCAGATGATTCTAGCACATTCTTTCCTAGGTTTTCCAGATACAGAGACACTGCTAAGTGAAGAGGAGATTTTCCTACTGTTTTGTGCGACTCAGTCTCGCCCTCTTGCTTGTGGCAACTTTCTACTGAAGGGCCTTGCTAGTGTTGCCAGATCATCAGTAGGAATCATCCATGTCGGTGGGATTGTTACACAGATTGCTACTGCATTGGGTTTGTCTCGCAAGCTATTGCACCTCAGGACCTTCTGCCGCTACACCACCCTGGATATTGATTTTTGTCTTGATAGAGGACTGATGAGGAGGGCTTCTTTTGAGCCCAACATGTTTAGATTGCTGATCGACGGTGAAGCGATACACTACTTTACATTACCAGATCCGCTGATAACCAGTGTCCATGATCCTGCCAATTGGAGTTATGCTCTAGAGGGTTATGGAGAGACTGTCGAAGAGCCGAAATCGCCTCCCGCCGCTGAGTACACTCCTACACCTCTTACTCCCCGAATCACTGTTATGTCTAACAATATGTCTCTGCAGCCACCTGACCTACAAACACAGATTTATGAGCTCCGCAAGGAGACTGCCCTGCTCAAGCAGGAAGTGGCAGACTTAGAGTTACAGATGCAGGTTTCTGATCTCACTCATGCCTCAGAGACCGATGCTCTACATCAGGCGATCGACGAGCTTCGGAGGGAGATAGCTGAGATTCGTGGATCAAGCCAGGATAAGAAACCTACCACATGACTCATTCCACCCTGACAGCACTACCCTAGTATTTAACTTCGTTTTATTTATCGCATTTCCAGACATATTTTACTTTATCGCAGCTTTTACATTTTCATGCACTTTGAATTCCTTATATATATACATATTATGCACTAATTTTTATTTTTTTTTTCTTTTTCTTTTTTGATTTTTAATTATTTTATTTTTGTCGTGCAAAGAAAAAAAAATATATAAGACAAAAATATGCAAGCCAATGCCTTGAAAAGAAGAAGAAAACGCTATTCAGACCCCCCGGAAGACAAAGGTGCAAGGAAGGCCCAAAGGAGGATCCAAAACCACAAGGCCCAGGAATTGGCCTTGTGGCGGGCGCCATAGGCCCTGTGGCGGGCGCCACACCGTATCAACAAACAAATACGGGATTCAATCCCCATTTCCACCATTTTCATCCCTTTCTTCACCAAAAACCCATTTTTCCAACCTTCCAAATCCTCCTTGAACCCCATTAAAGCTCCCCCATTTCCAAAATACCCTCCATCCATAAAACATATCCAACATCCATTTCCATTTTCATCCATCAAAAACCAAAAAAATCAAAACTTTATCATTCCCCTCATAAACCACTTTTCTACTATTTTCACTACCTAAGGAGCTTTTCAACAATGGAGTTCAACGGATTTATTCTTCGTGATGGAAGACCGGGCGAAAGGCAACGGAAAATTATTCAGAGGCTTCAAAGTCGAGAAATCCTCTCGACTAGGTACGTCGACGATAACTGTCTGTATGCTTTGGGTATTTATCATAGTGTTTTTAATTTATTAGAATTTCTAGGCTTGCATAATATTTTCATTAATCAGGAACCTACCTATGAGAGGCTGACAACTGAGTTTTTGAGTTCTTTGATATACACTGTCAGTCCTGACACTGCTAGCACTGTCGGTACTGTTATTTTTAGACTATTTGGAATTGAATATGAATTCAGTACCAATGAGCTAGCAGATTTGTTAGGAATCCCTCATAGGGAAGGTTCGATTTGTGAGGCACCTTTGGATGCTGAATGGTCGGCCGAGGTATTTACCTTCTGGCTAAGGCTTTCAAGTACTTCAATTAATTCTTTTGAAGGGATACTTGCGTCGACCATTCACAACCCGGCCATAAGAGTTTTTAGACTTCTTTTGGCATGTACTATTTTTGGCCGGGAAAGTCCAAACAAGGTTAATGCTCGTGAACTCCTATTTTTGCAAGGATGCCTCACTAGAACCCACATCAATCCGGTCCCGTTTATGCTTGCCCACATGACTTTATTTACTAATAAAACAGGACCGATTGTTTTTGGAGGGATTGTTACGTCTATTGCTCGGGCTCTTGGCCTGAATGATGAGATAGCTACACTTGAACCACTACCTCCTCGCACAATTAATTTAAAATTTCTGAAAGACATGAAATTGTGCCGAACAAGGAGAGAAGGTGGTTATGAGTTGATGGTTCATGGGGTAGCTATCCCATCTGTTGCTTTACCATGCAGTAGACGTACTGATGTACGTGATGAAAGGAACTGGACCTATGATCTTAATGCTCCACGTGTTTTGGGTCCACTTCCTCCTAATATTCCCGATGGGGAGGCACATGACACTGATGATGAGTATGATCGGAGAGAGCAGTCTCCCATCCCTCACATGTCCCCCCATCGTCCTTCACAGTCACACACTGCACCATCTTCCTCTAACCCTGTTGCAGGTACTGCTCCTGGATTCTTTGTCACCGAGGAGATGTGGCGTGATATGACAGCTAGAGAAGAAAGGCGTGATGGCCTTCTCTCTACTATTTCACAACAGCTGACGGACAATATGAGCTTCATGCAACAATCGCGATTGGTTTCGGATCGTTCCTATAGCAACGTTTGCCGTACCTTGAACGCTATTTCATTAGAGCAGAACCGTCAGAGAGAGTTCAACAGCCGACACTACCAGCTTGTAGAGGCTACTCAGGGTTCCATCTTGGGTAACCTTCGAGAGGTCCGGAGTGCTCAGGCTGCTTTATCAGCACGACTCGACCGGAGGGACCAGCATCGTAGTAGATCCCGTCGTTCCAGACCATCACATCAGGACGGCGAAGGCACCAGTGCCCCTCCTCAGTAGTCTTTTTTCCAGGTTACCCCCCTTATCTTATTTCGAAACATTGGGGACAATGTTCGATTTAAGTGTGGGAGGGGATTTTATTGCTTTCTGTTATTTCCCTTTTTAGTTAATTTCCTTTCAGTTATTTCCCTTTTCAGTAATTTATTTTTCTTAGATAATGCATGAGTCTGACGAGTCACCAGTATAGTGTCTTTTTAGTTCATCTTCATTTTTTCCCATTTCCTTAGCCTTACCAGAAAATTTTTAAAAAGAAAACAATGTTGTTTCACATGTTTTTTGGGCTTTGAGACAGGTTTAGATTAGGATATGGTGACTTAGGTCAACTTTTTGAAACATCAGAACCATTTTTAGCACCATAGACCTCTTGAATATAGGAATCACTCCTAAACCCCACCACCATGGCCTTTACTATCATTCAAAAAATTGTCCTAAGTAGTTTATTTTAGCAGTCAGCTCCGGCCTAAGCATACTCTACGTAGGGGGCCGATGAATATAAGTGAATGATCCAGTGCTAATAAAAAAGAAAAAAAGGCAAACTCTGGTATAGGTGACCCTCACAAAGTCATTTAAACCGAAAAAAGAGAAGAAAAAAATTTTTTGCCACAAAAAGAAAAAAAAATTGCAAGTCACCTATTGTTAGTTGGTTCAGAGGTATCTGGCACTGAACTTGGTAGGGCGGATTACGATCCGATCCCCCGCAGATACATTTAGGCGAAATAAAAACAGGTTTACACATGCTTATGTGCCAGAAACCTTATGTTATGGATCAGAATCACTAACCGGTCACTCTACTATGAAGCATGTACGGATAACGGGCTTAATGTGATTGCGCCTGAATGAAAAGGACACAAAAAGATGAGAAGATAGGCCTAGGTATCGTGGGATGACATGGAGTGGTTAATATAGGATTGAAGTTTGTGTTTGTGTTACTATGGTACCCTTGGTTCACTTAGTTAGTATCTGTCACTGCATCCTGACTTGAACTTAGAATCCCTTTAGCCCAAAGACAAGTGTTGACACCATATTTTCTTAAGCTTTAATGTTTGCTTGAGGACAAGCAAAGGTTTAAGTGTGGGAGAATTTGATCACACTAAAATTCACCGTATTTCTGACTCCGATTTCGCATGCATTCTTAGCTTTTATTGTTGTTTTGCTTTGTTATTGCTTTGTTTTCTTATGTTTTCAGGTTTTTATAATAATCGGATCTTGAATCGGGAAAAGGAGCGAAAAAGGAGCGAAAACGGACGAAAACCTAGAAATTCAGCATTTTGCACTTGCGGCACCCACTGTGGCGGGCGCCATAGGGTTAGCCATGACGTGGCCACGTCTCAAGACCACTCCTCAACCTCCAAGACCCACGATCCCCACTCCATCATCCCCTGTAGGGACCGTGGCGGGCGCCATAGGCCCTGTGGCGGGCGCCACAAGGCAAAAATCCACAACCTCCACTTTTTAGTGGAGGGGCGTCCCGGTCATTTCGCGCTTTCAGTTTCTCCTATAAATAGGACCTTAGATTTTCGTTTTTCTTCATCCAGAATTAGAATTCTCTAGGCATATATCAGTTATAAAGCAGTTGCCATTCCACATCGGGGTGCCTCTGCAATCGAGTGATCGAGTCTGTAATCTGTCTGTGGTTCGAGTTTTGGAGCACTCTGGAGGAAGTTAATCCTGCCGCCATTTTAATTCCAGTTAGTATTTTATTTTTCCGCATTGCTTTACTTTTATTTATTTTCTCGCACTTTACTCTGTTTATTTCCCGCACTCGCACATTTACGTTGTTTATTTCCCGCACTCGCACATTTACGTTGTTTATTTCCCGCACTCGCACATTTACGTTGTTTACTTCCCGCACTCGCACATTTACTTTGTTTACTTCCCGCACTCGCTCATTTACTTTGTTTACTTCCCGCACTCGCTTTAAATTACTCATATGAAAAACTATAAAAAGAATATTTACTTTATCATGTCTAACTAATCCCATAAAGGTTAGAATGTAAGGATCGTAATTAAACCAGTAATCAGTATAATTGTTCGTGGAAACACCTAAGGGCTATTTTATCTTTCAATTCAAGTAATTGTTTTTAACTATTTCAAAAACACCCAAAAGCGCTTTGTATAGTTCATTAGGAGTTTTTAGATTAAAAAGAAAAGAGATTTTAAAACGATTTTCGGACGCGTTATGAGATTTAGAGTCTGGTTCATAAGAACCTCTTTTTGCTAAGAAGTCCAGGTTAAAATACTTTTCAACTTTGTTAAGAAACTATATTTCTTAAAAATAGGTTTACTACTCTAACGCAGTACGCACCTTTTTATCCGTGACAATAGGAGGGGTTGATTAGAGAGTACAACTCGGTTCTGAATACGCGAAAGCGACAGTTCCTGTTAAATTAGTTCTTTTCAAAGGAGAAAACATTGCCCATAAGTAGTTCCATTAACAAGTACTGGATTATCATTGATTACGTGAATTACATTCGAGCCTGTCTTTTATTTATTATTTAAAATTATAATTTTATTTACCATTGCACCCTTACTAAAACCCTTAAAAATAGTTGCCTTAGATAAACACCATAACAACAGGTACGATAGATTGACACTTGGTCTCTGTGGATTCGATAATCTTTTATATTACTTTGACGTGATTCGTACACTTGCGAAAAACACGCATCAGTTTGCTCCGTCATCCTTTTCGTGGTGGATCTGTCATTTCGTCGATGTCAGATTGTGCGAGTGTGTTTTGCTCTATCATCCTTTTGGTGGTAGTAGCTGGTGTGAGTTTGATCAGTAATCCTTTTGGTGGTGGGTCTGTCATTTCATCGATGTCAGATTGTGCGAGTGTGTTTTGCTCTATCATCCTTTTGGTGATAATAGCTGGTGCTAGTTTGCTCCGTTATACTTTTGGTGGTGGGTCTGTCATTTTGTCGATGTCAGATTGTGCTAGTGTGTTTTGCTCTATCATCCTTTTGGTGGAAATAACCGGTGTGAGTTAGCTCATTCATTTTTTTGTTGGTGAATCTATCATTTCGTCGATGTCAGATTGTGCGAGTGTGTTTTGCTTTATCATCCTTTTGGTGGAAGTAACCGGTGTGAGTTAGCTCTGTCATCCTTTTGGTGGTGAGTCTGTCATTTCGTCGATGTCAGATTGGGCGAGTGTGTTTTCCTCTATCATCCTTTTGGTGATATTAGCCGGTGTGAGTTCCCTTCGTTATCCTTTTGGTGGTGGGTCTGTCATTTTGTCGATGTCATATTGTGCGAGTGTTTTGCTCTATCCTCCGTTTGATGGTAGTAGCCGGTGTGAGTTTGCTCTGTCATCCTTTTGGTTGTGGGTCTGTGATTTCGTCGATGCTAGATTGTGCGAGTTTGTTTTACTCTATCATCCTTTTGGTTTTAGTAGCCGGTGTGAGTTCGCTCCGTCATCCTTTTGGTGGTGGGTCTGTCATTTCGTCGATGTCAGATTGTGCGATTGTTTTACTCTATCATTCTTTTGGTGGTAGTAGCCTGTGTGAGTTTGCTCAGTCATCCGTTTGGCGGTGGACCTGTCATTTTGTCGAGGTCAGATTGTGCGAGTGTGTCTTGCTCTATCATCCTTTTGGTGATAGTAGCCGGTGTGAGTTCGCTCCGTTATCCTTTTGGTGGTGGGTCTTTCATTTTGTCGATGTCATATTGTGCGAGTATGTTTTACTCTATCATCCTTTTGGTGGTAGTAGCCGGTGTGAGTTTGCTCAGTCATCCTTTTGGCTGTGAGTTTGTCATTTAATCGATGTCAGATTGTGCGAGTGTGTTTTGCTTTATCATCCTTTTGGTGGTAGTAGCTGGTGTGAATTTGCTCAGTAATCCTTTTGCTGGTGGGTCTGTCATTTCATCGATGTCAGATTGTGCGAGTGTATTTTGCTCTATCATCCTTTTGGTGATAGTAGCCAGTGTGAGTTCGCTCCGTTATCCTTTTGATGGTGGGTCTGTCATTTTGTCGATATTAGAGTGTGCGAGTATTTTGCTCTATCATTCTTTTGGTGGTAGTAGCCGGTGTGAGTTTGCTCCGTCATTATTTTTGTGGTGGGTCTGTAATTTCATCGATGTCAGATTGTGCAAGTGTTTTGCTTGATCATCCTTTTGGTGGTAGTAGCCGTTGTGAGTTTGCTACGTCATCCTTTTGGTGGTGGATCTGTCATTTCGTCGATGTCAGATTGTGCGAGTGTGTTTTGCTCTATCATCCTTTTGGTGGTAGTAGCTGGTGTGAGTTTGATCAGTAATCCTTTTGGTGGTGGGTCTGTCATTTCATCGATGTCAGATTGTGCGAGTGTGTTTTGCTCTATCATCCTTTTGGTAATATTAGCCGGTGTGAGTTCACTCCGTTATCCTTTTGGTGATGTGTCTGTGATTTTGTCGATGTCAGATTGTGCAAGTGTGTTTTGCTCTATCATTCTTTTGGTGGTAGTAGCCGGTGTGAGTTCGCTCCGTCATCCTTTTGGTGGTGAGTCTATCATTTCGTCAATGTCAGATTGTGCGAGTGTGTTTTTCTCTATCATTCTTTTGTTGTTAGTAGCCGATGTGAGTTTGCTAACTCATCCTTTTGGCGGTGAGTCTGTCATTTCATCAATGTCAGATTGTGCGAGTGTGTTTTGCTTTATCATCATTTTGGTGGTAGTAGCTGGTGTGAGTTTGCTCAGTAATACTTTTGGTGGTAGTAGCTGGTGTGAGTTTGCTCAGTAATCCTTTTGGTGGTGGGTCTGTCATTTCATCGATGTCAGATGGTGCGAGTGTATTTTGCTCATTCATCATTTTAGTGATAGTAGCCAGTGTGAGTTTGCTCCGTTATCCTTTTGGTGGTGGGTCTGTCATTTTGTCGATGTCAGATTGTGTGAGTGTGTTTTGCTCTATCATCCTTTTGGTGGTAGTATCCGGTGTGAGTTTGCTCCGTCATTATTTTGGTGGTGGGTCTGTAATTTCATCGATGTCAGATTGTGCAAGTGTTTTGCTTGATCATCCTTTTGGTGGTCGTAGCCAGTGTGAGTTTGCTCCGTCATCCTTTTGGTGGTAGTAGCTAGTGTGAGTTTGATCAGTAATCCTTTTGGTGGTGGGTCTGTCATTTCATCGATGTCATATTGTGCGAGTATGTTTTGCTCTATCATCCTTTTGGTGATAATAGCCGGTGCTAGTTTGCTCCGTTATACTTTTGGTGGTGGGTCTGTCATTTTGTCGATGTCAGATTGTGCTAGTGTGTTTTGCTCTATCATCCTTTTGGTGGAAATAACCGGTGTGAGTTAGCTCTGTCATCTTTTTGGTGGTGAATCTATCATTTCGTCGATGTCAGATTGTGCGAGTGTGTTTTGCCCTATCATCCTTTTGGTGGTAGTATCCGGTGTGAGTTCACTCCGTTATCCTTTTGGTGGTGGGTCTGTCATTTCGTCGATGTCATATTGTGCGATTGTTTTGCTCTATCATTCTTTTGGTGGTAGTAGCCGGTGTGAGTTTGCTCAGTCATCCTTTTGGCGGTGAGTCTGTCATTTCATCGATGTCAGATTGTGCGAGTGTATTTTGCTCTATCATCATTTTGGTGGTAGTAGCTGGTGTGAGTTTGCTCAGTAATCCTTTTGGTGGTGGGTCTGTCATTTCATCGATGTCAGATGGTGCTAGTGTCTTTTGCTCTATCATCATTTTATTGATAGTAGCCAGTGTGAGGTTACTCCGTTATCCTTTTGGTGGTGGGTCTGTCATTTTGTCGATGTCAGATTGTGTGAGTGTGTTTTGCTCAATTATCCTTTTGGTGGTAGTAGTTGGTGTGAGTTTGCTACGTCATTATTTTGGTGATGGCTTTGTAATTTCGTCGATGTCAGATTGTTGCTTGAACATCCTTTTTGGTGGTAGTAGCCAGTATGAGTTTGCTCTGTCATCCTTTTGGTGGTGGATCTTTCATTTCGTCGATGTCAGATTGTGCGAGTGTGTTTTGCTCTATCATCCTTTTGGTGGTAGTAGCTGGTGTGAGTTTGATCAGTAATCCTATTGGTGGTGGGTCAGTCATTTCATCGATGTCAGATTGTGCGAGTGTGTTTTGCTCTATCATTCTTTTGGTGATAGTAGCCAGTGTTAGTTCGCTCCGTTATCCTTTTGGTGGTGGGACTGTCATTTTGTCGATGTTATATTGTGCGAGTGTGTTTTGCTTTATCATCCTTTTGGTGGTAGTAGCCGGTGTGAGTTTGCTCCGTCATCCTTTTGGTGGTGGGTCTGTCATTTCGTCGATGTCAGATTGTGCGAGTGTGTTTTGCTCTATCATCCTTTTGGTGGTAGTAGCCGGTGTGAGTTCGCTTCGTCATCCTTTTGGTGGTGGGTCTGTCATTTCGTCGATGTCAGATTGTGCGATTGTTTTGCTCTATCATTATTTTGGTGGTAGTAGGCGGTGTGAGTTTGCTCAGTCATCCTTTTGGTGGTGAGTCTGTCATTTCATCGATGTCAGATTGTGCGAGTGTCTTTTGCTCTATCATCCTTTTGGTGGTAGTAGATGGTGTGAGTTTGCTCAGTAATCCTTTTGGTGGTGGGTCTGTCATTTCATCGATGTCAGATTATGCGAGTGTATTTTGCTCTATCATCCTTTTAGTGATAGTAGGCAGTGTGAGTTCGCTCTGTTATCCTTTTGGTGGTGGGTCTGTCATTTTGTCGATGTCAGATTGTGTGAGTGTGTTTTGCTCTATCATCCTTTTGGTGGTAGTAACCCGTGTGAGTTTGCTACGTCATTATTTTGGTGATGGCTTTCTAATTTCGTCGATGTCAGATTGTTGCTTGAACATCCTTTTGGTGGTAGTAGCCGGTGTGAGTTTGCTCTGTCATCCTTTTGGTGGTGGGTCTGTCATTTCGTCGATGTCAGATTGTGCGAGTGTGTTTTGCTCTATCATCCTTTTGGTGGTAGTAGCCGGTGTAAGTTTGCTCCGTCATCCTTTTGGTGGTGGGTCTGTCATTTCGTCGATGTCAGATTGTGTGAGTGTGTTTTGCTCTATCATCCTTTTGGTGGTAGTAACCGGTGTGAGTTTGCTACGTCATTATTTTGGTGATGGCTTTCTAATTTCGTCGATGTCAGATTGTTGCTTGAACATCCTTTTGGTGGTAGTAGCCGGTGTGAGTTTGCTCCGTCATCCTTTTTTGGTGGTGGGTCTGTCATTTCGTCGATGTCAGATTGTGCGAATGTGTTTTGCTCTATCATCCTTTTGGTGGTAGTAGCCGGTGTGAGTTCGCTCCGTCATCCTTTTGGTGGTGGGTCTCCCATTTCGTCGATGTCAGATTGTGCGATTGTTTTGCTCTATCATTCTTTTTATGGTAGTAGCCGGTGTGAGTTTGTTCAATCATCCTTTTGTCGGTGAGTCTGTCATTTCATCGATGTCAGATTGTGCGAGTGTGTTTTGCTCTATCATCCTTTTGGTGGTAGTAGCTGGTGTGAGTTTGCTCAGTAATCCTTTTGGTGGTGGGTCTGTCATTTCATCGATGTCAGATTTTGCGAGTGTATTTTACTCTATCATCCTTTTAGTGATAGTAGCCAGTGTGAGTTCGCTCCGTTATCCTTTTGGTGGTGGGTCTGTCATTTTGTCGATGTCAGATTGTGCGAGTGTGTTTTGCTCTATCATCCTTTTGGTGGAAGTAACTGGTGTTAGTTAGCTCTGTCATCCTTTTGGTGGCCAGTCTATCATTTCGTCGATGTCAGATTGTGCGAGTGTGTTTTGCTCTAAATCCTTTTGGTGATATTAGCCGGTGTGAGTTCACTCCGTTATCCTTTTGGTGGTGTGTCTGTGATTTTGTCGATGTCAGATTGTGCAAGTGTGTTTTGCTCTATCTTCCTTTTGGTGGTAGTAGCCGGTGTGAGTTCGCTCCGTCATCCTTTTGGCGGTGGGTCTGTCATTTCGTTGATGTCAAATTGTGCGAGTGTGTTTTGCTCTATCATCATTTTGGTTGTAGTAGTTGGTGTGAGTTTGCTCAGTAATCCTTTTGGTGGTAGTAGCTGGTGTGAGTTTGCTCAGTAATCCTTTTGGTGGTGGGTCTGTCATTTCATCGATGTCAGATGGTGCGAGTGTATTTTGCTCTATCATCATTTTAGTGATAGTAGCCAGTGTGACTTTGCTCCGTTATCCTTTTGGTGGTGGGTCTGTCATTTTGTCGATGTCAGATTGTGTGAGTGTGTTTTGCTCTATCATCCTTTTGGTGGTAGTAGCCAGTGTGAGTTTGCTCCGTCATTATTTTGGTGGTGGGTCTGTAATTTCATCGATGTCAGATTGTGAAGGTGTTTTGCTTGATCATCCTTTTGGTGGTAGTAGCCAGTGTGAGTTTGCTCCGTCATCCTTTTCGTGGTGGATCTGTCATTTCGTCGATGTCAGATTGTGCGAGTGTGTTTTGCTCTATCATCCTTTTGGTGGTAGTAGCTGGTGTGAGTTTGATCAGTAATCCTTTTGGTGGTGGGTCTGTCATTTCATCGATGTCAGATTGTGCGAGTGTGTTTTGCTCTATCATCCTTTTGGTGATAATAGCTGGTGCTAGTTTGCTCCGTTATACTTTTGGTGGTGGGTCTGTCATTTTGTCGATGTCAGATTGTGCTAGTGTGTTTTGCTTTATCATCCTTTTGGTGGAAGTAACCGGTGTGAGTTAGCTCTGTCATCCTTTTGGTGGTGAGTCTGTCATTTCGTCGATGTCAGATTGGGCGAGTGTGTTTTCCTCTATCATCCTTTTGGTGATATTAGCCGGTGTGAGTTCCCTTCGTTATCCTTTTGGTGGTGGGTCTGTCATTTTGTCGATGTCATATTGTGCGAGTGTTTTGCTCTATCCTCCGTTTGATGGTAGTAGCCGGTGTGAGTTTGCTCTGTCATCCTTTTGGTTGTGGGTCTGTGATTTCGTCGATGCTAGATTGTGCGAGTTTGTTTTACTCTATCATCCTTTTGGTTTTAGTAGCCGGTGTGAGTTCGCTCCGTCATCCTTTTGGTGGTGGGTCTGTCATTTCGTCGATGTCAGATTGTGCGATTGTTTTACTCTATCATTCTTTTGGTGGTAGTAGCCTGTGTGAGTTTGCTCAGTCATCCGTTTGGCGGTGGGTTTGTCATTTCATCGATGTCAGATTGTGCGAGTGTGTTTTGCTCTATCATCCTTTTGGTGATAGTAGCCGGTGTGAGTTCGCTCCGTTATCCTTTTGGTGGTGGGTCTGTCATTTTGTCAATGTCAGATTGTGCGAGTGTGTTTTGCTATATCCTACCTTTGGTGGAAGTAACCGGTGTGAGTTAGCTCTGTCATCCTTTTGGTGGTGAGTCTGTCATTTCGTAGATGTCAGATTGTGCGAGTGTGTTTCGATCTATCATTCTTTTGGTGATATTAGCCGGTGTCAGTTTGCTCCGTTATCCTTTTGGTGGTGGGTCTGTCATTTTGTCGATGTCATATTGTGCGAGTATGTTTTACTCTATCATCCTTTTGGTGGTAGTAGCTGGTTTGAGTTTGCTCAGTCATCCTTTTGGCTGTGAGTTTATCATTTCATCGATGTCAGATTGTGCGAGTGTGTTTTGGTCTATCATCCTTTTAGTGATAGTAGCTAGTGTGAGTTCGCTCCGTTATCCTTTTGATGGTGGGTCTGTCATTTTGTCGATGTTAGAGTGTGCGAGTATTTTGCTCTATCATTCTTTTGGTGGTAGTAGCCGGTGTGAGTTTGCTCCGTCATTATTTTGGTGGTGGGTCTGTAATTTCATCGATGTCATATTGTGCAATTGTTTTGCTTGATCATCCTTTTGGTGGTAGTAGCCGTTGTGAGTTTGCTCCGTCATCCTTTTGGTGGTGGATCTGTCATTTCGTCGATGTCAGATTGTGCGAGTGTGTTTTGCTCTATCATCCTTTTGGTGGTAGTAGTTGGTGTGAGTTTGATCAGTAATCCTTTTGGTGCTGGGTCTGTCATTTCATCGATGTCAGATTGTGCGAGTGTGTTTTGCTCTATCATCCTTTTGGTGATAGTAGCCGGTGTTAGTTCGCTCCATTATCCTTTTGGTGGTGATTCTGTCATTTTGTCGATGTCAGATTGTGCGAGTGTTTTTTGTTCTATCATCCTTTTGGTGGAAGTAACCGGTGTGAGTTAGCTCCGTCATCCTTTTGGTGGCGAGTCTATCATTTCGTCGATGTCGGATTGTGCGAGTGTGTTTTGCTCTCTCATGCTTTTGGTGATATTAGCCGGTGTGAGTTCACTCCGTTATCCTTTTTGTGGTGTGTCTGTGATTTTGTCGATGTCAGATTGTGCAAGTGTGTTTTGCTCTATCTTCCTTTTGGTGGTAGTAGCCGGTGTGAGTTTGCTCCGTCATCCTTTTCGTGGTGGGTCTGTCATTTCGTCGATGTCAGATTGTGCAATTGTTTTGCTCTATTATTCTATTGGTGGTAGTAGCCGGTGTGAGTTTGCTCAGTCATCCTTTTGGCGGTGAGTCTGTCATTTCATTGATGTCAGATTGTACGAGTGTGTTTTGCTCTATCATCATTTTGGTGGTAGTAGCTGGTGTGAGTTTGCTCAGTAATCCTTTTGGTGGTAGTAGCTGGTGTGAGTTTGCTCAGTAATCCTTTTGGTGGTGGGTCTGTCATTTCATCGATGTCAGATGGTGCGAGTGTATTTTGCTCTATCATCATTTTAGTGATAGTAGCCAGTGTGAGTTTGCTCCGTTATCCTTTTGGTGGTGGGTCTGTCATTTTGTCGATGCCAGATTGTGTGAGTGTGTTTTGCTCTATCATCCTTTTGGTGGTAGTATCCGATGTGAGTTTGCTCCGTCATTATTTTGGTGGTGGGTCTGTAATTTCATCGATGTCAGATTGTGCAAGTGTTTTGCTTGATCATCCTTTTGGTGGTAGTAGCCAGTGTGAGTTTGCTCCGTCATCCTTTTGGTGGTGGATCTGTCATTTCGTCGATGTCAGATTGTGCGAGTGTGTTTTGCTCTATCATCCTTTTGGTGGTAGTAGCTGGTGTGAGTTTGATCAGTAATCCTTTTGGTGGTGGGTCTGTCATTTCATCGATGTCAGATTGTGCGAGTGTGTTTTGCTCTATCATCCTTTTGGTGATAATAGCTGGTGCTAGTTCGCTCCGTTATACTTTTGGTGGTGGGTCTGTCATTTTGTCGATGTGACATTGTGCGAGTGTGTTTTACTCTATCATCCTTTTGGTGATAGTAGCCGGTGTGAGTTCGCTTCGTTATCCTTTTGGTGGTGGGTCTGTCATTTTGTCGATGTCAGATTGTGCGAGTGTGTTTTTCTCTATTATCCCTTTGGTGGAAGTAACTGGTGTGAGTTAGCTCTGTCATCCTTTTGGTGGTGAGTCTGTCATTTCGTCGATGTCAGATTGTGTGAGTGTGTTTCGCTCTATCATCCTTTCGGTGATATTAGCCGGTGTCAGTTCACTCTGTTATCCTTTTGGTGGTGGGTGTGTCATTTTGTCGATGTCATATTGTGCGAGTATGTTTTACTCTATCATCCTTTTGGTGGTAGTAGCCGGTGTGAGTTTGCTCAGTCATCCTTTTGGCTTTGAGTTTGTCATTTCATCGATGTCAGATTGTGCGAGTGTGTTTTGCTTTATCATCCTTTTGGTGGTAGTAGCTGGTGTCAATTTGCTCAGTAATCCTTTTGGTGGTGGGTCTGTCATTTAATCAATGTCAGATTGTGCGAGTGTATTTTGCTCTATCATCCTTTTAGTGATAGTAGCCAGTGTGAGTTCGCTCCGTTATCCTTTTGATGGTGGGTCTGTCATTTTGTCGATGTTAGAGTGTGCGAGTATTTTCCTCTATCATTCTTTTGGTGGTAGTAGCCGGTGTAAGTTTGCCCTGTCATTATTTTGGTGGTGGGTCTGTAATTTCATCGATGTCAGATTGTGCAAGTGTTTTGCTTGATCATCCTTTTGGTGGTAGTAGCCGTTCTGAGTTTGCTCCGTCATCCTTTTGGTGGTGGATCTGTCATTTCGTCGATGTCAGATTGTGCTAGTGTGTTTTGCTCTATCATCCTTTTGGTGGTAGTAGCTGGTGTGAGTTTGATCAGTAATCCTTTTGGTGGTGGGTCTGTCATTTCATCGATGTCAGATTGTGCGAGTGTGTTTTGCTCTATCATCCTTTTGGTGATAGTAGCCGGTGTTAGTTCGCTTCGTTATCCTTTTGGTGGTGGGTCTGTCAATTTGTCGATGTCAGATTGTGCGAGTGTGTTTTGCTCTATCATCCTTTTGGTGATATTAGCCGGTGTGAGTTCACTCCGTTATCCTTTTGGTGGTGTGTCTGTCATTTTGTCGATGTCAGATTGTGCAAGTGTGTTTTGCTCTATCATTCTTTTGGTGGTAGTAGCCGGTGTGAGTTCGCTCCGTCATCCTTTTGGTGGTGGGTCTGTCATTTCGTCGATGTCAGATTGTGCAATTGTTTTGCTCTATCATTCTTTTGGTGGTAGTAGCCGGTGTGAGTTTGCCCAGTCATCCTTTTGGCGGTGAGTCTGTCATTTCATCGATGTCAGATTGTGCGAGTGTGTTTTTCTCTATCATCATTTTGGTGGTAGTAGCTGGTGTGAGTTTGCTCAATAATCCTTTTGGTGGTAGTAGCTGGTGTGAGTTTGCTCAGTAATCCTTTTGGTGGTGGGTCTGTCATTTCATCGATGTCAGATGGTGCGAGTGTATTTTGCTCTATCATCATTTTAGTGATAGTAGCGAGTGTGAGTTTGCTCCGTTATCCTTTTGGTGGTGGGTCTGTCATTTTGTCGATGTCAGATTGTGTGAGTGTGTTTTGCTCTATCATACTTTTGGTGGTAGTATCCGGTGTGAGTTTGCTCTGTCATTATTTTGGTGGTGGGTCTGTAATTTCATCGATGTGAGATTGTGCAGGTGTTTTGCTTGATCATCCTTTTGGTGGTAGTAGCCAGTGTGAGTTTGCTCCTTCATCCTTTTGGTGGAGGACCTGTCATTTCGTCGATGTCAGATTGTGCTAGTGTGTTTTGCTCTATCATCCTTTTGGTGGTAGTAGCTGGTGTGAGTTTGATCAGTAATCCTTTTGGTGGTGGGTCTGTCATTTCATCGATGTCAGATTGTGCGAGTGTGTTGTGCTCTATCATCCTTTTGGTGGTGGGTCTGTCATTTTGTCGATGTCAGATTGTGCTAGTGTGTTTTGCTCTATCATCCTTTTGGTGGAAATAACCGGTGTGAGTTAGCTCTGTCATCTTTTTGGTGGTGAATCTATCATTTCGTCGATGTCAGATTGTGCGAGTGTGTTTTGCTCTATCATCCTTTTGGTGATATTAGCCGGTGTGAGTTCACTCCGTTATCCTTTTGGTGGTGGGTCTGTCATTTCGTCGATGTCATATTGTGCGATTGTTTTGTTCTATCATTCTTTTGGTGGTAGTATCCGGTGTGAGTTTGCTCAGTCATCCTTTTGGCGGTGAGTCTGTCATTTCATCGATGTCAGATTGTGCGAGTGTGTTTTGCTTTATCATCATTTTGGTGGGAGTAGCTGGTGTGAGTTTGCTCAGTAATCCTTTTGGTGGTGGGTCTGTCATTTCATCGATGTCAGATGGTGCTAGTGTATTTTGCTCTATCATCATTTTAGTGATAGTAGCCAGTGTGAGGTTGCGTCGTTATCCTTTTGGTGGTGGGTCTGTCATTTTGTCGATGTCAGATTGTGTGAGTGTGTTTTGCTCTATCATCCTTTTGGTGGTAGTAGCCGGTGTGAGTTTGCTACGTCATTATTTTGGTGATGGCTTTGTAATTTCGTCGATGTCAGATTGTTGCTTGAACATCCTTTTGGTGGTAGTAGCCGATGTGAGTTTGCTCTGTCATCCTTTTGGTGGTGGATCTGTCATTTCGTCGATGTCAGATTATGCGAGTGTGTTTTGCTCTATCATCCTTTTGGTGGCAGTAGCTGGTGTGAGTTTGATCAGTAATCCTATTGGTGGTGGGTCTGTCATTTCATCGATGTCAGATTGTGCGAGTGTGTTTTGCTCTATCATTCTTTTGGTGATAGTAGTCGGTGTTAGTTCGCTCCGTTATCCTTTTGGTGGTGGTTCTGTCATTTTGTCGATGTTAGATTGTGCGAGTGTGTTTTGCTCTATCATCCTTTTGGTGGTAGTAGCCGGTGTGAGTTTGCTCCGTCATCCTTTTGGTGGTGGGTCTGTCATTTCGTCGATGTCAGATTGTGCGAGTGTGTTTTGCTCTATCATCCTTTTGGTGGTAGTAGCCGGTGTGAGTTCGCTCCGTCATCCTTTTGGTGGTGGGTCCGTCATTTCGTCGATGTCAGATTGTGCGATTGTTTTGCTCTATCATTATTTTGTTGGTAGTAGCCGGTGTGAGTTTGCTCAGTAATCCTTTTGGCGGTGAGTCTGTCATTTCATCGATGTCAGATTGTGCGAGTGTCTTTTGCTCTATCATCCTTTTGGTGGTAGTAGATGGTGCGAGTTTGCTCAGTAATCCTTTTGGTGGTGGGTCTGTCATTTCATTGATGTCAGATTGTGCGAGTGTATTTTTCTCTATCATCCTTTTAGTGATAGTAGCCAGTGTGAGTTCGCTCCGTTATCCTTTTGGTGGTGGGTCTGTCATTTTGTCAATGTCAGATTGTGTGAGTGTGTTTTGCTCTATCATCCTTTTGGTGGTAGTAGCCGGTGTGAGTTAGCTACGTCATTATTTTGGTGATGGCTTTGAAATTTCGTCGATGTCAATTGTTGCTTGAACATCCTTTTGGTGGTAGTAGCCGGTGTGAGTTTGCTCCGTCATCCTTTTGATGGTGGGTCTGTCATTTCGTCGATGTCAGATTGTGCGAGTGTGTTTTGATCTATCATCCTTTTAGTGGTAGTAGCCGGTGTGAGTTTGATCCGTCATCCTTTTGGTGGTGGGTCTGTCATTTCGTCGATATCAGATTGTGCGATTGTTTTGCTCTATCATTCTTTTTGTGGTAGTAGCCAGTATGAGTTTGTTCAGTCGTCCTTTTATCGGTGAGTCTGTCATTTCATCGATGTCAGATTGTGCGAGTGTGTTTTGGTCTATCATACTTTTGGTGGTAGTATCTGGTGTGAGTTTGCTCAGTAATCCTTTTGGTGGTGGGTCTGTCATTTCATCAATGTCAAATTTTGCGAGTGTATTTTGCTCTATCATCCTTTTAGTGATAGTAGCCAGTGTGAGTTCTCTCCGTTATCCTTTTGGTGGTAGTAGCCGTTGTGAGTTTGCTCCGTCATCCTTTTGGTGGTGGATCTGTCATTTCGTCGATGTCATATTGTACGAGTGTGTTTTGCTCTATCATCCTTTTGGTGGTAGTAGTTGGTGTGAGTTTGATCAGTAATCCTTTTGGTGGTGTTCTGTCATTTCATCGATGTCAGATTGTGCGAGTGTGTTTTGCTCTATCATCCTTTTGGTGATAGTAGCCGGTGTTAGTTCGCTCCGTTATCCTTTTGGTGGTCGGTCTGTCATTTTGTCGATGTTAGATTATGCGAGTGTGTTTTGCTCTATCATCCTTTTGGTGGAAGTAACCGGTGTGAGTTAGCTCTGTCATCCTTTTGGTGGTGAGTTTATCATTTCGTCGATGTCGGATTGTGCGAGTGTGTTTTGCTCTATCATCCTTTTGGTGATATTAGCCGGTGTGAGTTCACTCCGTTATCCTTTTGGTGGTGGGTCTGTGATTTTGTCGATGTCAGATTGTGCGAGTGTGTTTTGGTATATCATCCTTTTGGTGGTAGTAGCCGGTGTGAGTTCGCTCCGTTATACTTTTGGTGGTGGGTCTGTCATTTCGTGGATGTCATATTGTGCGATTGTTTTGCTCTATCATTCTTTTGGTGGTAGTAGCCGGTGTGAGTTTGCTCAGTCATCCTTTTGGCGGTGAGTCTGTCATTTCATCGATGTCAGATTGTGCGAGTGTGTTTTTCTCTATCATCATTTTGGTGGTAGTAGCTGGTGTGAGTTTGCTCAGTAATCCTTTTGGTGGTGGGTCTGTCATTTCATCGATGTCAGATGTTGCTAGTGTATTTTGCTCTATCATCATTTTAGTGATAGTAGCCAGTGTGAGGTTGCTCCGTTATCCTTTTGGTGGTGGGTCTATCATTTTGTCGATGTTAGATTGTGTGAGTGTGTTTTGCTCTATCATCCTTTTGGTGGTAGTAACCGGTGTGAGTTTGCTCTGTCATCCTTTTGGTGGTGGATCTGTCATTTCGTCGATGTCAGATTGTGCGAGTGTGTTTTGCTCTATCATCCTTTTGGTGGTAGTAGCTGGTGTGAGTTCGCTACGTCATCCTTTTGGTGGTGGGTCTGTCATTTCGTCGATGTCAGATTGTGCGATTGTTTTGCTCTATCATTATTTTGGTGGTAGTAGCCGGTGTGAGTTTTCTCAGTCATCCTTTTGGCGGTGATTCTGTCATTTCATCGATGTCAGATTGTGCGAGTGTCTTTTGCTCTATCATCCTTTTCGTGGTAGTAGATTGTGTGAGTTTGCTCAGTAATCCTTTTGGTGGTGGGTCAGTCATTTCATCGATGTCAGATTGTGCGAATGAATTTTGTTCTATCATCCTTTTAGTGATAGTAGCCAGTGTGAGTTCGCTCCGTTATCCTTTTGGTGGTGGGTCTGTCATTTTGTCGATGTCAGATTGTGTGATTGTGATTTGCTCTATCATCCTTTTGGTGGTAGTAGCCGGTGTGAGTTTGCTACGTCATTATTTTTGTGATGGCTTTGTAAATTCTTCGATGTCAGATTGTTGCTTGAACATCCTTTTGGTGGTAGTAGCCGGTGTGAGTTTGCTCCGTCATCCTTTTGGTGGTGGGTCTGTCATTTCGTCGATGTCAGATCGTGCGAGTGTGTTTTTCTCTATCATCCTTTTGGTGGTAGTAGCCGGTGTGAGTTTGATCCGTCATCCTTTTGGTGGTGGGTCTGTCATTTCGTCTATATCAGATTGTGCGATTGTTTTGCTCTATCATTCTTTTTGTGGTAGTAGCCAGTATGAGTTTGTTCAGTCGTCCTTTTATCGGTGAGTCTGTCATTTCATCGATGTCAGATTGTGCGAGTGTGTTTTGGTCTATCATCCTTTTGGTGGTAGTAGCTGGTTTGAGTTTGCTCAGTAATCCTTTTGGTGGTGGGTCTGTCATTTCATCAATATAAAATTTTGCGAGTGTATTTTGCTCTATCATCCTTTTAGTGATAGTAGCCAGTGTGAGTTCTCTCCGTTATCCTTTTGGTGGTAGTAGCCGTTGTGAGTTTGCTCCGTCATCCTTTTGGTGGTGGATCTGTCATTTCGTCGATGTCATATTGTGCGAGTGTGTTTTGCTCTATCATCCTTTTGGTGGTAGTAGCTGGTGTGAGTTTGATCAGTAATCCTTTTGGTGGTGTTCTGTCATTTCATCGATGTCAGATTGTGCGAGTGTGTTTTGCTCTATCATCCTTTTGGTGATAGTAGCCGGTGTTAGTTCGCTCCGTTATCCTTTTGGTGGTGGGTCTGTCATTTTGTCGATGTCAGATTGTGCGAGTGTGTTTTGCTCTATCATCCTTTTGGTGGAAGTAACCGGTGTGAGTTAGCTCTGTCATCCTTTTGTTGGTGAGTTTATCATTTCGTCGATGTCGGATTGTGCGAGTGTGTTTTGCTCTATCATCCTTTTGGTGATATTAACCGGTATGATTTCACTCCGTTATCCTTTTGGTGGTGGGTCTGTGATTTTGTCGATGTCAGATTGTGCGAGTGTGTTTTGGTATATCATCCTTTTGGTGGTAGTAGCCGGTGTGAGTTCGCTCCGTTATACTTTTGGTGGTGGGTCTGTCATTTCGTGGATGTCATATTGTGCGATTGTTTTGCTCTATCATTCTTTTGGTGGTAGTAGCCGGTGTGAGTTTGCTAAGTCATCCTTTTGGCGGTGAGTCTGTCATTTCATCGATGTCAGATTGTGCGAGTGTGTTTTTCTCTATCATCATTTTGGTGGTAGTAGCTGGTGTGAGTTTGCTCAGTAATCCTTTTGATGGTGGGTCTGTCATTTCATCGATGTCAGTTGTTGCTAGTGTATTTTGCTCTATCATCATTTTAGTGATAGTAGCCAGTGTGAGGTTGCTCCGTTATCCTTTTGGTGGTGGGTCTATCATTTTGTCGATGTTAGATTGTGTGAGTATGTTTTGCTCTATCATCCTTTTGGTGGTAGTAGCCGGTGTGAGTTTGCTCTGTCATCCTTTTGGTGGTGGATCTGTCATTTCGTCGATGTCAGATTGTGCGAGTGTGTTTTGCTCTATCATCCTTTTGGTGGTAGTAGCTGGTGTGAGTTTGCTCCGTCATCCTTTTGGTGGTGGGTCTGTCATTTCGTCGATGTCAGATTGTGCGATTGTTTTGCTCTATCATTATTTTGGTGGTAGTAGCCGGTGTGAGTTTTCTCAGTCATCCTTTTGGCGGTGAGTCTGTCATTTCATCGATGTCAGATTGTGCGAGTGTCTTTTGCTCTATCATCCTTTTCGTGGTAGTAGATTGTGTGAGTTTGCTCAGTAATCCTTTTGGTGGTGGGTCTGTCATTTCAACGATGTCAGATTGTGCGAGTGAATTTTGTTCTATCATCCTTTTAGTGATAGTAGCCAGTTTGAGTTCGCTCCGTTATCCTTTTGGTGGTGGGTCTGTCATTTTGTCGATGTCAGATTGTGTGATTGTGATTTGCTCTATCATCCTTTTGGTGGTAGTAGCCGGTGTGAGTTTGCTACGTCATTATTTTTGTGATGGCTTTGTAATTTCGTCGATGTCAGATTGTTGCTTGAACATCCTTTTGGTGGTAGTAGCCGGTGTGAGTTTGCTCCGTCATCCTTTTGGTGGTGGGTCTGTCATTTCGTCGATGTCAGATTGTGCGAGTGTGTTTTTCTCTATCATCCTTTTGGTGGTAGTAGCCGGTGTGAGTTCGCTCTGTCATCCTTTTGGTGGTGGGTCTGTCATTTCGTCGATGTCAGATTGTGCGATTGTTTTGCTCTATCATTCTTTTTGTGGTAGTAGCCGGTGTGAGTTTGTTCAGTGATCCTTTTAACGGTGAGTCTGTCATTTCATCGATGTCAGATTGTGCGAGTGTGTTTTTCTCTATCATCCTTTTGGTGGTAGTAGCTGGTGTGAGTTTGCTCAGTAATCCTTTTGGTGGTGGGTCTGTCATTTCATCGATGTCAGATTTTGCGAGTGTATTTTGCTCTATCATCCTTTTAGTGATAGTAGATAGTGTGAGTTCGCTCCGTTATCCTTTTGGTGGCGGGTCTGTCATTTTGTCGATGTCAGATTGTGTGAGTGTGTTTTGCTCTATCATCCTTTTGGTGGTAGTAGCCGGTGTGAGTTTTCTACGTCATTATTTTGGTGGTGGGTCTTTAATTTCGTCGATATCAGATTGTGCAAGTGTTTTTCTTGAACATCCTTTTGGTGGTAGTAGCCGGTGTGAGTTTGCTCCATCATCATTTTGGTGGTGGGTGTGTCATTTTGTCGATGTCAGATTGTGCGAGTGTTTTTTGCTCTATCATCCTTTTGGTGGTAGTAGCCGGTGTGAGTTTGCTCCGTCATCCTTTTGGTGGTGGGTCTGTCATTTCGTCGATGTCAGATTGTGCGATTGTTTTGCTCTATCATTCTTTTTGTGGTAGTAGCCGGTGTGAGTTTGCTCGGTCATCCTTTTGGCGGTGAGTACGTCATTTCATCGATGTCAGATTGTGCGAGTGTGTTTTGCTCTATCATCCTTTTGGTGGTAGTAGCTGGTGTGAGTTTGCTCAGTAATCCTTTTGGCGTTGGGTCTGTCATTTCATCGATGTCAGATTTTGTGAGTGTATTTTGCTCTATCATCCTTTTAGTGATAGTAGCCAGTGTGAGTTCGCTTCGTTATCCTTTTGGTGGCGGGTCTGTCATTTTATCGATGTCAGATTGTGTGAGTGTGTTTTGCTCTATCATCCTTTTGGTGGTAGTAATCGGCGTGAGTTTGGTACGTCATTACTTTGGTGATGGCTTTGTAATTTCGTCGATGTCAGATTGTTGCTTGAACATCCTTTTGGTGGTAGTAGCCGGTGTGAGTTTGCTCCGTCATCCTTTTGGTGGCGGGTCTGTCATTTCGTCGATGTCAGATTGTGCGAGTGTGTTTTGCTCTAACATCCTTTTGTTGGTAGTAGCCGGTGTGAGTTCGCTCCGTCATCCTTTTGGTGGTGGTTCTGTCATTTCGTCGATGTCAGATTGTGCGATTGTTTTGCTCTATCATTCTTTTTGTGGTAGTAGCCGGTGTGAGTTTGCTCGGTCATCCTTTTGGCGGTGAGTACGTCATTTCATCGATGTCAGATTGTGCGAGTGTGTTTTGCTCTATCATCCTTTTGGTGGTAGTAGCTGGTGTGAGTTTGCTCAGTAATCCTTTTGGCGTTGGGTCTGTCATTTCATCGATGTCAGATTTTGTGAGTGTATTTTGCTCTATCATCCTTTTAGTGATAGTAGCCAGTGTGAGTTCGCTTCGTTATCCTTTTGGTGGCGGGTCTGTCATTTTATCGATGTCAGATTGTGTGAGTGTGTTTTGCTCTATCATCCTTTTGGTGGTAGTAATCGGTGTGAGTTTGGTACGTCATTATTTTGGTGATGGCTTTGTAATTTCGTCGATGTCAGATTGTTGCTTGAACATCCTTTTGGTGGTAGTAGCCGGTGTGAGTTTGCTTCGTCATCCTTTTGGTGGCGGGTCTGTCATTTCGTCGATGTCAGATTGTGCGAGTGTGTTTTGCTCTAACATCCTTTTGTTGGTAGTAGCCGGTGTGAGTTCGCTCCGTCATCCTTTTGGTGGTGGTTCTGTCATTTCGTCGATGTCAGATTGTGTGATTGTTTTGCTCTATCATTCTTTTTGTGGTAGTAGCCGGTGTGAGTTTGTTCCGTCATCCTTTTGGCGGTGAGTCTGTCATTTCGTCGATGTTAGATTGTGCGAGTATGTTTTGCTCTATCATCCTTTTGGTGGTAGTAGCCGGTGTGAGTTCGCTCCGTCATCCTTTTGGTGGTGGGTCTGTCATTTCGTCGATGTCAGATTGTGCGATTGTTTTGCTCTATCATTCTTTTTGTGGTAGTAGCCGGTGTGAGTTTGTTCAGTGATCCTTTTGGCGGTGAGTCTGTCATTTCATCGATGTCAGATTGTGCGAGTGTGTTTTGCTCTATCATCCTTTTGGTGGTAGTAGCTGGTGTGAGTTTGCTCAGTAATCCTTTTGGTGGTGAGTCTGTCATTTCATCGATGTCAGATTGTGCGAGTGTGTTTTGCTCTATCATCCTTTTGGTGGTAGTAGCTGGTGTGAGTTTGCTCAGTAATCCTTTTGGCGGTGGGTCTGTCATTTCATCGATGTCAGATGGTGCAAGTGTATTTTGCTCTATCATCATTTTAGTGATAGTAGCCAGTGTGAGTTTGCTCCGTTATCCTTTTGGTGGTGGGTCTGTCATTTTGTCGATGTCAGATTGTGTGAGTGTGTTTTGCTCTATCATCCTTTTGGTGGTAGTATCCGGTGTGAGTTTGCTCCGTCATTATTTTGGTGGTGGGTCTTTAATTTCGTCGATGTCAGATTGTGCAAGTGTTTTTCTTGAACATCCTTTTGGTGGTAGTAGCCGGTGTGAGTTTGCCCCGTCATCCTTTTGGTGGTGGGTCTGTCATTTCGTCGATGTCAGATTGTGCGATTATTTTGCTCTATCATTCTTTTTGTGGTAGTAGCCGGTGTGAGTTTGCTCGGTCATCCTTTTGGCGGTGAGTCTGTCATTTCATCGATGTCAGATTGTGCAAGTGTGTTTTGCTCTATCATCCTTTTGGTGGTAGTAGCTGGTGTGAGTTTGCTCAGTAATCCTTTTGGCGTTGGGTCTGTCATTTCATCGATGTGATATTGTGTGAGTGTGTTTTGCTCTATCATTCTTTTGGTGGTAGTAATCGGTGTGAGTTTGCTACGTCATTATTTTGGTGATGGCTTTATAATTTCGTCGATGTCAGATTGTTGCTTGAACATCCTTTTGGTGGTAGTAGCCAGTGTGAGTTTGCTACGTCATCCTTTTGGTGGCGGGTCTGTCATTTCGTCGATGTCAGATTGTGTTTTGCTTTATCATCATTTTGGTGGTAGTAGCTGGTGTGGGTTTGCTCAGTAATACTTTTGGTGGTAGTAGCTGGTGTGAGTTTGCTCAGTAATCCTTTTGGTGGTGGGTCTGTCATTTCGTCGATGTCAGATTGTGCGATTGTTTTGCTCTATCATTCTTTTTGTGGTAGTAGCCGGTGTGAGTTTGCTCCGTCATCCTTTTGGTGGTGGGTC
The DNA here is from genome assembly GCA_963859935.3 of Lathyrus sativus. Lineage (NCBI taxonomy): Eukaryota > Viridiplantae > Streptophyta > Magnoliopsida > Fabales > Fabaceae > Lathyrus > Lathyrus sativus. The sequence continues at coordinate 192,438,552 of OZ012738.1, forward strand.
TGTCATTTCGTCGATGTCAGATTGTGCGATTGTTTTGCTCTATCATTCTTTTTGTGGTAGTAGCCGGTGTGAGTTTGCTCGGTCATCCTTTTGGCGGTGAGTCTGTCATTTCATCGATGTCAGATTGTGCGAGTGTGTTTTGCTCTATCATCCTTTTGGTGGTAGTAGCTGGTGTGAGTTTGCTCAGTAATCCTTTTGGCGGTGGGTCTGTCATTTCATCGATGTCAGATGGTGCAAGTGTATTTTGCTCTATCATCATTTTAGTGATAGTAGCCAGTGTGAGTTTGCTCCGTTATCCTTTTGGTGCTGGGTCTGTCATTTTGTCGATGTCAGATTGTGTGAGTGTGTTTTGCTCTATCATCCTTTTGGTGGTAGTATCCGGTGTGAGTTTGCTCCGTCATTATTTTGGTGGTGGGTCTTTAATTTCGTCGATGTTAGATTGTGCAAGTGTTTTTCTTGAACATCCTTTTGGTGGTAGTAGCCGGTGTGAGTTTGCTCCGTCATCCTTTTGGTGGTGGGTCTGTCATTTTGTCGATGTCAGATTGTGCAAGTGTGTTTTGCTCTATCATCCTTTTGGTGGTAGTAGCCGGTGTGAGTTTGCCCCGTCATCCTTTTGGTGGTGGGTCTGTCATTTCGTCGATGTCAGATTGTGCGATTGTTTTGCTCTATCATTCTTTTTGTGGTAGTAGCCGGTGTGAGTTTGCTCGGTCATCCTTTTGGCGGTGAGTCTGTCATTTCATCGATGTCAGATTGTGCAAGTTTATTTTGCTCTATCATCCTTTTGGTGGTAGTAGCTGGTGTGAGTTTGCTCAGTAATCCTTTTGGCGTTGGGTCTGTCATTTCATCGATGTCATATTGTGTGAGTGTGTTTTGCTCTATCATCCTTTTGGTGGTAGTAATCGGGGTGAGTTTGCTACGCCATTATTTTGGTGATGGCTTTGTAATTTCGTCGATGTCAGATTGTTGCTTGAACATCCTTTTGGTGGTAGTAGCCAGTGTGAGTTTGCTCCGTCATCCTTTTGGTGGCGGGTCTGTCATTTCTTCGATGTCAGATTGTGCGATTGTGTTTTGCTCTATCATCATTTTGGTGGTAGTAGCTGGTGTAAGTTTGCTCAGTAATACTTTTGGTGGTAGTAGCTGGTGTGAGTTTGCTCAGTAATCCTTTTGGTGGTGGGTCTGTCATTTCGTCGATGTCAGATTGTGCGATTGTTTTGCTCTATCATTGTTTTTGTGGTAGTAGCCGGTGTGAGTTTGTTCGGTCATCCTTTTGGCGGTGAGTCTATCATTTCATCGATGTCAGATTGTGCGAGTGTGTTTTGCTCTATCATCCTTTTGGTGGTAGTAGCTGGTGGGAGTTTGCTCAGTAATCCTTTTGGTGGTGGGTCTGTCATTTCATCGATGTCAGATTTTGCGAGTGTATTTTGCTCTATCATCCTTTTAGTGATAGTTGCCAGTGTGAGTTCGCTCCGTTATCCTTTTGGTGGCGGGTCTGTCATTTTGTCGATGTCATATTGTGTGAGTGTGTTTTGCTCTATCATCTTTTTGGTGGTAGTAGCCGGTGTGACTTTGCTACGTCATTATTTTGGTGGTGGGTCTGTAATTTCGTTGATTTCAGATTGTGCAAGTGTTTTTCTTGAACATCCATTTGGTGGTAGTAGCCGGTGTGAGTTTGCTCCGTCATCCTTTTGGTGGTGGGTCTGTCATTTCGTCGATGTCAGATTGTGCGAGTGTGTTTTGCTCTATCATCATTTTGGTGGTAGTAGCCGGTGTGAGTTTGCTCTGTCATCCTTTTGGTGGTGGTTCTGTCATTTCGTCGATGTCAGATTGTGCGATTGTTTTACTCTATCATTCTTTTTGTGGTAGTAGCCGGTGTGAGTTTGTTCAGTCATCCTTTTGGCGGTTAGTCTATCATTTCATTGATGTCAGATTATGCGAGTGTGTTTTGCTCTATCATCCTTTTGGTGGTAGTAGCTCGTGTGAGTTTGCTCAGTAATCCTTTTGGTGGTGGGTCTGTCATTTCATCGATGTCAGATTTTGCGAGTGTATTTTGCTCTATCATCCTTTTAGTGATAGTAGCCAGTGTGAGTTCGCCCCGTTATCCTTTTGGTGGCGGGTCTGTCATTTTTTTGGATGTCAGATCGTGTGAGTGTGTTTTGCTCTATCATCCTTTTGGTGGTAGTAGCCGGTCTGAGTTTGCTACGTCATTATTTTGGTGGTGGGTCTGTAATTTCGTCGATTTTAGATTGTGCAAGTGTTTTTCTTGAACATCCTTTTGGTGGTAGTAGCCGGTGTGAGTTCGCTCCGTCATCCTTTTGGTGGTGGGTCTGTCATTTCGTCGATGTCAGATTGTGCGATTGTTTTTCTCTATCATTCTTTTTGTGGTAGTAGCCGGTGTGAGTTTGCTCGGTCATCCTTTTGGCGGTGAGTCTGTCATTTCATCGATGTCAGATGGTGCGAGTGTATTTTGCTCTATCATCATTTTAGTGATAGTAGCCAGCGTGAGTTTGCTCCGTTATCCTTTTGGTGGTGGGTCTGTCATTTTGTCGATGTTAGATTGTGTGAGTGTGTTTTGCTCTATCATCCTTTTGGTGGTAGTATCCGGTGTGAGTTTGCTCCGTCATTATTTTGGTGGTGGGTCTGTAATTTCGTCGATGTCAGAGTGTACAAGTGTTTTGCTTGACCATCCTTTTGGTGGTAGTAGCCAGTGTGAGTTTGCTCCGTCATCTTTTTGGGGGTGGATCTATCATTTCGTTGATGTCAGATTATGCGAGTGTGTTTTGCTCTATCATGCTTTTGGTGGTAGTAGCTGATGTGAGTTTAATCAGTAATCCTTTTGGTGGTGGGTCTGTCATTTCATCGATGTCAGATTGTGCAAGTGTATTTTGCTCTATCATCCTTTTGGTGATAATAGCCGGTGTTAGTTCTCTTTGTTATACTTTTGGTGGTGGGTCTGTCATTTTGTCGATGTCAGATTGTGCTAGTGTGTTTTGCTCTATCATCCTTTTGGTGGAAATAACCGGTGTGAGTTAGCTCTCTCATCTTTTTGGTGGTGAATCTATCATTTCGTCGATGTCAGATTGTGCGAGTGTGTTTTGCTCTATCATCCTTTTGGTGATATTAGCCGGTGTGAGTTCACTCTGTTAACCTTTTGGTGGTGGGTCTGTGATTTTGTCGATGTCAGATTGTGCGAGTGTGTTTTGCTATATCATCCTTTTGGTGGTAGTAGCCGGTGTGAGTTCGCTCTGTTATATATTTGGTGGTGGCTCTGTCATTTCGTCGATGTCATATTGTGCGATTGTTTTGCTCTATCATTCTTTTGGTGGTAGTAGCCGGTGTGAGTTTGCTCAGTCATCCTTTTGGCGGTGAGTCTGTCATTTCATCGATGTCAGATTGTGCGAGTGTGTTTTGCTCTATCATCATTTTGGTGGTAGTAGCTGGTGTGAGTTTGCTCAGTAATCCTTTTGGTGGTGGCTCTGTCATTTCATCGATGTCAGATGTTGCTAGTGTATTTTGCTCTATCATCATTTTAGTGATAGTAGCCAGTGTGAGGTTGCTCCGTTATCCTTTTGGTGGTGGGTCTGTCATTTTGTCGATGTCAGATTGTGTGAGTGTGTTTTGCTCTATCATCCTTTTGGTGATAGTAGCCGGTGTGAGTTTGCTCTGTCATCCTTTTGGTGGTGGATCAGTAATTTCGTCGATGTCAGATTGTGCGAGTGTGTTTTGCTCTGTCATCCTTTTGGTGGTAGTAGCTGGTGTGAGTTCGCTCCGTCATCCTTTTGGTGGTGGGTCTGTCATTTCGTCGATGTCAGATTGTGCGATTGTTTTGCTCTATCATTATTTTGGTGGTAGTAGCTGGTGTGAGTTTGCTCAGTCATCCTTTTGGCGGTGAGTCTGTCATTTCATCGATGTCAGATTGTGCGAGTGTGTTTTGCTCTATCATCCTTTTCGTGGTAGTAGATTGTGTGAGTTTGCTCAGTAATCCTTTTGGTGGTGGGTCTGTCATTTCATCGATGTCAGATTGTGCGAGTGAATTTTGCTCTATCATCCTTTTAGTGATAGTAGCCAGTGTGAGTTCGCTCCGTTATCCTTTTGGTGGTGGGTCTGTCATTTTGTCGATGTCAGATTGTGTGAGTGTGTTTTGCTCTATCATCCTTTTGGTGGTAGTAGCCGGTGTGAGTTTGCTACGTCATTATTTTGGTGATGGCTTTGTAATTTCGTCGATGTCAGATTGTTGCTTGAACATCCTTTTGGTGGTAGTAACTGGTGTGAGTTTGCTCCGTCATCCTTTTGGTGGTGGGTCTGTCATTTCGTCGATGTCAGATTGTGCGAGTGTGTTTTGCTCTATCATCCTTTTGGTGTTAGTAGCCGGTGTGAGTTCGCTCCGTCATCCTTTTGGTGGTAGGTCTGTCATTTCGTCGATGTCAGATTGTGTGATTGTTTTGCTCTATCATTCTTTTTGTGGTAGTAGCCGGTGTGAGTTTGTTCAGTGATCCTTTTGGCGGTGAGTCTGTCATTTCATCGATGTCAGATTGTGCGAGTGTGTTTTGCTCTATCATCCTTTTGGTGGTAGTAGCTGGTGTGAGTTTGCTCAGTAATCCTTTTGGTGGTGGGTCTGTCATTTCATTGATGTCAGATTTTGCGAGTGTATTTTGCTCTATCATCCTTTTAGTGATAGTAGCCAGTGTGAGTTCGCTTCGTTATCCTTTTGGTGGCGGGTCTGTCATTTTGTCGATGTCAAATTGTGTGAGTGTGTTTTGCTCTATCATCCTTTTGGTGGTAGTAGCCGGTGTGAGTTTGCTACGTCATTATTTTGGTGATGGCTTTGTAATTTCGTCGATGTCAGATTGTTGCTTGAACATCCTTTTGGTGGTAGTAGCCGATGTAAGTTTGCTCCGTCATCCTTTTGGTGGTGGGTCTGTCATTTCGTCGATGTCAGATTGTGCGAGTGTGTTTTGCTGTAACATCCTTTTGGTGGTAGTAGCCGGTGTGAGTATGCTCCGTCATCCTTGTGGTGGTGGGTCTGTCATTTCGTCGATGTCAGATTGTGCGATTGTTTTGCTCTATCATTCTTTTTGTGGTAGTAGCCGGTGTGAGTTTGTTCAGTCATCCTTTTGGCGGTGAGTATGTCATTTCATCGATGTCAGATTGTGCGAGTGTGTTTTGCTCTATCATCCTTTTGGTGGTAGTAGCTGGTGTGAGTTTGCTCATTAATCCTTTTGGTGGTGGGTCTGTCATTTCATCGATGTCAGATTTTCCGAGTGTATTTTGCTCTATCATCCTTTTAGTGATAGTAGCTAGTGTGAGTTCTCTCAGTTATCCTTTTTGTGGCGGGTCTGTCATTTTGTCGATGTCAGATTGTGTGAGTGTGTTTTGCTCTATCATCCTTTTGGTGGTAGTAGCCAGTGTGAGTTTGCAACGTCATTATTTTGGTGGTGGGTCTGTAATTTCGTCGATGTCAGATTGTGCAAGTGTTTTGCTTGAATATCCTTTTGGTGGTAGTAGCCGGTGTGAGTTTGCTCCGTCATCCTTTTGGTGGTGCGTCTGTCATTTCGTCGATGTCAGATTGTGCGAGTGTGTTTTGCTCTATCATCCTTTTGGTGGTAGTAGCCGGTGTGAGTTCGCTCCGTCATCCTTTTGGTGGTGGGTCTGTCATTTCGTCGATGTCAGATTGTGTGATTGTTTTGCTCTATCATTCTTTTTGTGGTAGTAGCCGGTGTGAGTTTGCTCAGTCAACCTTTTGGCGGTGAGTCTGTCATTTCATCGATGTCAGATTGTGCGAGTGTGTTTTGCTCTATCATCCTTTTGGTGGTAGTAGATGGTGTGAGTTTGCTCAGTAATCCTTTTGGTGGTGGGTCTGTCATTTCATCGATGTCATATTGTGCGAGTGTATTTTGCTCTATCATCCTTTTAGTGATAGTAGCCAGTGTGAGTTTGCTCCGTTATCCTCTTGGTGGTGGGTCTGTCATTTTGTCGATGTCAGATTGTGTGAGTGTGTTTTGCTCTATCATCCTTTTGGTGGTAGTAGCCGGTGTGAGTTTGCTACGTCATTATTTTGGTGATGGCTTTGTAAGTTCGTCGATGTCAGATTGTTGCTTGAACATCCTTTTGGTGGTAGTAGCCGGTGTGAGTTTCCTCCGTCATCCTTTTGGTGATGGGTCTGTCATTTCGTCGATGTTAGATTGTGCGAGTATGTTTTGCTCTATCATCCTTTTGGTGGTAGTAGCCGGTGTGAGTTCGCTCCGTCATCCTTTTGGTGGTGGGTCTGTCATTTCGTCGATGTCAGATTGTGCGATTGTTTTGCTCTATCATTCTTTTTGTGGTAGTAGCCGGTGTGAGTTTGTTCAGTCATCCTTTTGGCGGTGAGTATGTCATTTCATCGATGTCAGATTGTGCGAGTGTGTTTTGCTCTATCATCCTTTTGGTGGTAGTAGCTGGTGTGAGTTTGCTCATTAATCCTTTTGGTGGTGGGTCTGTCATTTCATCGATGTCAGATTTTCCGAGTGTATTTTGCTCTATCATCCTTTTAGTGATAGTAGCTAGTGTGAGTTCTCTCAGTTATCCTTTTGGTGGCGGGTCTGTCATTTTGTCGATGTCAGATTGTGTGAGTGTGTTTTACTCTATCATCCTTTTGGTGGTAGTAGCCAGTGTGAGTTTGCAACGTCATTATTTTGGTGGTGGGTCTGTAATTTCGTCGATGTCAGATTGTGCAAGTGTTTTGCTTGAATATCCTTTTGGTGGTAGTAGCCGGTGTGAGTTTGCTCCGTCATCCTTTTGGTGGTGCGTCTGCCATTTCGTCGATGTCAGATTGTGCGAGTGTGTTTTGCTCTATCATCCTTTTGGTGGTAGTAGCCGGTGTGAGTTCGCTCCGTCATCCTTTTGGTGGTGGGTCTGTCATTTCGTCGATGTCAGATTGTGGGATTGTTTTGCTCTATCATTCTTTTTGTGGTAGTAGCCGGTGTGAGTTTGCTCAGTCAACCTTTTGGCGGTGAGTCTGTCATTTCATCGATGTCAGATTGTGCGAGTGTGTTTTGCTCTATCATCCTTTTGGTGGTAGTAGATGGTGTGAGTTTGCTCAGTAATCCTTTTGGTGGTGGGTCTGTCATTTCATCGATGTCATATTGTGCGAGTGTATTTTGCTCTATCATCCTTTTAGTGATAGTAGCCAGTGTGAGTTTGCTCCGTTATCCTCTTGGTGGTGGGTCTGTCATTTTGTCGATGTCAGATTGTGTGAGTGTGTTTTGCTCTATCATCCTTTTGGTGGTAGTAGCCGGTGTGAGTTTGCTACGTCATTATTTTGGTGATGGCTTTGTAAGTTCGTCGATGTCAGATTGTTGCTTGAACATCCTTTTGGTGGTAGTAGCCGGTGTGAGTTTCCTCCGTCATCCTTTTGGTGATGGGTCTGTCATTTCGTCGATGTTAGATTGTGCGAGTATGTTTTGCTCTATCATCCTTTTGGTGGTAGTAGCCGGTGTGAGTTAGCTCCGTCATCCTTTTGGTGGTGGGTCTGTCATTTCGTCGATGTCAGATTGTGCGATTGTTTTGCTCTATCATTCTTTTTGTGGTAGTAGCCGGTGTGAGTTTGTTCAGTCATCCTTTTGGCGGTGAGTATGTCATTTCATCGATGTCAGATTGTGCGAGTGTGTTTTGCTCTATCATCCTTTTGGTGGTAGTAGCTGGTGTGAGTTTGCTCATTAATCCTTTTGGTGGTGGGTCTGTCATTTCATCGATGTCAGATTTTCCGAGTGTATTTTGCTCTATCATCCTTTTAGTGATAGTAGCTAGTGTGAGTTCTCTCAGTTATCCTTTTGGTGGCGGGTCTGTCATTTTGTCGATGTCAGATTGTGTGAGTGTGTTTTGCTCTATCATCCTTTTGGTGGTAGTAGCCAGTGTGAGTTTGCAACGTCATTATTTTGGTGGTGGGTCTGTAATTTCGTCGATGTCAGATTGTGCAAGTGTTTTGCTTGAATATCCTTTTGGTGGTAGTAGCCGGTGTGAGTTTGCTCCGTCATCCTTTTGGTGGTGCGTCTGTCATTTCGTCGATGTCAGATTGTGCGAGTGTGTTTTGCTCTATCATCCTTTTGGTGGTAGTAGCCGGTGTGAGTTCGCTCCGTCATCCTTTTGGTGGTGGGTCTGTCATTTCGTCGATGTCAGATTGTGTGATTGTTTTGCTCTATCATTCTTTTTGTGGTAGTAGCCGGTGTGAGTTTGCTCAGTCAACCTTTTGGCGGTGAGTCTGTCATTTCATCGATGTCAGATTGTGCGAGTGTGTTTTGCTCTATCATCCTTTTGGTGGTAGTAGATGGTGTGAGTTTGCTCAGTAATCCTTTTGGTGGTGGGTCTGTCATTTCATCGATGTCATATTGTGCGAGTGTATTTTGCTCTATCATCCTTTTAGTGATAGTAGCCAGTGTGAGTTTGCTCCGTTATCCTTTTGGTGGTGGGTCTGTCATTTTATCGATGTCAGATTGTGTGAGAGTGTTTTGCTCTATCATCCTTTTGGTGGTAGTAGCCGGTGTGAGTTTGCTACGTCATTATTTTGGTGATGGCTTTGTAAGTTCGTCGATGTCAGATTGTTGCTTGAACATCCTTTTGGTGGTAGTAGCCGGTGTGAGTTTCCTCCGTCATCCTTTTGGTGATGGGTCTGTCATTTCGTCGATGTTAGATTGTGCGAGTATGTTTTGCTCTATCATCCTTTTGGTGGTAGTAGCCGGTGTGAGTTCGCTCCGTCATCCTTTTGGTGGTGGGTCTGTCATTTCGTCGATGTCAGATTGTGCGATTGTTTTGCTCTATCATTCTTTTTGTGGTAGTAGCCGGTGTGAGTTTGTTCAGTGATCCTTTTGGCGGTGAGTCTGTCATTTCATCGATGTCAGATTGTGCGAGTGTGTTTTGCTCTATCATCCTTTTGGTGGTAGTAGCTGGTGTGAGTTTGCTCAGTAATCCTTTTGGTGGTGGGTCTGTCATTTTATCGATGTCAGATTTTGCGAGTGTATTTTGCTCTATCATCCTTTTAGTGATAGTAGCCAGTGTGAGTTCGCTTCGTTATCCTTTTGGTGGCGGGTCTGTCATTTTGTCGATGTCAAATTGTGTGAGTGTGTTTTGCTCTATCATCCTTTTGGTGGTAGTAGCCGGTGTGAGTTTGCTACGTCATTATTTTGGTGATGGCTTTGTAATTTCGTCGATGTCAGATTGTTGCTTGAACATCCTTTTGGTGGTAGTAGCCGATGTAAGTTTGCTCCGTCATCCTTTTGGTGGTGGGTCTGTCATTTCGTCGATGTCAGATTGTGCGAGTGTGTTTTGCTCTAACATCCTTTTGGTGGTAGTAGCCGGTGTGAGTATGCTCCGTCATCCTTTTGGTGGTGGGTCTGTCATTTCGTCGATGTCAGATTGTGCGATTGTTTTGCTCTATCATTCTTTTTGTGGTAGTAGCCGGTGTGAGTTTGTTCAGTCATCCTTTTGGCGGTGAGTATGTCATTTCATCGATGTCAGATTGTGCGAGTGTGTTTTGCTCTATCATCCTTTTGGTGGTAGTAGCTGGTGTGAGTTTGCTCATTAATCCTTTTGGTGGTGGGTCTGTCATTTCATCGATGTCAGATTTTCCGAGTGTATTTTGCACTATCATCCTTTTAGTGATAATAGCTAGTGTGAGTTTGCTCCGTTATCCTTTTGGTGGTGGGTCTGTCATTTTGTCGATGTCAGATTGTGTGAGTGTGTTTTGCTCTATCATCCTTTTGGTGGTAATAGCCGGTGTGAGTTTGCAACGTCATTATTTTGGTGGTGGGTCTGTAATTTCGTCGATGTCAGATTGTGCAAGTGTTTTGCTTGAACATCCTTCTGGTGGTAGTAGCCGGTGTGAGTTTGCTCCGTCATCCTTTTGGTGGTGGGTCTGTCATTTCGTCGATGTCAGATTGTGGAGTGTGTTTTGCTCTATCATCCTTTTGGTGGTAGTAGCCGGTGTGAGTTCGCTCCGTCATCCTTTTGGTGGTGGGTCTGTCATTTCGTCGATGTCAGATTGTGTGATTGTTTTGCTCTATCATTCTTTTTATGGTAGTAACCGGTGTGAGTTTGCTCAGTCATCCTTTTGGCGGTGAGTCTGTCATTTCATCGATGTCAGATTGTGCGAGTGTGTTTTGCTCTATCATCCTTTTGGTGGTAGTAGATGGTGTGAGTTTGCTCAATAATCCTTTTGGTGGTGGGTCTGTCATTTCATCGATGTCAGATTGTGCGAGTGTATTTTGCTCTATCATCTTTTTAGTGATAGTAGCCAGTGTGAGTTCGCTCCGTTATCCTTTTGGTGGTGGGTCTGTCATTTTGTCGATGTCAGATTGTGTGAGTGTGTTTTTCTCTATCATCCTTTTGTTGGTAGTAGGCGGTGTGAGTTTGCTACGTCATTATTTTGGTGATGGCTTTGTAAGTTCGTCGATGTCAGATTGTTGCTTGAACATCCTTTTGGTGGTAGTAGCCGGTGTGAGTTTCCTCCGTAATCCTTTTGGTGGTGGGTCTGTCATTTCGTCGATGTCAGATTGTGCGAGTATGTTTTGCTCTATCATCCTTTTGGTGGTAGTAGCCGGTGTGACTTTGCTCCGTCATCCTTTTGGTGGTGGGTCTGTCATTTCGTCGATGTCAGATTGTACAATTGTTTTGCTCTATCATTCTTTTTGTGGTAGTAGCCGGTGTGAGTTTGTTCAGTCATCCTTTTGGCGGTGAGTCTGTCATTTCATCGATGTCAGATTGTGCGAGTGTGTTTTGCTCTTTCATCCTTTTGGTGGTAGTAGCTGGTGTGAGTTTGCTCATTAATCCTTTTGGTGGTGGGTCTGTCATTTCATCGATGTCAGATTTTCCGAGTGTATTTTGCTCTATCATCCTTTTAGTGATAGTAGCTAGTGTGAGTTTGCTCCGTTATCCTTTTGGTGGCGGGTCTGTCATTTTGTCGATGTCAGATTGTGTGAATGTGTTTTGCTCTATCATCCTTTTGGTGGTAGTAGCCGGTGTGAGTTTGCAACGTCATTATTTTGGTGGTGGGTCTGTAATTTCGTCGATGTCAGATTGTGCAAGTGTTTTGCTTGAACATCCTTTTGGTGGTAGTAGCCGGTGTGAGTTTGCTCCGTCATCCTTTTGGTGGTGGGTCTGTCATTTCGTCGATGTCAGATTGTGGAGTGTGTTTTGCTCTATCATCCTTTTGGTGGTAGTAGCCGGTGTGAGTTTGCTCCGTCATCCTTTTGGTGGTGGGTCTGTCATTTCGTCGATGTCAGATTGTGTGATTGTTTTGCTCTATCATTCTTTTTGTGGTAGTAGCCGGTGTGAGTTTGCTCAGTCATCCTTTTGGCGTTGAGTCTGTCATTTCATCGATGTCAGATTGTGCGGGTGTGTTTTGCTCTATCATCCTTTTGGTGGTAGTAGATGGTGTGAGTTTGCTCAGTAATCCTTTTGGTGGTGGGTCTGTCATTTCATCGATGTCAGATTGTGCGAGTGTATTTTGCTCTATCATCCTTTTAGTGATAGTAGCCAATGTGAGTTCGCTCCGTTATCCTTTTGGTGGTGGGTCTGTCATTTTGTCGATGTCAGATTGTGTGAGTGTGTTTTGCTCTATCATCCTTTTGGTGGTAGTAGCCGGTGTGAGTTTGCTACGTCATTATTTTGGTGATGGCTTTGTAAGTTCGTCGATGTCAGATTGTTGCTTGAACATCCTTTTGGTGGTAGTAGCCGGTGTGAGTTTCCTCCGTCATCCTTTTGGTGGTGGGTCTGTCATTTCGTCGATGTCAGATTGTGCGAGTATGTTTTGCTCTATCATCCTTTTGGTGGTAGTAGCCGGTGTGAGTTCGCTCTGTCATCCTTTTGGTGGTGGGTCTGTCATTTCGTCGATGTCAGATTGTACGATTGTTTTGCTCTATCATTCTTTTTATGGTAGTAGCCGGTGTGAGTTTGTTCAGTCATCCTTTTGGCGGTGAGTCTGTCATTTCATCGATGTCAGATTGTGCGAGTGTGTTTTGCTCTTTCATCCTTTTGGTGGTAGTAGCTGGTGTGAGTTTGCTCATTAATCCTTTTGGTGGTAATAGCTGGTGTGAGTTTGCTCATTAATCCTTTTGGTGGTGGGTCTGTCATTTCATCGATGTCAGATTTTCCGAGTGTATTTTGCTCTATCATCCTTTTAGTGATAGTAGCTAGTGTGAGTTCGCTCCGTTATCCTTTTGGTGGCGGGTCTGTCATTTGGTCGATGTCAGATTGTGTGAATGTGTTTTGCTCTATCATCCTTTTGGTGGTAGTAGCCGGTGTGAGTTTGCAACGTCATTATTTTGGTGGTGGGTCTGTAATTTCGTCGATGTCAGATTGTGCAAGTGTTTTGCTTGAACATCCTTTTGGTGGTAGTAGCCGGTGTGAGTTTGCTCCGTCATCCTTTTGGTGGTGAGTCTGTCATTTCGTCGATGTCAGATTGTGGAGTGTGTTTTGCTCTATCATCCTTTTGGTGGTAGTAGCCGGTGTGAGTTCGCTCCGTCATCCTTTTGGTGGTGGGTCTGTCATTTCGTCGATGTCAGATTGTGTGATTGTTTTGCTCTATCATTCTTTTTGTGGTAGTAGCCGGTGTGAGTTTGCTCAGTCATCCTTTTGGCGGTGAGTCTGTCATTTCATCGATGTCAGATTGTGCGAGTGTGTTTTGCTCTATCATCCTTTTGGTGGTAGTAGATGGTGTGAGTTTGCTCAGTAATCCTTTTGGTGGTGGGTCTGTCATTTCATCGATGTCAGATTGTGCGAGTGTATTTTTCTCTATCATCCTTTTAGTGATAGTAGCCAGTGTGAGTTCGCTCCGTTATCCTTTTGGTGGTGGGTCTGTCATTTTGTCAGATTGTGTGAGTGTGTTTTGCTCTATCATCCTTTTGGTGGTAGTAGCCGGTGTGAGTTTGCTACGTCATTATTTTGGTGATGGCTTTGTAAGTTCGTCGATGTCAGATTGTTGCTTGAACATCCTTTTGGTGGTAGTAGCCGGTGTGAGTTTGCTCCGTCATCCTTTTGGTGGTGGGTCTGTCATTTCGTCGATGTCAGATTGTTCTAGTGTGTTTTGCTCTATCATCCTTTTGGTGGTAGTAGCCGGTGTGACTTTGCTCCGTCACCCTTTTGGTGGTGGGTCTGTCATTTCGTCGATGTCAGATTGTGCGATTGTTTTGCTCTATCATTCTTTTTGTGCTAGTAGCCGGTGTGAGTTTGTTCAGTCATCCTTTTGTGGGTGAGTCTGTCATTTCATCAATGTCAGATTGTGTGAGTGTGTTTTGCTCGATCATCCTTTTGGTGGTAGTAGCTGGTGTGAGTTTGCTCAGTAATTCTTTTGGTGGTGGGTCTGTCATTTCATCGATGTCAGATTTTGCGAGTGTATTTTGCTCTATCATCCTTTTAGTGATAGTAGCTAGTGTGAGTTCGCTCCGTTATCCTTTTGGTGGCGGGTCTGTCATTTTGTCGATGTCAGATTGTGTGAATGTGTTTTGCTCTATCATCCTTTTGGTGGTAGTAGCCGGTGTGAGTTTGCAACGTCATTATTTTGGTGGTGGGTCTGTAATTTCGTCGATGTCAGATTGTGCAAGTGTTTTGCTTGAACATCCTTTTGGTGGTAGTAGCCGGTGTGAGTTTGCTCCGTCATCCTTTTGGTGGTGGGTCTGTCATTTCGTCGATGTCAGATTGTGGAGTGTGTTTTGCTCTATCATCCTTTTGGTGGTAGTAGCCGGTGTGAGTTCGCTCCGTCATCCTTTTGGTGGTGGGTCTGTCATTTCGTCGATGTCAGATTGTGTGATTGTTTTGCTCTATCATTCTTTTTGTGGTAGTAGCCGGTGTGAGTTTGCTCAGTCATCCTTTTGGCGGTGAGTCTGTCATTTCATCGATGTTAGATTGTGCGAGTGTGTTTTGCTCTATCATCCTTTTGGTGGTAGTAGATGGTGTGAGTTTGCTCAGTAATCCTTTTGGTGGTGGGTCTGTCATTTCATCGATGTCAGATTGTGCGAGTGTATTTTTCTCTATCATCCTTTTAGTGATAGTAGCCAGTGTGAGTTCGCTCCGTTATCCTTTTGGTGGTGGGTCTGTCATTTTGTCAGATTGTGTGAGTGTGTTTTGCTCTATCATCCTTTTGGTGGTAGTAGCCGATGTGAGTTTGCTACGTCATTATTTTGGTGATGGCTTTGTAAGTTCGTCGATGTCAGATTGTTGCTTGAACATCCTTTTGGTGGTAGTAGCCGGTGTGAGATTGCTCCGTCATCCTTTTGGTGGTGGGTCTGTCATTTCGTCGATGTCAGATTGTTCTAGTGTGTTTTGCTCTATCATACTTTTGGTGGTAGTAGCCGGTGTGACTTCGCTCCGTCACCCTTTTGGTGGTGGGTCTGTCATTGCGTCGATGTCAGATTGTGCGATTGTTTTGCTCTATCATTCTTTTTGTGCTAGTAGCCGGTGTGAGTTTGTTCAGTCATCCTTTTGTGGGTGAGTCTGTCATTTCATCGATGTCAGATTGTGTGAGTGTGTTTTGCTCGATCATCCTTTTGGTGGTAGTAGCTGGTGTGTGTTTGCTCAGTAATTCTTTTCGTGGTGGGTCTGTCATTTCATCGATGTCAGATTTTGCGAGTGTATTTTGCTCTATCATCCTTTTAGTGGTAGTAGCCAGTGTGAGTTTGCTCCGTTATCCTTTTGGTGGTGGGTCTGTCATTTTGTCGATGTCAGATTGTGTGAGTGTGTTTTTCTCTATCATCCTTTTGGTGGTAGTAGCCGGTGTGAGTTTGCTACGTCATTATTTTGGTGGTGGGTCTGTAATTTCGTCGATGTCAGATTTTGCTAGTGTTTTGCTTGAACTTCCTTTTGGTGGTAGTAGCCGGTGTGAGTTTGCTCCGTCATCCTTTTGGTGGTGGGTCTGTCATTTCGTCGATGTCAGATTGTGCGAGTGTGTTTCGCTCTATAATCCTTTTGGTGGTAGTAGCCGGTGTGAGTTCGCTCCGTCATCCTTTTGGTGGTGGGTCTGTCATTTCGTCGATGTCAGATTGTGCGATTGTTTTGCTCTGTCATTCTTTTTATGGTAGTAGCCGGTGTGAGTTTGCTCGATCATCATTTTGGCGGTGAGTCTGTCATTTCATCGATGTCATATTGTGCGAGTGTGTTTTGCTCTATCATCCTTTTGGTGGTAGTAGCTGGTGTGAGTTTGCTCAGTAATCCTTTTGGTGGTGGGTCTGTCATTTCATCGATGTCAGATTTTGCCAGTGTATTTTGCTCTATCATCCTTTTAGAGATAGTAGCCAGTGTGAGTTCGCTTCGTTATCCTTTTGGTGGTGGGTCTGTCATTTTGTCGATGTCAGATTGTGGGAGTGTGTTTTGCTCTATCATCCTTTTGGTGGTAGTAGCCGGTGTGAGTTTGCTACGTCATTATTTTGGTGGTGGGTCTGTAATTTCGTCGATGTCAGATTGTGCAAGTGTTTTGCTTGAACATCCTTTTGGTGGTAGTAGCCGGTGTGAGTTTGCTCCGTTATCCTTTTGGTGGTGGGTCTATCAGTTCATCGATGTCAGATTGTGCGAGTGTGTTTTGCTCTATCATCCTTTTGGTGATAGTAGCCGGTGTGAGTTCGCTCCGTTATCCTTTTGGTGGTGGGTCTGTCATTTTGTCGATGTCAGATTGTGCGACTGTGTTTTGCTCTATCATCCTTTTGGTGGAAGTAACCAGTGTGAGTTAGCTCTGTCATCCTTTTGGTGGTGAGTCTGTCATTTCGTCGATGTCAGATTGTGCGAGTGTGTATTCCTCTATCATCCTTTTGGTGATATTAGCCGGTGTGAGTTCCCTTCGTTATCCTTTTGGTGGTGGGTCTCTCATTTTGTCGATGTCATATTGTGCGAGTGTTTTGCTCTATCCTCCATTTGGTGGTAGTAGCCGGTGTGAGTTTGCTCTGTCATCCTTTTGGTGGTGGGTCTGTGATTTCGTCAATGCTAGATTGTGCGAGTTTGTTTTACTCTATCATCCTTTTGGTTTTAGTAGCTGGTGTGAGTTTGCTCCGTCATCGTTTTGGTGGTGGGTCTGTCATTTCGTCGATGTCAGATTATGCGATTGTTTTACTCTATCATTCTTTTGGTGGTAGTAGCCTGTGTGAGTTTGCTCAGTCATCCTTTTGGCGGTGGGTTTGTCATTTCATCGATGTCAGATTGTGCGAGTGTGTTTTGCTCTATCATCCTTTTGGTGATAGTAGCCGGTGTGAGTTCGCTCCGTTATCCTTTTGGTGGTGGGTCTGTCATTTTGTCGATGTCAGATTGTGCGAGTGTGTTTTGCTCTATCATCCTTTTGGTGGAAGTAACCGGTGTGAGTTAGCTCTGTCATCCTTTTGGTGGTGAGTCTGTCATTTCGTCGATGTCAGATTGTGCGAGTGTGTTTTCCTCTATCATCCTTTTGGTGATATTAGCCGGTGTGAGTTCCCTTCGTTATCGTTTTGGTGGTGGGTCTCTCATTTTGTCGATGTCATATTGTGCGAGTGTTTTGCTCTATCCTCCGTTTGGTGGTAGTAGTCGGTGTGAGTTTGCTCTGTCATCCTTTTGGTGGTGGGTCTGTGATTTCGTCAATGCTAGATTGTGCGAGTTTGTTTTACTCTATCATCCTTTTGGTTTTAGTAGCCGGTGTGAGTTCGCTCCGTCATCCTTTTGGTGGTAGGTCTGTCATTTCGTCGATGTCAGATTGTGCGATTGTTTTACTCTATCATTCTTTTGGTGGTAGTAGCCTGTGTGAGTTTGCTCAGTCATCCGTTTGGCGGTGGGTTTGTCATTTCATCGATGTCAGATTGTGCGAGTGTGTTTTGCTCTATCATCCTTTTGGTGATAGTAGCCGGTGTGAGTTCGCTCCGTTATCCTTTTGGTGGTGGGTCTGATATTTTGTCGATGTCATATTGTGCGAGTATGTTTTACTCTATCATCCTTTTGATGGTAGTAGCCGGTGTGACTTTGCTCCGTCATTATTTTGGTGGTGGGTCTGTAATTTCATCGATGTCAGATTGTGCAAGTGTTTTGCTTGATCATCCTTTTGGTGGTAGTAGCCGTTGTGAGTTTGCTCCGTCATCCTTTTGGTGGTGGATCTGTCAATTCGTCGATGTCAGATTGTGCGAGTGTGTTTTGCTCTATCATCCTTTTGGTGGTAGTAGCTGGTGTGAGTTTGATCAGTAATCCTTTTGGTGGTGGGTCTGTCATTTCATCGATGACAGATTGTGCGAGTGTGTTTTGCTCTATCATCCTTTTGGTGATAGTAGCCGGTGTTAGTTCGCTCCGTTATACTTTTGGTGGTGGGTCTGTCATTTTGTCTATCTCAGATTGTGCGAGTGTGTTTTGCTCTATCATCCTTTTTGTGGAAGTAACCGGTGTGAGTTAGCTCTGTCATCCTTTTGGTGGTGAGTCTATCATTTCGTCGATGTCAGATTGTGCGAGTGTGTTTTGCTCTATCATCCTTTTGGTGATATTAGCCGGTGTGAGTTCACTCCGTTATCCTTTTGGTGGCGGGTCTGTGATTTTGTCGATGTCATATTGTGCAAGTGTATTTTGCTCTATCATCCTTTTGGTGGTAGTAGCCGGTGTGAGTTCGCTCCGTCATTGTTTTGTTGGTGGGTTTGTCATTTCGTTGATGTCAGATTGTGCGATTGTTTTTCTCTATCATTGATTTGGTGGTAGTAGCCGGTGTGAGTTTGCTCAGTCATCCTTTTGGCGGTGAGTCTGTCATTTCATCGATGTCAGATTGTGCGAGTGTGTTTTGCTCTATCATCATTTTGGTGGTAGTAGCTGGTGTGAGTTTGCTCAGTAATCCTTTTGGTGGTAGTAGCTGGTGTGAGTTTGCTCAGTAATCCTTTTGGTGGTGGGTCTGTCATTTCATCGATGTCAGATGGTGCGAGTGTATTTTGCTCTATCATCATTTTAGTGATAGTAGCCAGTGTGTGTGTTTGCTTCGTTATCCTTTTGGTGGTGGGTCTGTCATTTTGTCGATGTCAGATTGTGTGAGTGTGTTTTGCTCTATCATCCTTTTGGTGGTAGTATCCGGTGTGAGTTTGCTCCGTCATTATTTTTGTGGTGGGTCTGTAATTTCATCGATGTCAGATTGTGCAAGTGTTTTGCTTGATCATCCTTTTGGTGGTAGTAGTCAGTGTGAGTTTGCTCCATCATCCTTTTGGTGGTGGATCTGTCATTTCGTCGATGTCAGATTGTGCGAGTGTGTTTTGCTCTATCATCCTTTTGGTGGTAGTAGCTGGTGTGAGTTTGATCAGTAATCCTTTTGGTGGTGGGTCTTTCATTTCATCGATGTCAGATTGTGCGAGTGTGTTTTGCTCTATCATCCTTTTGGTGATAATAGCCGGTTCTAGTTCGCTCCGTTATACTTTTGGTGGTGGGTCTATCATTTTGTCGATGTCAGATTGTGCTAGTGTGTTTTGCTCTATCATCCTTTTGGACGAAATAACCGGTGTGAGTTAGCTCTGTCATCTTTTTGGTGGTGAATCTATCATTTCGTCGATGTCAGATTGTGCGAGTGTATTTTGCTCTATCACCCTTTTGGTGATATTAGCCGGTGTGAGTTCACTCCGTTATCCTTTTGGTGGTGGGTCTGTGATTTTGTCGATGTCAGATTGTGCAAGTGTGTTTTGCTCTATCATCCTTTTGGTGGTAGTAGCCGGTGTGAGTGTGCTCCTTCATACTTTTGGTGGTGGGTCTGTCATTTCATCGATGTCAGATTTTGCGAGTGTGTTTTGCTCTATCATCATTTTGGTGGTAGTACCTGGTGTGAGTTTGCTCAATAATTCTTTTGGTGGTGGGTCTGTCATTTCATTGATGTCAGATGGTGCTAGTGTATTTTGCTCTATCATCATTTTAGTGATAGTAGCCAGTGTGAGGTTGTTCCGTTATCCTTTTAATGGTGGGTCTGTCATTTTGTCGATGTCAGATTGTGTGAGTGTATTTTGCTCTATCATCCTTTTGGTGGTAGTAGCCAGTGTGAGTTTGCTCCGTCATTTTTTGGTGGTGGGTCTGTAATTTCATCGATGTCAGATTGTGCAAGTGTTTTACTTGATCATCCATTTGGTGGTAGTAGCCGGTGTGAGTTTGCTCTGTCATCCTTTTGGTGGTGGATCTGTCATTTCGTCGATATCAGATTGTGCGAGTGTGTTTTGCTCTATCATCCATTTGGTGGTAGTAGCTGGTGTGAGTTTGATCAGTAATCCTATTGGTGGTGGGTCTGTCATTTCATCGATGTCAGATTGTGCGAGTGTGTTTTGCTCTATCATTCTTTTGGTGATAGTAGTCGGTGTTAGTTCGCTCTGTATCATTTTGGTGGTGGGTCTGTCATTTTATCGATGTTAGATTGTGCGAGTGTGTTTTGCTCTATCATCCTTTTGGTGATATTAGCCGGTGTGAGTTCACTTTGTTATCCTTTTGGTGGTGGGTCTGTGATTTTGTCGATGTCAGATTGTGCAAGTGTGTTTTGCTCTATCATCCTTTTGGTGGTAGTAGCCGGTGTGAGTTCTCTCTGTCATCCTTTTGGTGGTGGGTCTGTCATTTCGTCGATGTCAGATTGTGCGATTGTTTTGCTCTATCATTCTTTTGGTGGTAGTAGCCGGTGTGAGTTTGCTCGTTCATCCTTTTGGCGGTGAGTCTGTCATTTCATCGATGTCAGATTGTGCGAGTGTGTTTTGCTCTATCATTATTTTGGTGGTAGTAGCTGGTGTGAGTTTGCTCAGTAATCCTTTTGGTGGTAGTAGCTGGTGTGAGTTTGCTCAGTAATCCTTTTGGTGGTGAGTCTGTCATTTCATCGATGTCAGATGGTGCGAGTGTATTTTGCTCTATTATCATTTTAGTGATAGTAGCCAGTGTGAGTTTGCTCTGTTATCCTTTTGGTGGTGGGTCTGTCATTTTGTTGATGTCAGATTGTGTGAGTGTGTTTTGCTCTATCATCCTTTTGGTGGTAGTAGTCGGTGTGAGTTTGCTCCGTCATTATTTTGGTGGTGGGTCTGTAATTTCAACAATTTCAGATTATGCAAGTGTTTTGCTTGATCATCCTTTTGGTGGTAGTAGCCGGTGTGAGTTTGCTCCCTCATCCTTTTGGTGGTCGATCTGTCATTTCGTCGATGTCAGATTGTGCGAGTGTGTTTTGCTCTATCATCCTTTTAGTGGTAGTAGCTGGTGTGAGTTTGATCAGTAATCCTTTTGGTCGTGGGTCTGTCATTTCATCGATGTCAGATTGTGCGAGTGTGTTTTGCTTTATCATCCTTTTGGTGATAGTAGCCGGTGTTAGTTCGCTCCGTTATACTTTTGGTGGTGGGTCTGTCATTTTGTCGATGTCAGATTGTGCGAGTGTGTTTTGCTCTATCATCCTTTTGGTGGAAATAACCGGTGGGAGTTAGCTCTGTCATCCTTTTGGTGGTGAGTCTATCATTTCGTCGATGTCAGATTGTGCGAGTGTGTTTTGCTCTATCATCCTTTTGGTGATATTAGCCGGTGTGAGTTCACTCCGTTATCCTTTTGGTGGTGGGTCTGTGATTTTGTCAATGTCAGATTGTGCAAATGTGTTTTGCTCTATCATCCTTTTGGTGGTAGTAGCCGGTGTGAGTTCTCTCTGTCATCCTTTTGGTGGTGGGTCTGTCATTTCGTCGATGTCAGATTGTGTGATTGTTTTGCTATATCATTCTTTTGGTGGTAGTAGCCGGTGTGAGTTTGCTCGGCCATCCTTTTGGCGGCGAGTCTGTCATTTCATCGATGTCAGATTGTGCGAGTGTGTTTTGCTCTATCATTATTTTGGTGGTAGTAGCTGGTGTGAGTTTGCTCAGTAATCCTTTTGGTGGTAGTAGCTGGTGTGACTTTGCTCAGTAATCCTTTTGGTGGTGGGTCTGTCATTTCATCGATGTCAGATGGTGCGAGTGTATTTTGCTCTATCATCATTTTAGTGATAGTAGCCAGTGTGAGTTTGCTCCGTTATCCTTTTGGTGGTGGGTCTGTCATTTTGTCGATGTCAGATTGTGTGAGTGTAGTTTGCTCTATCATCCTTTTGGTGGTAGTAGCCGGTGTAAGTTTGCTCCGTCATTATTTTGGTGGTGGGTCTGTAATTTCAACGATGTCAGATTGTGCAATTGTTTTGCTTGATTATCCTTTTGGTGGTAGTAGCCGGTGTGAGTTTGCTCCCTCATCCTTTTGGTGGTGGATCTGTCATTTCGTCGATGTCAGATTGTGCGAGTGTGTTTTGCTCTATCATCCTTTTGGTGGTAGTAGCTGGTGTGAGTTTGATCAGTAATCCTTTTGGTCGTGGGTCTGTCATTTCATCGATGTCAGATTGTGCGAGTGTGTTTTGCTCTATCATCCTTTTGGTGATAGTAGCCGGTGTTAGTTCGCTCCGTTATACTTTTGGTGGTGGGTCTGTCATTTTGTCGATGTCAGATTGTGCGAGTGTGTTTTGCTCTATCATCCTTTTGGTGGAAATAACCGGTGGGAGTTAGCTCTGTCATCCTTTTGGTGGTGAGTCTATCATTTCGTCGATGTCAGATTGTGCGAGTGTGTTTTGCTCTATCATCCTTTTGGTGATATTAGCTGGTGTGAGTTCACTCCGTTATCCTTTTGGTGGTGGGTCTGTGATTTTGTCGATGTCAGATTGTGCAAGTGTGTTTTGCTCTATCATCCTTTTGGTGGTAGTAGCCGGTGTGAGTTCTCTCTGTCATCCTTTTGGTGGTGGGTCTGTCATTTCGTCGATGTCAGATTGTGTGATTGTTTTGCTATATCATTCTTTTGGTGGTAGTAGCCATTGTGAGTTTGCTCGGCCATCCTTTTGGCGGCGAGTCTGTCATTTCATCGATGTCAGATTGTGCGAGTGTGTTTTGCTCTATCATTATTTTGGTGGTAGTAGCTGGTGTGAGTTTGCTCAGTAATCCTTTTGGTGGTAGTAGCTGGTGTGACTTTGCTCAGTAATCCTTTTGGTGGTGGGTCTGTCATTTCATCGATGTCAGATGGTGCGAGTGTATTTTGCTCTATCATCATTTTAGTGATAGTAGCCAGTGTGAGTTTGCTCCGTTATCCTTTTGGTGGTGGGTCTGTCATTTTGTCGATGTCAGATTGTGTGAGTGTAGTTTGCTCTATCATCCTTTTGGTGGTAGTAGCCGGTGTAAGTTTGCTCCGTCATTATTTTGGTGGTGGGTCTTTAATTTCAACGATGTCAGATTGTGCAATTGTTTTGCTTGATTATCCTTTTGGTGGTAGTAGCCGGTGTGAGTTTGCTCCCTCATCCTTTTGGTGGTGGATCTGTCATTTCGTCGATGTCAGATTGTGCGAGTGTGTTTTGCTCTATCATCCTTTTGGTGGTAGTAGCTGGTGTGAGTTTGATCAGTAATCCTTTTGGTCGTGGGTCTGTCATTTCATCGATGTCAGATTGTGTGAGTGTGTTTTGCTCTATCATCCTTTTGGTGATAGTAGCCGGTGTTAGTTCGCTCCGTTATACTTTTGGTGGTGGGTCTGTCATTTTGTCGATGTCAGATTGTGCGAGTGTGTTTTGCTCTATCATCCTTTTGGTGGAAGTAACCGGTGGGAGTTAGCTCTGTCATCCTTTGGTGGTGAGTCTATCATTTCGTCGATGTCAGATTGTGTGAGTGTGTTTTGCTCTATCATCCTTTTGGTGACATTAGCCAGTGTGAGTTCACTCCGTTATCCTTTTGGTGGTGGGTCTGTGATTTTGTCGATGTCAGATTGTGCAAGTGTGTTTTCCTCTATCATCCTTTTGGTGGTAGTAGCCGGTGTGAGTTTGCTCCGTCATTATTTTGGTGGTGGGTCTGTAATTTGAACGATGTCAGATTGTGCAAGTGTTTTGCTTGATCATCCTTTTGGTGGTAGTAGCCGGTGTGACTTTTCTCCCTCATCCTTTTGGTGGTGGATCTGTCATTTCGTCGATATCAGATTGTGCGAGTGTGTTTTGCTCTATCATCCTTTTGGTGGTAGTAGCTGGTGTGAGTTTGATCAGTAATCCTTTTGGTCGTGGGTCTGTCATTTCATCGATGTCAGATTGTGCGAGTGTGTTTTGCTCTATCATCATTTTGGTGATAGTAGCCGGTGTTAGTTTGCTCCGTTATACTTTTGGTGGTGGGTCTGTCATTTTGTCGATGTCAGATTGTGCGAGTGTGTTTTGCTCTATCATCCTTTTGGTGGAAGTAACCGGTGGGAGTTAGCTCTGTCATCCTTTTGGTGGTGAGTCTATCATTTCGTCGATGTCAGATTGTGCGAGTATATTTTGCTCTATCATCCTTTTGGTGATATTAACCGATGTGAGTTCACTCCGTTATCCTTTTGGTGGTGGGTCTGTGATTTTGTCGATGTCAGATTGTGCAAGTGTGTTTTGCTCTATCATCCTTTTGGTGGTAGTATCCGGTGTGAGTTCTCTCTGTCATCCTTTTGGTGGTGGGTCTGTCATTTCGTCGATGTCAGATTGTGCGATTGTTTTGCTCTATCATTCTTTTGGTGGTAGTAGCCGGTGTGAGTTTGCTCGGTCATCCTTTTGGCGGTGAGTCTGTCATTTCATCGATGTCAGATTGTGCGAGTGTGTTTTGCTCTATCATTATTTTGGTGGTAGTAGCTGGTGTGAGTTTGCTCAGTAATCCTTTTGGTGGTAGTAGCTGGTGTGAGTTTGCTCAATAATCCTTTTGGTGGTGGGTCTGTCATTTCATCGATGTCAGATGGTGCGAGTGTATTTTGCTCTATCATCATTTTAGTGATAGTGACCAGTGTGAGTTTGCTTCATTATCCTTTTGGTGGTAGGTCTGTCATTTTGTAGATGTCAGATTGTGTGAGTGTGGTTTGCTCTATCATCCTTTTGGTGGTAGTAGCCGGTGTGAGTTTGCTCCGTCATTATTTTGGTGGTGGGTCTGTAATTTCAACGATGTCAGATTGTGCAAGTGTTTTGCTTGATCATCCTTTTGGTGGTAGTAGCCGGTGTGAGTTTGCTCCCTCATCCTTTTGGTGGTGGATCTGTCATTTCATCTATGTCAGATTGTGCGAGTGTGTTTTGCTCTATCATCCTTTTGGTGGTAGTAGCTGGTGTGAGTTTGATCAGTAATCCTTTTGGTCGTGGGTCTGTCATTTCATCGATGTCAGATTGTGCGATTGTGTTTTGCTCTATTATCCTTTTGGTGATAGTAGCCGGTGTTAGTTCGCTCCGTTATATTTTTGGTGGTAGGTCTGTCATTTTGTCGATGTGAGATTGTGCGAGTGTGTTTTGCTCTATCATCCTTTTGGTGGAAGTAACCGGTGGGAGTTAGTGAAGGTGAGATATTACTTAGAAGGGGGGGTTGAATAAGTATGATAAATTAAGACTTAAAAATAACCACACAATAATTTTTATCCTGGTTCGTTTAACAACTACTCCAGTCCACCCTTCCTAGAGTGATTTGCCTTTCTCAACAAGGACTTAATCCACTATTAAATCAAACTGATTACAATAGTATCACCTAAGAACAACAGTTCTTAGTCTTCTCAAGAGCTACTGATTCTAACTGAATCCTCTTAAGGAATATCCTTTACAATCAATGTAAATTAAATACAAGAGTATTAATGCTTCTATAAAGCTTTTATCACAACAGTGATTTTTCTCTTAAGTTTAAGTACAATAAGATTCTAAGAAGAATAAGAATGAGAGCTTTAGAATATAATAATTTCTTTTCAGCAAAGTGTGTCACTGAAGAATGTAGTGAAGTTCTCCTTTTATAGGCAGCTGAACCATGCAAGCTGAGCGTTAAAAAGAGAGTCCCAAAAGGTCTGAGCCTTTTTGTCTTCACATCAAGTGACCTTTCCTAGAAGTAGATGGCACAGAGAAATCCTTTTTGTCTGTGTAAGTGTGTCTAGCACAAATAAGGAAAGAGACGTTGAATAGCTCCAACGGATATATTCTTGAAAATTACTTCTTCAGTTTTCAGCAAGTTCTTCAGAGTCTGAATGTGTAACGCCCCGATTCTGAATTCCCATTAATTGTTGAGTCTTTTAATTTATTTAATTGATGTTTGTTTTAAATTGAGAAATTATACATTGCTATGTGGTGTTTGCTTATTTTATCTATTTTTACCGATTCAGAGAGTTTTCGGGGAATTAGAGTAAAAAGGGCATTTTAGACATTTAGCACTTTAGTGTGAGAATTGATTGATAAGTGTTGGAAAGAATTTGAGAGGAAAGAAATAGGGATAGAAATAGAATAAGAGAGGAAAAGGAAGAAAGATAGTAACATAAGAAGAAAAACAAGAGAAAGAAAAGAGGAGAAGAGAAAGAGAAGAGAAAGTGGAGAGGAAAACCTAGAATCATCAAGGAATCATCACCAAAGCTTGCAATCGATCGGTAAGGGTGTGAAACTCTATCATCTCTTTAATGTGTATGATTGTATGTGTATGTGTGTGGATTTTGTAGAGTTTCTACTCTTTTTCCACTTAGGTTAGAAGTTGGTTTAGTGAGTAGAATGAGGTTTTAATCGGTTAGAACTCGGATTAGACGATGTAGTTTAGTCGGGTGATGGTTGGGTTGTGCCACTGAGACTGGTTTGGATTTAATCGGTTGGTTGTGTGGAGTTTGGGCTTTGAGACAGCCATGGAAGTTCTGTCTTCGCAAGTTCGCCAGGCGAAAGGCAGCGAAGCTTCGCCAGGCGAAGCCCAGCGAGCTGTAGCGAAGCAAGTCAGAAGCTAATACCCTGTATTCGCTGGCAAGTTCGCCAGGCGAGGTGAGTTGGCGAAGGTTCGCCAAGAGAGTGTGTAGCGAGCCTCAACGAGTAATTCCAGAATTACTCCCAGTGGACTTCGCTGGGGAGTTCGCCAGGCGAAGGCCAGCGAGCATTCGCTGCGTGGCTTCGCCAGGCGAAGGTTGGCGAACCTGGCAGTGTTATTTGTTTTTGCTGATTGTTCATGGCATGATGTTTGGTTGATTCAATTATGATTAATGCCTCTATGAATGATTGATGTGTGAACTGTTTCAACATGTTGTGTTGTGGGTGGCCGAAAGGCGTGAATCCTAGATTGTGGAGCCGATTGTGAATCTTAATCGTTTGATAATGTTGTGCGTTTGCTCGAATTAGATAGAAATGCATTGATGGATTAATAGGTATGTAAACCTTGTGTGAAATGGTGTATAATGTGAATGCATGATGAATATATGTGATGTATGTGATAAATGCAATGAGTATGTTTGTGAACATAGTATGCATTTTTGTGATTGATCCCGTGGAGGATTTGCAGAACCTCGTATGATACGATGGTTATATTCGATTCCTTGGAGAATCGGTTGCATTGAGTGATTCCTTGGAGAATCGGTTGCATTGTGTGATTCCTCGGAGAGTCGGTCATAACATGTAATCCCGTGGAGGATTGGTTAGAGTATTTGATTCCGTGGAGAATCTGCTGAGTACTTGATCCCGTGGAGGATCTGCTGAATATTCGATTCCGTGGAGAATCTGATGAATATTTGATTCCGTGGAGAATCTGCTGAGTACTTGATCCCGTGGAGGATCTGCTGAATACTCGATTCCTTAGGGAATTTGTTGAAATGAGTCGGTACCGCATTTGCATCTGCATAGAGTCGTGTGTCGGTCTCTATGAGTTGCATGAGTCATCTGTGTGTGATGCATTGGTTGTGTGAATATAACTGTGTATGTTATATGTGATTGTTTGGAGGAAATATAGTGAATGTTCATGTGTATGTGTAGAGACATGATTATTTGTATATGTTTAATGTGGTGAGAACATAATTTGAGTATAACTTGTATAATTATGGATTTATGTATATATACAATTTTATGCATTAGCTGTTATGATGTTATTTCTCACCCTTATGCTGTTTTATAATGCTCTATGAGGCATTGCAGAGTAGGAAGCTGGAGGTTCTTTTTGTGAAGCGATGTCTTCATTCTTTTTGGTCAATGGCTCTGATATGTAACATCTGGGTAGTTAGGAAACCTTTGACTCTTTTGGAGTTACATTTGTTTTGATTCTTTTGTGATACATATGTGTATGTATCTGCTGTGGATATGTTGTAAAGCATGAATTAACTGATGGTTGTATATACTTTTATGAATGAGATCGATTCAATATTTGGATGTTTCCGCTTTATTCTAAATATTGAGATGTGGGTTACCCATTGTTGCATGTCTATTTTGAGCAGGTATCGTATGTGTTTAATTTCATGATAATGTGATGCGCCTCTTTTATACCATGTTTTAATTAAACTCTGATGAAATAAATTTTCTATGTGCCTAATTGATTTATCTAATTTATTTGGGGTATAGAAAGGGGGTGTTACATTAAGTGGTATCAGAGCCAATGTTGAGTCAGTCGTGTCTGTCTTGTTGTTGTGTTGGTTGAACGGTTGTTTAACCTTGTTGTTATTTTTGGGAATCCTCAGAATATGGCAGGTCGTAATGACAATGCTATGGCAGCGGCGTTAGAGGCTATGGCCAGAGCTGTGCAGGGTGCACCTAACGTGAATGCGAATGATGAGTTCAGGAAGAACCAACCACCGGTGTTCAAAGGGAGATTTGATTCGGATGGTGCTCAGATATGGTTAAAGGAAATTGAGAGAATATTTAGGGTGATGGATTGTGCTGAAGGGAATAAGGTGAGACTAGGGACTCACATGCTGGGAGAATAGGCCGATGACTGGTGGGTCAGCATGAGGCAAGTTCTTGAGGTCGACGACGAGGAGATTACGTGGGATTTATTTCGTGCTGAGTTTCTAAGGAAGTATTATCCCGAAAGTGTTAAAGGGAAGAGAGAAATGGAATTTCTGGAGTTGAAACAAGGTAATATGTCGGTGGTGGACTACACCGCTAAGTTTACTGAGTTAGTGAAGTTTCACCCTCACTATGATGCGGTTACGGCGGAATTTTCCAAATGTATCAAGTATGAGAATGGCTTGCGTCCGGAGATAAAGCAAGCGGTGGGTTATCAAAGGATACGAAGATTTTCGGATTTGACCGAGTGTTGTAGAATTTATGAAGAAGACAGTAGAGCTCGTTCTACTCATTATAAGGGTTTGAGTGAGAGGAGAGGGAAGCAGCAAGTACGAAGTGGACCTTATGTGACGCCTGCTGATAAGGGCAAACATAGGGGAAACTTTGATAGGAGACCCGGAGGAGGTTCTGGTGTGATCAAATGTTTTAAGTGTGGCGTGATGGGCCACAAGTCTTATGATTGTGGAAAGTTCAAGGCGAAGTGTTCCAACTGTGGACTCTTTGGTCATGATGCAGCAGAGTGTAGAAAGAATGCTGTGAAGTGTTTTAATTATGGCGAGGTGGGTCACATTAGCCCGAATTGTACCAAACCGAAGCAAGCTCCGGCGGGCGGAAAAGTATTCGCATTAGCAGGTTCAGACGCTACTAATGCGGCAGATCGTTTGATTAAAGGTACATGCTTTATTAATGATATGCCTTTAGTTGCTATTATTGATACTGGAGCGACTCACTCGTTCATTTCTCTTGCGTGTGCTAAGCGGTTGGATTTGTGTATGGTTTCTTTGAGTAGTAGTATGGTTATTGGGACTCCCGCTTCGGGGTCGGTAACTACTTCTTTGGTGTGTGCAAGTTGTCCTTTGACCATGTATGGTAAGGACTTCGTTATGGATTTAGTGTGTTTGCCGTTGGAAGGTTTGGACGTAATCTTGGGTATGAACTGGTTGCAATTTAATAGAGTTCATTTTGATTGCTATCACAAGTTAGTAAGGTTTCCTTCTTTGGAAGATGGTGAAAACGAGAGTTTTCTTTCCACTAAAGAGTTGAAGAAACTTTTAGCGGACGAAGCTCAGTTGTTTGGTTTGTTTGCATCGTTGTCAGTGGAGAGAAAAGTTGAGCTCGACATGTTTCCTGTGGTTTGTGAATTTCCTGAAGTGTTTCCGGAAGATGTTGCGGATGTGCTGCCAAAGAGAGAGGTTGAATTTTCTATTGATCTAGTTCCAGGTACTAGACCGATTTCGATGGCCCCGTATCGGATGTCGGCATTGGAGTTGGTGGAATTGAAGAAGCAGTTGAATGATTTGTTGGATAAGAGATTTGTAAGACCAAGTGTTTCTCCTTGGGGTGCGCCGGTATTGTTGGTAAAGAAGAAGGATGGTAGTATGCGATTGTGTATTGATTATCGGCAGTTGAATAAGGTGACAATTAAGAACAAGTATCCGCTTCCAAGAATTGATGATTTGATGGATCAATTGGTTGGAGCCCGTGTTTTTAGTAAGATTTATTTGAGATCCGGTTATCACCAGATTCGGGTTAAGGAAGAAGATATTTCGAAGACGGCTTTTAGAACACGATATGGTCACTACGAGTATACGGTGATGCCATTCGGAGTTTCTAATGCGCCGGGTGTTTTCATGGAATATATGAACCGTATCTTCCACGAGCAGTTGGATCGTTTTGTGGTGGTGTTTATCAATGACATTTTGATTTATTCTAAGTCTCGAGAGGAACACGAAGAACATTTAAGGATTGTGTTGCGGATTTTGAAAGGGGAGAAGTTGTATGCAAAGTTGTCTAAGTGTGAGTTTTGGTTGTCGGAGGTGAGTTTTCTTGGACATATTATTTCCGGCAATGGTATTAGTGTGGATCCATCCAAGATCGATGCGGTAATGCAATGGGAGACTCCAAGATCGGTTACGGAAATTCGAAGCTTTTTGGGCTTGGCCGGTTACTACCGGAGGTTTATCGAAGGATTTTCAAAGTTAGCACTTCCGTTAACGCAGTTGACTTGTAAAGGAAAGGCTTTTATTTGAGATGTTAATTGTGAAGAGAGTTTCATGGAATTAAAGAGAAGGTTAACGACAGCGCCAGTTTTGATTTTGTCGAATCCTACGGAACCTTTTGTGGTTTATTGCGATGCTTCTTTGTCAGGATTGGGTGGTGTATTGATGCAAGATGGGAAGGTCGTGGCGTATGCTTCTAGGCAGTTGAGAGTGCATGAAAAGAATTATCCTACTCATGATTTGGAGTTAGCGGCCGTAGTGTTCGTTTTGAAAATTTGGAGGCACTATCTTTATGGTGCAAGATTTGAAGTTTTTAGCAATCACAAGAGTTTGAAGTATTTGTTTGATCAAAAGGAATTGAATATGAGGCAAAGGAGATGGCTAGAACTTTTGAAGGACTATGATTTTGGTTTAAATTATCATCCAGGTAAGGCGAATGTGGTAGCCGATGCTTTAAGTCGGAAGTCGTTGCACGTGTCTACTTTGATGGTTAGAGAGTGGGAATTCTTGGAGAACTTTAGAGATTTGAGTTTGGTTTGTGAGTTAACGCCGAGTAGTGTGAAGCTTGGTATGTTGCATGTCACGAATGATTTCCTTACTACGGTGTGTGAAAAGCAAAAGTTGGATTTGAAATTTGTGGATTTGATGACGAATGGAAATGAAGATTTCAACGTTGATGAATTAGGAGTTTTGAGGTTTCGAGGTCGTGTTTGTATTCCCGATGATGCGGATTTGAAAAAGATGATATTGGAAGAGGGACATCGGAGTAACTTAAGTATTCATCCGGGAGCGAATAAGATGTATCAAGATTTGAAGAAGATCTTTTGGTGGTCTGGATTGAAAAGCGATGTTGCTAGTTTTGTGTACTCGTGTTTGACTTGTCAGAAGTCTAAGGTGGAGCATCAGAAGCCTAGTGGATTGATGCAACCGTTGGATATTCCGGAATGGAAATGGGATAGTATATCGATGGATTTTGTTACGGGATTGCCGAATACGCAAAGAGGACATAATGCTATTTGGGTGATTGTTGATAGGCTTACTAAATCGGCTCACTTTATTCCGATTGATATTACTTATTCTTTGGAAAGGTTGGCCGAGATTTATGTTGGCACTATTGTGAAGCTTCATGGAGTTCCTAAGAGTATTGTGTCGGATAGAGATCCTAGATTTACTTCAAGATTTTGGGAGAGTTTGCAAGGTGCCTTGGGTTCTAAGTTGAGATTGAGTTCGGCATATCATCCGCAAACGGATGGTCAAACCGAGAGGACGATTCAATCGCTAGAAGATCTGTTCCGTGCTTGTGTGCTTGAACAAGGTGGTGCGTGGGACGGTTATTTAGCGTTGATTGAGTTCACCTATAATAACAGTTTCCATTCGAGTATTGGTATGGCGCCATTTGAGGCTTTATATGGACGGAGATGTCGAACACCTCTGTGTTGGCATGAGACGGGTGAAAGGTTTGTAGTTGGTCCTGAAATGGTACAGCAAACAACGGAAAAGGTGAAATTTATTCGGGAAAAGATGAGAGCTTCTCAGAGTAGACAGAAAAGTTATCATGATAAAAGGAGAAAGGATCTTGAGTTTCAAGAGGGAGACCATGTGTTCTTGAGAGTCACACCGGTTACGGGTGTGGGTCGTGCTTTGAAGTCGAGAAAGTTGACTTCTCGTTTTATTGGTCCGTATCAGATTGTCGCACGAGTTGGTGTTGTGGCTTATCAGATTGTCATTTCACCGATGTCAGATTGTGCGAGTGTGTTTTGCTCTATTATCCTTTTGGTGATAGTAGCCGGTGTTAGTTCGCTCCGTTATATTTTTGGTGGTGGGTCTGTCATTTTGTCGATGTCAGATTGTGCGAGTGTGTTTTGCTCTATCATCCTTTTGGTGGAAGTAACCGGTGGGAGTTAGCTCTGTCATCCTTTTGGTGGTGAGTCTATCATTTCGTCGATGTCAGATTGTGCGAGTGTGTATTGCTCTATCATCCTTTTGGTGATATTAGCCGGTGTGAGTTCACTCCATTATCCTTTTGGTGGTGGGTCTGTGATTTTGTCGATGTCAGATTGTGCAAGTGTATTTTGCCCTATCATCCTTTTGGTGGTAGTAGCCGGTGTGCGTTCGCTCCGTCATCCTTTTGGTGGTGGGTCTGTCATTTCGTCGATGTCAGATTGTGCGATTGTTTTGCTCTATCATTCTTTTAGTGGTAGTAGCCGGTATGAGTTTGCTCAGACATCCTTTTGGCGGTGAGTCTGTCATTTCATCGATGTCAGATTGTGAGAGTGTGTTTTGCTCCATCATCATTTTGGTGGTAGTAGCTGGTGTGAGTTTGCTCAGTAATCCTTTTGGCGGTGGGTCTGTCATTTCATCGATGTCAGATTGTGCGAGTTTGTTTTGCTCTATCATTAATTTGGTGGTAGTAGCTGGTGTGAGTTTCTCAGTAATCCTTTTGGTGGTAGTAGCTGGTGTGAGTTTGCTCAGTAATCCTTTTGGTGGTGGGTCTGTCATTTCATCGATGTCAGATGGTGCGAGTGTATTTTGCTCTATCATCATTTTAGTAATAGTAGCCAGTGTGAGTTTGCTTCGTTATCCTTTTGGTGGTGGGTCTGTCATTTTGTAGATGTCAGATTGTGTGAGTGTGGTTTGCTCTATCATCCTTTTGGTGGTAGTAGCCGGTGTGAGTTTGCTCCGTCATTATTTTGGTGGTGGGTCTGTAATTTCAACGATGTCAGATTGTGCAAGTGTTTTGCTTGATCATCCTTTTGGTGGTAGTAGCCGGTGTGAGTTTGCTCCCTCATCCTTTTGGTGGTGGATCTGTCATTTTGTCGATGTCAGATTGTGCGAGTGTAATTTGCTATATCACCCTTTTGGTGGTAGTAGCTGGTGTGAGTTTGAACAGTAATCCTTTTGGTCGTGGGTCTGTCATTTCATCGATGTCAGATTGTGCGAGTGTGTTTTGCTCTATTATCCTTTTGGTGATAGTAGCCGGTGTTAGTTCGCTCCGTTATATTTTTGGTAGTGGGTCTGTCATTTTGTCGATGTCAGATTGTGCGAGTGTGTTTTTCTCTATCATCCTTTTGGTGGAAGTAACCGGTGGGAGTTAGCTCTGTCACCCTTTTGGTGGTGAGTCTATCATTTCGTCCATGTCAGATTGTGCGAGTGTGTATTGCTCTATCATCCTTTTGGTGATATTAGCAGGTGTGAGTTCACTCCGTTATCCTTTTGGTGGTGGGTCTGTGATTTTGTCGATGTCAGATTGTGCAAGTGTGTTTTGCTCTATCATCCTTTTGGTGGTAGTAGCCGGTGTGCGTTCGCTCCGTCATCCTTTTGGCGGTGGGTCTGTCATTTCATCGATGTCAGATTGTGCGAGTGTGTTTTGCTCTATCATTATTTTGGTGGTAGTAGCTGGTGTGAGTTTCTCAGTAATCCTTTTGGTGGTAGTAGCTGGTGTGAGTTGGCTCAGTAATCCTTTTGGTGGTGGGTCTGTCATTTCATCGATGTCAGATGGTGCGAGTGTATTTTGCTCTATCATCATTTTAGTAATAGTAGCCAGTGTGAGTTTGCTTCGTTATCCTTTTGGTGGTGGGTCTGTCATTTTGTAGATGTCAGATTGTGTGAGTGTGGTTTGCTCTATCATCCTTTTGGTGGTAGTAGCCGGTGTGAGTTTGCTCCGTCATTATTTTGGTGGTGGGTCTTTAATTTCAACGATGTCAGATTGTGCAAGTGTTTTGCTTGATCATCCTTTTGGTGGTAGTAGCCGGTGTGAGTTTGCTCCCTCATCCTTTTGGTGGTGGATCTGTCATTTCGTCGATGTCAGATTGTGCGAGTGTGATTTGCTATATAATCCTTTTGGTGGTAGTAGCTGGTGTGAGTTTGAACAGTAATCCTTTTGTTCGTGGGTCTGTCATTTCATCGATGTCAGATTGTGCGAGTGTGTTTTGCTCTATTATCCTTTTGGTGATAGTAGCCGGTGTTAGTTCGCTCCGTTATATTTTTGGTGGTGGGTGCGTGATTTTGTCGATGTCAGATTGTGCAAGTGTGTTTTGCTCTATCATCCTTTTGGTGGTAGTAGCCGGTGTGCGTTTGCTCCGTCATCCTTTTGGTGGTGGGTCTGTCATTTCGTCGATGTCAGATTGTGCAATTGTTTTGCTCTATCATTCTTTTAGTGGTAGTAGCCGGTGTGAGTTTGCTCAGACATCGTTTTGGCGGTGAGTCTGTCATTTCATCGATGTCAGATTGTGCGAGTGTGTTTTGCTCCATCATCATTTTGGTTGTAGTATCTGGTGTGATTTTGCTCAGTAATCCTTTTGGCGGTGGGTCTGTCATTTCATCGATGTCAGATTGTGCGAGTGTGTTTTGCTCTATCATTATTTTGGTGGTAGTAGCTGGTGTGAGTTTCTCAGTAATCCTTTTGGTGGTAGTAGCTGGTGTGAGTTTGCTCAGTAATCCTTTTGGTGGTGGGTCTGTCATTTCATTGATGTCAGATGGTGCGAGTGTATTTTGCTCTATCATCATTTTAGTAATAGTAGCCAGTGTGAGTTTGCTTCGTTATCCTTTTGGTGGTGGGTCTGTCATTTTGTAGATTTCAGATTGTGAGTGTGGTTTGCTCTATCATCCTTTTGGTGGTAGTAGCCGGTGTGAGTTTGCTCCGTCATTATTTTGGTGGTGGGTCTGTAATTTCAACGATGTCAGATTGTGCAAGTGTTTTGCTTGATCATCCTTTTGGTGGTAGTAGCCGGTGTGAGTTTGCTCCCTCATCCTTTTGGTGGTGGATCTGTCATTTCGTCGATGTCAGATTGTGCGAGTGTGATTTGCTATATCATCCTTTTGGTGGTAGTAGCTGGTGTGAGTTTGAACAGTAATCCTTTTGGTCGTGGGTCTGTCATTTCATCGATGTCAGATTGTGCGAGTGTGTTTTGCTCTATTATCCTTTTGGTGATAGTAGCCGGTGTTAGTTCGCTCCGTTATATTTTTGGTGGTGGGTCTGTCATTTTGTCGATGTCAGATTGTGCGAGTGTGTTTTGCTCTATCATCCTTTTGGTGGAATAACCGGTGGGAGTTAGCTCTGTCATCCTTTTGGTGGTGAGTCTATCATTTCGTCGATGTCAGATTGTGCGAGTGTGTATTGCTCTATCATCCTTTTGGTGATAT
Source organism: Lathyrus sativus (assembly GCA_963859935.3). NCBI lineage: Eukaryota > Viridiplantae > Streptophyta > Magnoliopsida > Fabales > Fabaceae > Lathyrus > Lathyrus sativus. The sequence continues at coordinate 192,473,388 of OZ012738.1, forward strand.
TAGCCGGTGTGAGTTCACTCCGTTATCCTTTTGGTGGTGGGTCTGTGATTTTGTCGATGTCAGATTGTGCAAGTGTGTTTTGCTCTATCATCCTTTTGGTGGTAGTAGCCGGTGTGCGTTCGCTCCGTCATCCTTTTGGTGGTGGGTCTGTCATTTCGTCGATGTCAGATTGTGCGATTGTTTTGCTCTATCATTCTTTTAGTGGTAGTAGCCGGTGTGAGTTTGCTCAGACATCCTTTTGGCGGTGAGTCTGTCATTTCATCGATGTCAGATTGTGCGAGTGTGTTTTGCTCCATCATCATTTTGGTGGTAGTAGCTAGTGTGAGTTTGCTCAGTAATCCTTTTGGCGGTGGGTCTGTCATTTCATCGATGTCAGATTGTGCGAGTGTGTTTTGCTCTATCATTACTTTGGTGGTAGTAGCTGGTGTGAGTTTCTCAGTAATCCTTTTGGTGGTAGTAGCTGGTGTGAGTTTGCTCAGTAATCCTTTTGGTGGTGGGTCTGTCATTTCATCGATGTCAGATGGTGCGAGTGTATTTTGCTCTATCATCATTTTAGTAATAGTAGCCAGTGTGAGTTTGCTTCGTTATCCTTTTGGTGGTGGGTCTGTCATTTTGTAGATGTCAGATTGTGTGAGTGTGGTTTGCTCTATCATCCTTTTGGTGGTAGTAGCCGGTGTGAGTTTGCTCCGTCATTATTTTGGTGGTGGGTCTGTAATTTCAACGATGTCAGATTGTGCAAGTGTTTTGCTTGATCATCCTTTTGGTGGTAGTAGCCGGTGTGAGTTTGCTCCCTCATCCTTTTGGTGATGGATCTGTCATTTCGTCGATGTCAGATTGTGCGAGTGTGATTTGCTATATCATCCTTTTGGTGGTAGTAGCTGGTGTGAGTTTGAACAGTAATCCTTTTGGTCGTGGGTCTGTCATTTCATCGATGTCAGATTGTGCGAGTGTGTTTTGCTCTATTATCCTTTTGGTGATAGTAGCCGGTGTTAGTTCGCTCCGTTATATTTTTGGTGGTGGGTCTGTCATTTTGTCGATGTCAGATTGTGCGAGTGTGTTTTGCTCTATCATCCTTTTGGTGGAATAACCGGTGGGAGTTAGCTCTGTCATCCTTTTGGTGGTGAGTCTATCATTTCGTCGATGTCAGATTGTGCGAGTGTGTATTGCTCTATAATCCTTTTGGTGATATTAGCCGGTGTGAGTTCACTCCGTTATCCTTTTGGTGGTGGGTCTGTGATTTTGTCGATGTCAGATTGTGCAAGTGTGTTTTGCTCTATCATCCTTTTGGTGGTAGTAGCCGGTGTGCGTTTGCTCCGTCATCCTTTTGGTGGTGGGTCTGTCATTTCGTCGATGTCAGATTGTGCGATTGTTTTGCTCTATCATTCTTTTAGTGGTAGTAGCCGGTGTGAGTTTGCTCAGACATCCTTTTGGCGGTGAGTCTGTCATTTCATCGATGTCAGATTGTGCGAGTGTGTTTTGCTCCATCATCATTTTGGTGGTAGTAGCTGGTGTGAGTTTGCTCAGTAATCCTTTTGGCGGTGGGTCTGTCATTTCATCGATGTCAGATTGTGCGAGTGTGTTTTGCTCTATTATCCTTTTGGTGATAGTAGCCGGTGTTAGTTCGCTCCGTTATATTTTTGGTGGTGGGTCTGTGATTTTGTCGATGTCAGATTGTTCAAGTGTGTTTTGCTCTATCATCTTTTTGGTGGTAGTAGCCGGTGTGCGTTTGCTCCGTCATCCTTTTGGTGGTGGGTCTGTCATTTCGTCGATGTCAGATTGTGCAATTGTTTTGCTCTATCATTCTTTTAGTGGTAGTAGCCGGTGTGAGTTTGCTCAGACATCCTTTTGGCGGTGAGTCTGTCATTTCATCGATGTCAGATTGTGCGAGTGTGTTTTGCTCCATCATCATTTTGGTTGTAGTATCTGGTGTGATTTTGCTCAGTAATCCTTTTGGCGGTGGGTCTGTCATTTCATCGATGTCAGATTGTGCGAGTGTGTTTTGCTCTATCATTATTTTGGTGGTAGTAGCTGGTGTGAGTTTCTCAGTAATCCTTTTGGTGGTAGTAGCTGGTGTGAGTTTGCTCAGTAATCCTTTTGGTGGTGGGTCTGTCATTTCATTGATGTCAGATGGTGCGAGTGTATTTTGCTCTATCATCATTTTAGTAATAGTAGCCAGTGTGAGTTTGCTTCGTTATCCTTTTGGTGGTGGGTCTGTCATTTTGTAGATTTCAGATTGTGTGAGTGTGGTTTGCTCTATCATCCTTTTGGTGGTAGTAGCCGGTGTGAGTTTGCTCCGTCATTATTTTGGTGGTGGGTCTGTAATTTCAACGATGTCAGATTGTGCAAGTGTTTTACTTGATCATCCTTTTGGTGGTAGTAGCCGGTGTGAGTTTGCTCCCTCATCCTTTTGGTGGTGGATCTGTCATTTCGTCGATGTCAGATTGTGCGAGTGTGATTTGCTATATCATCCTTTTGGTGGTAGTAGCTGGTGTGAGTTTGAACCGTAATCCTTTTGGTCGTGGGTCTGTCATTTCATCGATGTCAGATTGTGCGAGTGTGTTTTGCTCTATTATCCTTTTGGTGATAGTAGCCGGTGTTAGTTCGCTCCGTTATATTTTTGGTGGTGGGTCTGTCATTTTGTCGATGTCAGATTGTGCGAGTGTGTTTTGCTCTATCATCCTTTTGGTGGAATAACCGGTGGGAGTTAGCTCTGTCATCCTTTTGGTGGTGAGTCTATCATTTCGTCGATGTCAGATTGTGCGAGTGTGTATTGCTCTATCATCCTTTTGGTGATATTAGCCGGTGTGAGTTCACTCCGTTATCCTTTTGGTGGTGGGTCTGTGATTTTGTCGATGTCAGATTGTGCAAGTGTGTTTTGCTCTATCATCCTTTTGGTGGTAGTAGCCGGTGTGCGTTCGCTCCGTCATCCTTTTGGTGGTGGGTCTGTCATTTCGTCGATGTCAGATTGTGCGATTGTTTTGCTCTATCATTCTTTTAGTGGTAGTAGCCGGTGTGAGTTTGCTCAGACATCCTTTTGGCGGTGAGTCTGTCATTTCATCGATGTCAGATTGTGCGAGTGTGTTTTGCTCCATCATCATTTTGGTGGTAGTAGCTAGTGTGAGTTTGCTCAGTAATCCTTTTGGCGGTGGGTCTGTCATTTCATCGATGTCAGATTGTGCGAGTGTGTTTTGCTCTATCATTACTTTGGTGGTAGTAGCTGGTGTGAGTTTCTCAGTAATCCTTTTGGTGGTAGTAGCTGGTGTGAGTTTGCTCAGTAATCCTTTTGGTGGTGGGTCTGTCATTTCATCGATGTCAGATGGTGCGAGTGTATTTTGCTCTATCATCATTTTAGTAATAGTAGCCAGTGTGAGTTTGCTTCGTTATCCTTTTGGTGGTGGGTCTGTCATTTTGTAGATGTCAGATTGTGTGAGTGTGGTTTGCTCTATCATCCTTTTGGTGGTAGTAGCCGGTGTGAGTTTGCTCCGTCATTATTTTGGTGGTGGGTCTGTAATTTCAACGATGTCAGATTGTGCAAGTGTTTTGCTTGATCATCCTTTTGGTGGTAGTAGCCGGTGTGAGTTTGCTCCCTCATCCTTTTGGTGATGGATCTGTCATTTCGTCGATGTCAGATTGTGCGAGTGTGATTTGCTATATCATCCTTTTGGTGGTAGTAGCTGGTGTGAGTTTGAACAGTAATCCTTTTGGTCGTGGGTCTGTCATTTCATCGATGTCAGATTGTGCGAGTGTGTTTTGCTCTATTATCCTTTTGGTGATAGTAGCCGGTGTTAGTTCGCTCCGTTATATTTTTGGTGGTGGGTCTGTCATTTTGTCGATGTCAGATTGTGCGAGTGTGTTTTGCTCTATCATCCTTTTGGTGGAATAACCGGTGGGAGTTAGCTCTGTCATCCTTTTGGTGGTGAGTCTATCATTTCGTCGATGTCAGATTGTGCGAGTGTGTATTGCTCTATAATCCTTTTGGTGATATTAGCCGGTGTGAGTTCACTCCGTTATCCTTTTGGTGGTGGGTCTGTGATTTTGTCGATGTCAGATTGTGCAAGTGTGTTTTGCTCTATCATCCTTTTGGTGGTAGTAGCCGGTGTGCGTTTGCTCCGTCATCCTTTTGGTGGTGGGTCTGTCATTTCGTCGATGTCAGATTGTGCGATTGTTTTGCTCTATCATTCTTTTAGTGGTAGTAGCCGGTGTGAGTTTGCTCAGACATCCTTTTGGCGGTGAGTCTGTCATTTCATCGATGTCAGATTGTGCGAGTGTGTTTTGCTCCATCATCATTTTGGTGGTAGTAGCTGGTGTGAGTTTGCTCAGTAATCATTTTGGCGGTGGGTCTGTCATTTCATCGATGTCAGATTGTGCGAGTGTGTTTTGCTCTATCATTACTTTGGTGGTAGTAGCTGGTGTGAGTTTCTCAGTAATCCTTTTGGTGGTAGTAGCTGGTGTGAGTTTGCTCAGTAATCCTTTTGGTGGTGGGTCTGTCATTTCATCGATGTCAGATGGTGCGAGTGTATTTTGCTCTATCATCATTTTAGTAATAGTAGCCAGTGTGAGTTTGCTTCGTTATCCTTTTGGTGGTGGGTCTGTCATTTTGTAGATGTCAGATTGTGTGAGTGTGGTTTGCTCTATCATCCTTTTGGTGGTAGTAGCCGGTGTGAGTTTGCTCCGTCATTATTTTGGTGGTGGGTCTGTAATTTCAACGATGTCATATTGTGCAAGTGTTTTGCTTGATCATCCTTTTGGTGGTAGTAGCCGGTGTGAGTTTGCTCCCTCATCCTTTTGGTGGTGGATCTGTCATTTCGTCGATGTCAGATTGTGTGAGTGTGATTTGCTATATCATCCTTTTGGTGGTAGTAGCTGGTGTGAGTTTGAACAGTAATCCTTTTGGTCGTGGGTCTGTCATTTCATCGATGTCAAATTGTGCGAGTGTGTTTTGCTCTATTATCCTTTTGGTGATAGTAGCCGGTGTTAGTTCGCTCCGTTATATTTTTGGTGGTGGGTCTGTCATTTTGTCGATGTCAGATTGTGCGAGTGTGTTTTGCTCTATCATCCTTTTGGTGGAAGTAACCGGTGGGAGTTAGCTCTGTCATCCTTTTGGTGGTGAGTCTATCATTTCGTCGATGTCAGATTGTGCGAGTGTGTATTGCTCTATCATCCTTTTGGTGATATTAGCCGGTGTGAGTTCACTCTGTTATCCTTTTGGTGGTGGGTCTGTGATTTTGTCGATGTCAGATTGTACAAGTGTGTTTTGCTCTATCATCCTTTTGGTGGTAGTAGCCGGTGTGCGTTTGCTCCGTCATCCTTTTGGTGGTGGGTCTGTCATTTCGTCGATGTCAGATTGTGCGATTGTTTTGCTCTATCATTCTTTTAGTGGTAGTAGCCGGTGTGAGTTTGCTCAGACATCCTTTTGGCGGTGAGTCTGTCATTTCATCGATGTCAGATTGTGCGAGTGTGTTTTGCTCCATCATCATTTTGGTTGTAGTATCTATTGTGAGTTTGCTCAGTAATCCTTTTGGCGGTGGGTCTGTCATTTCATCGATGTCAGATTGTGCGAGTGTGTTTTGCTCTATCATTATTTTGGTGGTAGTAGCTGGTGTGAGTTTCTCAGTAATCCTTTTGGTGGTAGTAGCTGGTGTGAGTTTGCTCAGTAATCCTTTTGGTGGTGGGTCTGTCATTTCATCGATGTCAGATGGTGCGAGTGTATTTTGTTCTATCATCATTTTAGTAATAGTAGCCAGTGTGAGTTTGCTTCGTTATCCTTTTGGTGGTGGGTCTGTCATTTTGTAGATGTCAGATTGTGTGAGTGTGGTTTGCTCTATCATCCTTTTGGTGGTAGTAGCCGGTGTGAGTTTGCTCCGTCATTATTTTGGTGGTGGGTCTGTAATTTCAACGATGTCAGATTGTGCAAGTGTTTTGCTTGATCATCCTTTTGGTGGTAGTAGTCGGTGTGAGTTTGCTCCCTCATCCTTTTGGTGGTGGATCTGTCATTTCGTCGATGTCAGATTGTGCGAGTGTGATTTGCTATATCATCCTTTTGGTGGTAGTAGCTGGTGTGAGTTTGAACAGTAATCCTTTTGGTCGTGGGTCTGTCATTTCATCGATGTCAGATTGTGCGAGTGCGTTTTGCTCTATTATCCTTTTGGTGATAGTAGCCGGTGTTATTTCGCTCCGTTATATTTTTGGTGGTGGGTCTGTCATTTTGTCGATGTCAGATTGTGCGAGTGTGTTTTTCTCTATCATCCTTTTGGTGGAAGTAACCGGTTAGAGTTAGCTCTGTCATCCTTTTGGTGGTGAGTCTATCATTTCGTCGATGTCAGATTGTGCGAGTGTGTATTACTCTATCATCCTTTTGGTGGTATTAGCCGGTGTGAGTTCACTCCGTTATCCTTTTGGTGGTGGGTCTGTGATTTTGTCGATGTCAGATTGTGCAAGTGTGTTTTGCTCTATCATCCTTTTGGTGGTAGTAGCCGGTGTGCGTTCGCTCCGTCATCCTTTTGGTGGTGGGTCTGTCATTTCGTCGATGTCAGATTGTGCGATTGTTTTGCTCTATCATTCTTTTAGTGGTAGTAGCCGGTGTGAGTTTGCTCAGTCATCCTTTTGGCGGTGAGTCTGTCATTTCATCGATGTCAGATTGTGCGAGTGTGTTTTTCTCTATCATCAATTTGGTGGTAGTAGCTGGTGTGAGTTTGCTCAGTAATGCTTTTGGCGGTGGGTCTGTCATTTCATCGATGTCAGATGGTGCTAGTGTATTTTTCTCTATCATCATTTTAGTGATAGTAGCCAGTGTGAGTTTGCTCCGTTATCCTTTTGGTGGTGGGTCTGTCATTTTGTCGATGTCAGATTGTGTGAGTGTGTTTTGCTCTATCATCCTTTTGGTGGAAGTAACCGGTGGGAGTTAGCTCTGTCATCCTTTTTGGTGGTGAGTCTATCATTTCGTCGATGTCAGATTGTGCGAGTGTGTATTGCTCTATTATCCTTTTGGTGATATTAGCCGGTGTGAGTTCACTCCGTTATCCTTTTGGTGGTGGGTCTGTGATTTTGTCGATGTCAGATTGTGCAAGTGTGTTTTGCTCTATCATCCTTTTGGTGGTAGTAGCCGGTGTGCGTTCGCTCCGTCATCCATTTGGTGGTGGGTCTGTCATTTCGTCGATGTCAGATTGTGCGATTGTTTTGCTCTATCATTCTTTTAGTGGAAGTAGCCGGTGTGAGTTTGCTCAGACATCCTTTTGGCGGTGAGTCTGTCATTTCATCGATGTCAGATTTTGCGAGTGTGTTTTGCTCCATCATCATTTTGGTGGTAGTAGCTGGTGTGAGTTTGCTCAGTAATCCTTTTGGCGGTGGGTCTGTCATTTCATCGATGTCAGATTGTGCGAGTGTGTTTTGCTCTATCATTATTTTGGTGGTAGTAGCTGGTGTGAGTTTCTCAGTAATCCTTTTGGTGGTAGTAGCCGGTGTGAGTTTGCTCCCTCATCCTTTTGGTGGTGGATCTGTCATTTCGTCGATGTCAGATTGTGTGAGTGTGATTTGCTATATCATCCTTTTGGTGGTAGTAGCTGGTGTGAGTTTGAACAGTAATCCTTTTGGTCGTGGGTCTGTCATTTCATCGATGTCAGATTGTGCGAGTGTGTTTTGCTCTATTATCCTTTTGGTGATAGTAGCCGGTATTAGTTCGCTCCGTTATATTTTTCGTGGTGGGTCTGTCATTTTGTCGATGTCAGATTGTGCGAGTGTGTTTTTCTCTATCATCCTTTTGGTGGAAGTAACCGGTGGGAGTTAGCTCTGTCATCCTTTTGGTGGTGAGTCTATCATTTCGTCCATGTCAGATTGTGCGAGTGTGTATTGCTCTATCATCCGTTTGGTGATATTAGCCGGTGTGAGTTCACTCTGTTATCCTTTTGGTGGTGGGTCTGTGATTTTGTCGATGTCAGATTGTGCAAGTGTGTTTTGCTCTATCATCCTTTTGGTGGTAGTAGCCGGTGTGCGTTCGCTCCGTCATCCTTTTGGTGGTGGGTCTGTCATTTCGTCGATGTCAGATTGTGCGATTGTTTTGCTCTATCATTCTTTTAGTGGTAGTAGCCGGTGTGAGTTTGCTCAGACATCCTTTTGGCGGTGAGTGTGTCATTTCATCGATGTCAGATTGTGCGAGTGTGTTTTTCTCCATCATCATTTTGGTGGTAGTATCTGGTGTGAGTTTGCTCAGTAATCCTTTTGGCGGTGGGTCTGTCATTTCATCGATGTCAGATTGTGTGAGTGTGTTTTGCTCTATCATTATTTTGGTGGTAGTAGCTGGTGTGAGTTTCTCAGTAATCCTTTTGGTGGTAGTAGCTGGTGTGAGTTTGCTCAGTAATCCTTTTGGTGGTGGGTCTGTCATTTCATCGATGTCAGATGGTGCGAGTGTATTTTGCTCTATCATCATTTTAGTAATAGTAGCCAGTGTGAGTTTGCTTCGTTATCCTTTTGGTGGTGGGTCTATCATTTTGTAGATGTCAAATTGTGTGAGTGTGGTTTGCTCTATCATCCTTTTGGTGGTAGTAGCCGGTGTGAGTTTGCTCCGTCATTATTTTGGTGGTGGGTCTGTAATTTCAACGATGTCAGATTGTGCAAGTGTTTTGCTTGATCATCCTTTTGGTGGTAGTAGCCGGTGTGAGTTTGCTCCCTCATCCTTTTAGTGGTGGATCTGTCATTTCGTCGATGTCAGATTGTGCGAGTGTGATTTGCTATATCATCCTTTTGGTGGTAGTAGCTGGTGTGAGTTTGAACAGTAATCCTTTTGGTCGTGGGTCTGTCATTTCATCGATGTCAGATTGTGCGAGTGTGTTTTGCTCTATTATCCTTTTGGTGATAGTAGCCGGTGTTAGTTCGCTCCGTTATATTTTTGGTGGTGGGTCTGTCATTTTGTCGATGTCAGATTGTGCGAGTGTGTTTTGCTCTATCATCCTTTTGGTGGAATAACAGGTGGGAGTTAGCTCTGTCATCCTTTTGGTGGTGAGTCTATCATTTCGTCGATGTCAGATTGTGCGAGTGTGTATTGCTCTATCATCCTTTTGGTGATATTAGCCGGTGTGAGTTCACTCCGTTATCCTTTTGGTGGCGGGTCTGTGATTTTGTCGATGTCAGATTGTGCAAGTGTGTTTTGCTCTATCATCCTTTTGGTGGTAGTAGCCGGTGTGCGTTCGCTCCGTCATCCTTTTGGTGGTGGGTCTGTCATTTCGTCGATGTCAGATTGTGCGATTGTTTTGCTCTATCATTCTTTTAGTGGTAGTAGCCGGTGTGAGTTTGCTCAGACATCCTTTTGGCGGTGAGTCTGTCATTTCATCGATGTCAGATTGTGCGAGTGTGTTTTGCTCCATCATCATTTTGGTGGTAGTAGCTGGTGTGAGTTTGCTCAGTAATCCTTTTGGCGGTGGGTCTGTCATTTCATCGATGTCAGATTGTGCGAGTGTGTTTTGCTCTATCATTACTTTGGTGGTAGTAGCTGGTGTGAGTTTCTCAGTAATCATTTTGGTGGTAGTAGCTGGTGTGAGTTTGCTCAGTAATCCTTTTGGTGGTGGGTCTGTCATTTCATCGATGTCAGATGGTGCGAGTGTATTTTGCTCTATCATCATTTTAGTAATAGTAGCCAGTGTGAGTTTGCTTCGTTATCCTTTTGGTGGTGGGTCTGTCATTTTGTAGATGTCAGATTGTGTGAGTGTGGTTTGCTCTATCATCCTTTTGGTGGTAGTAGCCGGTGTGAGTTTGCTCCCTCATCCTTTTGGTGGTGGATCTGTCATTTCGTCGATGTCAGATTGTGTGAGTGTGATTTGCTATATCATCCTTTTGGTGGTAGTAGCTGGTGTGAGTTTGAACAGTAATCCTTTTGGTCGTGGGTCTGTCATTTCATCGATGTCAGATTGTGCGAGTGTGTTTTGCTCTATTATCCTTTTGGTGATAGTAGCCGGTGTTAGTTCGCTCCGTTATATTTTTGGTGGTGGGTTTGTCATTTTGTCGATGTCAGATTGTGCGAGTGTGTTTTGCTCTATCATCCTTTTGGTGGAAGTAACCGGTGGGAGTTAGCTCTGTCATCCTTTTGGTGATGAGTCTATCATTTCGTCGATGTCAGATTGTGCGAGTGTGTATTGCTCTATCATCCTTTTGGTGATATTAGCCGGTGTGAGTTCACTCCGTTATCCTTTTGGTGGTGGGTCTGTGATTTTGTCGATGTCAGATTGTGCAAGTGTGTTTTGATCTATCATCCTTTTGGTGGTAGTAGCCGGTGTGCGTTCGCTCCGTCATCCTTTTGGTGGTGGGTCTGTCATCTCGTCGATGTCAGATTGTGAGATTGTTTTGCTCTATCATTCTTTTAGTGGTAGTAGCCGGTGTGAGTTTGCTCAGACATCCTTTTGGCGGTGAGTCTGTCATTTCATCGATGTCAGATTGTGCGAGTGTGTTTTGCTCCATCATCATTTTGGTGGTAGTATCTGGTGTGAGTTTGCTCAGTAATCCTTTTGGCGGTGGGTCTGTCATTTCATCGATGTCAGATTGTGCGAGTGTGTTTTTCTCTATCATTATTTTGGTGGTAGTAGCTGGTGTGAGTTTCTCAGTAATCCTTTTGGTGGTAGTAGCTGGTGTGAGTTTGCTCAGTAATCCTTTTGGTGGTGGGTCTGTCATTTCATCGATGTCAGATGGTGCGAGTGTATTTTGCTCTATCATCATTTTAGTAATAGTAGCCAGTGTGAGTTTGCTTCGTTATCCTTTTGGTGGTGGGTTTGTCATTTTGTAGATGTCAGATTGTGTGAGTGTGGTTTGCTCTATCATCCTTTTGGTGGTAGTAGCCGATGTGAGTTTGCTCCGTCATTATTTTGGTGGTGGGTCTGTAATTTCAACGATGTCAGATTGTGCCAGTGTTTTGCTGGATCATCCTTTTGGTGGTAGTAGCCGGTGTGAGTTTGCTCCCTCATCCTTTTGGTGGTGGATCTGTCATTTCGTCGATGTCAGATTGTGTGAGTGTGATTTGCTATATCATCCTTTTGGTGGTAGTAGCTGGTGTGAGTTTGAACAGTAATCCTTTTGGTCGTGGGTCTGTCATTTCATCGATGTCAGATTGTGCGAGTGTGTTTTGCTCTATTATCCTTTTGGTGATAGTAGCCGGTGTTAGTTCGCTCCGTTATATTTTTGGTGGTGGGTCTGTCATTTTGTCGATGTCAGATTGTGCGAGTGTGTTTTGCTCTATCATCCTTTTGGTGGAAGTAACCGGTGGGAGTTAGCTCTGTCATCCTTTTGGTGATGAGTCTATCATTTCGTCGATGTCAGATTGTGTGAGTGTGTATTGCTCTATCATCCTTTTGGTGATATTAGCCGGTGTGAGTTCACTCCGTTATCCTTTTGGTGGTGGGTCTGTGATTTTGTCGATGTCAGATTGTGCAAGTGTGTTTTGCTCTATCATCCTTTTGGTGGTAGTAGCCGGTGTGCGTTCGCTCCGTCATCCTTTTGGTGGTGGGTCTGTCATTTCGTCGATGTCAGATTGTGCGATTGTTTTGCTCTATCATTCTTTTAGTGGTAGTAGCCGGTGTGAGTTTGCTCAGACATCCTTTTGGCGGTGAGTCTGTCATTTCATCGATGTCAGATTGTGCGAGTGTGTTTTGCTCCATCATCATTTTGGTGGTAGTATCTGGTGTGAGTTTGCTCAGTAATCCTTTTGGCGGTGGGTCTGTCATTTCATCGATGTCAGATTGTGCGAGTGTGTTTTGCTCTATCATTATTTTGGTGGTAGTAGCTGGTGTGAGTTTCTCAGTAATCCTTTTGGTGGTAGTAGCTGGTGTGAGTTTGCTCAGTAATCCTTTTGGTGGTGGGTCTGTCATTTCATCGATGTCAGATGGTGCGAGTGTATTTTGCTCTATCATCCTTTTGGTGGTAGTAGCCGGTGTGAGTTCACTCCGTTATCCTTTTGGTGGTGGGTCTGTGATTTTGTCGATGTCAGATTGTGCAAGTGTCTTTTGCTCTATCATCCTTTTGGTGGTAGTAGCCGGTGTGCGTTCGCTCCGTCATCCTTTTGGTGGTGGGTCTGTCATTTCGTCGATGTCAGATTGTGCGATTGTTTTGCTCTATCATTCTTTTAGTGGTAGTAGCCGGTGTGAGTTTGCTCAGTCATCCTTTTGGCGGTGAGTCTGTCATTTCATCGATGTCAGATTGTGCGAGTGTGTTTTTCTCTATCATCAATTTGGTGGTAGTAGCTGGTGTGAGTTTGCTCAGTAATCCTTTTGGCGGTGGGTCTGTCATTTCATCGATGTCAGATGGTGCTAGTGTATTTTTCTCTATCATCATTTTAGTGATAGTAGCCAGTGTGAGTTTGCTCCGTTATCCTTTTGGTGGTGGGTCTGTCATTTTGTCGATGTCAGATTGTGTGAGTGTGTTTTGCTCTATCATCCTTTTGGTGGAAGTAACCGGTGGGAGTTAGCTCTGTCATCCTTTTTGGTGGTGAGTCTATCATTTCGTCGATGTCAGATTGTGCGAGTGTGTATTGCTCTATCATCCTTTTGGTGATATTAGTCGGTGTGAGTTCACTCCGTTATCCTTTTGGTGGTGGGTCTGTGATTTTGTCGATGTCAGATTGTGCAAGTGTGTTTTGCTCTATCATCCTTTTGGTGGTAGTAGCCGGTGTGCGTTCGCTCCGTCATCCTTTTGGTGGTGGGTCTGTCATTTCGTCGATGTCAGATTGTGCGATTGTTTTGCTCTATAATTCTTTTAGTGGATGTAGCCGGTGTGAGTTTGCTCAGACATCCTTTTGGCGGTGAGTCTGTCATTTCATCGATGTCAGATTGTGCGAGTGTGTTTTGCTCCATCATCATTTTGGTGGTAGTAGCTGGTGTGAGTTTGCTCAGTAATCCTTTTGGCGGTGGGTCTGTCATTTCATCGATGTCAGATTGTGCGAGTGTGTTTTGCTCTATCATTATTTTGGTGGTAGTAGTTGGTGTGAGTTTCTCAGTAATCCTTTTGGTGGTAGTAGCTGGCGTGAGTTTGCTCAGTAATCCTTTTGGTGGTGGGTCTGTCATTTCATCGATGTCAGATGGTGCGAGTGTATTTTGCTCTATCTTCATTTTAGTAATAGTAGCCAGTGTGAGTTTGCTTCGTTATCCTTTTGGTGGTGGGTCTGTCATTTTGTAGATGTCAGATTGTGTGAGTGTGGTTTGCTCTATCATCCTTTTGGTGGTAGTAGCCGGTGTGAGTTTGCTCCGTCATTATTTTGGTGGTGGGTCTGTAATTTCAACGATGTCAGATTGTGCAAGTGTTTTCCTTGATCATCCTTTTGGTGGTAGTAGCCGGTGTGAGTTTGCTCCCTCATCCTTTTGGTGGTGGATCTGTCATTTCGTCGATTTCAGATTGTGCGAGTGTGATTTGCTATATCATCCTTTTGGTGGTAGTAGCTGGTGTGAGTTTGAACAGTAATCCTTTTGGTCGTGGGTCTGTCATTTCATCGATGTCAGATTGTGCGAGTGTGTTTTGCTCTATTATCCTTTTGGTGATAGTAGCCGGTGTTAGTTCGCTCCGTTATATTTTTGGTGGTGGGTCTGTCATTTTGTCGATGTCAGATTGTGCGAGTGTGTTTTGCTCTATCATCCTTTTGGTGGAAGCAACCGGTGAGAGTTAGCTCTGTCATCCTTTTGGTGGTGAGTCTATCATTTCGTCGATGTCAGATTGTGCGAGTGTGTATTGCTCTATCATCATTTTAGTGATAGTAGCCAGTGTGAGTTTGCTCTGTTATCCTTTTGGTGGTGGGTCTTTCATTTTGTCGATGTCAGATTGTGTGAGTGTGTTTTGCTCTATCATCCTTTTGGTGGTAGTAGCCGGTGTGAGTTTGCTCCGTCATTTTTTGGTGGTGGGTCTGTAATTTCATCGATGTCAGATTGTGCAAGTATTTTGCTTGATCATCCTTTTGGTGGTAGTAGCCGGTGTGAGTTTGCTCTGTCATCCTTTTGGTGGTGGATCTGTCATTTCGTCGATGTCAGATTGTGCGAGTGTGTTTTGCTCTATCATCCTTTTGGTGGTAGTAGCTGGTGTGAGTTTGCTCAGTAATCCTTTTGGTGGTGGGTCTGTCATTTCATCGATGTCAGATGGTGCGAGTGTATTTTGCTCTATCATCATTTTAGTAATAGTAGCCAGTGTGAGTTTGCTTCGTTATCCTTTTGGTGGTGGGTCTGTCATTTTGTAGATGTCAGATTGTGTGAGTGTGGTTTGCTCTATCATTCTTTTGGTGGTAGTAGCCGGTGTGAGTTTGCTCCGTCATTATTTTGGTGGTGGGTCTGTAATTTCAACGATGTCAGATTGTGCAAGTGTTTTGCTTGATCATCCTTTTGGTGGTAGTAGCCGGTGTGAGTTTGCTCCCTCATCCTTTTGGTGGAGGATCTGTCATTTCGTCGATGTCAGATTGTGCGAGTGTGATTTGCTATATCATCCTTTTGGTGGTAGTAGCTGGTGTGAGTTTGAACAGTAATCCTTTTCGTCGTGGGTCTGTCATTTCATCGATGTCAGATTGTGCGAGTGTGTTTTGCTCTATTATCCTTTTGGTGATAGTAGCCGGTGTTAGTTCGCTCCATTATATTTTTGGTGGTGGGTCTGTCATTTTGTCGATGTCAGATTGTGCGAGTGTGTTTTGCTCTATCATCCTTTTGGTGGAAGTAACCGGTGGGAGTTAGCTCTGTCATCCTTTTGGTGGTGAGTCTATCATTTCGTCGATGTCAGATTGTGCGAGTGTGTATTGCTCTATCATCCTTTTGGTGATATTAGCCGGTGTGAGTTCACTCCGTTATCCTTTTGGTGGTGGGTCTGTGATTTTGTCGATGTCAGATTGTGCAAGTGTGTTTTGCTCTATCATCCTTTTGGTGGTAGTAGCCGGTGTGCGTTCGCTCCGTCATCCTTTTGGTGGTGGGTCTGTCATTTCGTCGATGTCAGATTGTATGATTGTTTTGCTCTATCATTCTTTTAGTGGTAGTAGCCGGTGTGAGTTTGCTCAGACATCCTTTTGGCGGTGAGTCTGTCATTTCATCGATGTCAGATTGTGCGAGTGTGTTTTGCTCCATCATCATTTTGGTGGTAGTATCTGGTGTGAGTTTGCTCAGTAATCCTTTTGGCGGTGGGTCTGTCATTTCATCGATGTCAGATTGTGCGAGTGTGTTTTGCTCTATCATTATTTTGGTGGTAGTAGCTGGTGTGAGTTTCTCAGTAATCCTTTTGGTGGTAGTAGCTGGTGTGAGTTTGCTTAGTAATCCTTTTGGTGGTGGGTCTGTCATTTCATCGATGTCAGATGGTGCGAGTGTATTTTGCTCTATCATCCTTTTGGTGGTAGTAGCCGGTGTGAGTTCACTCCGTTATCCTTTTGGTGGTGGGTCTGTGATTTTGTCGATGTCAGATTGTGCAAGTGTGTTTTGCTCTATCATCCTTTTGGTGGTAGTAGCCGGTGTGCGTTCGCTCCGTCATCCTTTTGGTGGTGGGTCTGTCATTTCGTCGATGTCAGATTGTGCGATTGTTTTGCTCTATCATTCTTTTAGTCGTAGTAGCCGGTGTGAGTTTGCTCAGTCATCCTTTTGGCGGTGAGTCTGTCATTTCATCGATGTCAGATTGTGCGAGTGTGTTTTTCTCTATCATCAATTTGGTGGTAGTAGCTGGTGTGAGTTTGCTCAGTAATCCTTTTGGCGGTGGGTCTGTCATTTCATCGATGTCAGATGGTGCTAGTGTATTTTTCTCTATCATCATTTTAGTGATAGTAGCCAGTGTGAGTTTGCTCCGTTATCCTTTTGGTGGTGGGTCTGTCATTTTGTCGATGTCAGATTGTGTGAGTGTGTTTTGCTCTATCATCCTTTTGGTTGAAGTAACCGGTGGGAGTTAGCTCTGTCATCCTTTTTGGTGGTGAGTCTATCATTTCGTCGATGTCAGATTGTGCGAGTGTGTATTGCTCTATCATCCTTTTGGTGATATTAGCCGGTGTGAGTTCACTCCGTTATCCTTTTGGTGGTGGGTCTGTGATTTTGTCGATGTCAGATTGTGCAAGTGTGTTTTGCTCTATCATCCTTTTGGTGGTAGTAGCCGGTGTGCGTTCGCTCCATCATCCTTTTGGTGGTGGGTCTGTCATTTCGTCGATGTCAGATTGTGCAATTGTTTTGCTCTATAATTCTTTTAGTGGAAGTAGCCGGTGTGAGTTTGCTCAGACATCCTTTTGGCGGTGAGTCTGTCATTTCATCGATGTTAGATTGTGCGAGTGTGTTTTGCTCCATCATCATTTTGGTGGTAGTAGCTGGTGTGAGTTTGCTCAGTAATCCTTTTGGCGGTGGGTCTGTCATTTCATCGATGTCAGATTGTGCGAGTGTGTTTTGCTCTATCATTATTTTGGTGGTAGTAGTTGGTGTGAGTTTCTCAGTAATCCTTTTGGTGGTAGTAGCTGGCGTGAGTTTGCTCAGTAATCCTTTTGGTGGTGGGTCTGTCATTTCATCGATGTCAGATGGTGCGAGTGTATTTTGCTCTATCTTCATTTTAGTAATAGTAGCCAGTGTGAGTTTGCTTCGTTATCCTTTTGGTGGTGGGTCTGTCATTTTGTAGATGTCAGATTGTGTGAGTGTGGTTTGCTCTATCATCCTTTTGGTGGTAGTAGCCGGTGTGAGTTTGCTCCGTCATTATTTTGGTGGTGGGTCTGTAATTTCAACGATGTCAGATTGTGCAAGTGTTTTCCTTGATCATCCTTTTGGTGGTAGTAGCCGGTGTGAGTTTGCTCCCTCATCCTTTTGGTGGTGGATCTGTCATTTCGTCGATTTCAGATTGTGCGAGTGTGATTTGCTATATCATCCTTTTGGTGGTAGTAGCTGGTGTGAGTTTGAACAGTAATCCTTTTGGTCGTGGGTCTGTCATTTCATCGATGTCAGATCGTGCGAGTGTGTTTTGCTCTATTATCCTTTTGGTGATAGTAGCCGGTGTTAGTTCGCTCCGTTATATTTTTGGTGGTGGGTCTGTCATTTTGTCGATGTCAGATTGTGCGAGTGTGTTTTGCTCTATCATCCTTTTGGTGGAAGCAACCGGTGAGAGTTAGCTCTGTCATCCTTTTGGTGGTGAGTCTATCATTTCGTCGATGTCAGATTGTGCGAGTGTGTATTGCTCTATCATCATTTTAGTGATAGTAGCCAGTGTGAGTTTGCTCCGTTATCCTTTTGGTGGTGGGTCTTTCATTTTGTCGATGTCAGATTGTGTGAGTGTGTTTTGCTCTATCATCCTTTTGGTGGTAGTAGCCGGTGTGAGTTTGCTCCGTCATTTTTTGGTGGTGGGTCTGTAATTTCATCGATGTCAGATTGTGCAAGTATTTTGCTTGATCATCCTTTTAGTGGTAGTAGCCGGTGTGTGTTTGCTCTGTCATCCTTTTGGTGGTGGATCTGTCATTTCGTCGATGTCAGATTGTGCGAGTGTGTTTTGCTCTATCATCCTTTTGGTGGTAGTAGCTGGTGTGAGTTTGCTCAGTAATCCTTTTGGTGGTGGGTCTGTCATTTCATCGATGTCAGATGGTGCGAGTGTATTTTGCTCTATCATCATTTTAGTAATAGTAGCCAGTGTGAGTTTGCTTCGTTATCCTTTTGGTGGTGGGTCTGTCATTTTGTAGATGTCAGATTGTGTGAGTGTGGTTTGCTCTATCATTCTTTTGGTGGTAATAGCCGGTGTGAGTTTGCTCCGTCATTATTTTGGTGGTGGGTCTGTAATTTCAACGATGTCAGATTGTGCAAGTGTTTTGCTTGATCATCCTTTTGGTGGTAGTAGCCGGTGTGAGTTTGCTCCCTCATCCTTTTGGTGGAGGATCTGTCATTTCGTCGATGTCAGATTGTGCGAGTGTGATTTGCTATATCATCCTTTTGGTGGTAGTAGCTGGTGTGAGTTTGAACAGTAATCCTTTTGGTCGTGGGTCTGTCATTTCATCGATGTCAGATTGTGCGAGTGTGTTTTGCTCTATTATCCTTTTGGTGATAGTAGCCGGTGTTAGTTCGCTCCATTATATTTTTGGTGGTGGGTCTGTCATTTTGTCGATGTCAGATTGTGCGAGTGTGTTTTGCTCTATCATCCTTTTGGTGGAAGTAACCGGTGGGAGTTAGCTCTGTCATCCTTTTGGTGGTGAGTCTATCATTTCGTCGATGTCAGATTGTGCGAGTGTGTATTGCTCTATCATCCTTTTGGTGATATTAGCCGGTGTGAGTTCACTCCGTTATCCTTTTGGTGGTGGGTCTGTGATTTTGTCGATGTCAGATTGTGCAAGTGTGTTTTGCTCTATCATCCTTTTGGTGGTAGTAGCCGGTGTGCGTTCGCTCCGTCATCCTTTTGGTGGTGGGTCTGTCATTTCGTCGATGTCAGATTGTGCGATTGTTTTGCTCTATCATTCTTTTAGTGGTAGTAGCCGGTGTGAGTTTGCTCAGACATCCTTTTGGCGGTGAGTCTGTCATTTCATCGATGTCAGATTGTGCGAGTGTGTTTTGCTCCATCATCATTTTGGTGGTAGTAGCTGGTGTGAGTTTGCTCAGTAATCCTTTTGGCGGTGGGTCTGTCATTTCATCGATGTCAGATTGTGCGAGTGTGTTTTGCTCTATCATTACTTTGGTGGTAGTAGCTGGTGTGAGTTTCTCAGTAATCCTTTTGGTGGTAGTAGCTGGTGTGAGTTTGCTCAGTAATCCTTTTGGTGGTGGGTCTGTCATTTCATCGATGTCAGATGGTGCGAGTGTATTTTGCTCTATCATCATTTTAGTAATAGTAGCCAGTGTGAGTTTTCTTCGTTATCCTATTGGTGGTGGGTCTGTCATTTTGTAGATGTCAGATTGTGTGAGTGTGGTTTGCTCTATCATCCTTTTGGTGGTAGTAGCCGGTGTGAGTTTGCTCCGTCATTATTTTGGTGGTGGGTCTGTAATTTCAACGATGTCAGATTGTGCAAGTGTTTTGCTTGATCATCCTTTTGGTGGTAGTAGCCGGTGTGAGTTTGCTCCCTCATCCTTTTGGTGGTGGATCTGTCATTTCGTCGATGTTAGATTGTGCGAGTGTGATTTGCTATATCATCCTTTTGGTGGTAGTAGCTGGTGTGAGTTTGAACAGTAATCCTTTTGGTCGTGGGTCTGTCATTTCATCGATGTCAGATTGTGCGAGTGTGTTTTGCTCTATTATCCTTTTGGTGATAGTAGCCGGTGTTAGTTCGCTCCGTTATATTTTTGGTGGTGGGTCTGTCATTTTGTCGATGTCAGATTGTGCGAGTGTGTTTTGCTCTATCATCCTTTTGGTGGAAGTAACCGGTGGGAGTTAGCTCTGTCATCCTTTTGGTGGTGAGTCTATCATTTCGTCGATGTCAGATTGTGCGAGTGTGTATTGCTCTATCATCCTTTTGGTGATATTAGCCGGTGTGAGTTCACTCCGTTATCCTTTTGGTGGTGGGTCTGTGATTTTGTCGATGTCAGATTGTGCAAGTGTGTTTTGCTCTATCATCCTTTTGGTGGTAGTAGCCGGTGTGCGTTCGCTCCGTCATCCTTTTGGTGGTGGGTCTGTCATTTCGTCGATGTCAGATTGTGCGATTGTTTTGCTCTATCATTCTTTTAGTGGTAGTAGCCGGTGTGAGTTTGCTCAGACATCCTTTTGGCGGTGAGTATGTCATTTCATCGATGTCAGATTGTGCGAGTGTGTTTTGCTCCATCATTATTTTGGTGGTAGTATCTGGTGTGAGTTTGCTCAGTAATCCTTTTGGCGGTGGGTCTGTCATTTCATCGATGTCAGATTGTGCGAGTGTGTTTTGCTCTATCATTATTTTGGTGGTAGTAGCTGGTGTGAGTTTCTCAGTAATCCTTTTGGTGGTAGTAGCTGGTGTGAGTTTGCTCAGTAATCCTTTTGGTGGTGGGTCTGTCATTTCATCGATGTCAGATGGTGCGAGTGTATTTTGCTCTATCATCATTTTAGTAATAGTAGCCAGTGTGAGTTTGCTTCGTTATCCTTTTGGTGGTGGGTCTGTCATTTTGTAGATGTCAGATTGTGTGAGTGTGGTTTGCTCTATCATTCTTTTGGTGGTAGTAGCCGGTGTGAGTTTGCTCCGTCATTATTTTGGTGGTGGGTCTGTAATTTCAACGATGTCAGATTGTGAAAGTGTTTTGCTTGATCATCCTTTTGGTGGTAGTAGCCGGTGTGAGTTTGCTCCCTCATCCTTTTGGTGGTGGATCTGTCATTTCGTCGATGTCAGATTGTGCGAGTGTGATTTGCTATATCATCCTTTTGGTGGTAGTAGCTGGTGTGAGTTTGAACAGTAATCCTTTTGGTCGTGGGTCTGTCATTTCATCGATGTCAGATTGTGCGAGTGTGTTTTGCTCTATTATCCTTTTGGTGATAGTAGCCGGTGTTAGTTCGCTCCGTTATATTTTTGGTGGTGGGTCTGTCATTTTGTCGATGTCAGATTGTGCGAGTGTGTTTTGCTCTATCATCCTTTTGGTGGAAGTAACCGGTGGGAGTTAGCTCTGTCATCCTTTTGGTGGTGAGTCTATCATTTCGTCGATGTCAGATTGTGCGAGTGTGTATTGCTCTATCATCCTTTTGGTGATATTAGCCGGTGTGAGTTCACTCCGTTATCCTTTTGGTGGTGGGTCTGTGATTTTGTCGATGTCAGATTGTGCAAGTGTGTTTTGCTCTATCATCCTTTTGGTGGTAGTAGCCGGTGTGCGTTCGCTCCGTCATCCTTTTGGTGGTGGGTCTGTCATTTCGTCGATGTCAGATTGTGCGATTGTTTTGCTCTATCATTCTTTTAGTGGTAGTAGCCGGTGTGAGTTTGCTCAGACATCCTTTTGGCGGTGAGTATGTCATTTCATCGATGTCAGATTGTGCGAGTGTGTTTTGCTCCATCATTATTTTGGTGGTAGTATCTGGTGTGAGTTTGCTCAGTAATCCTTTTGGCGGTGGGTCTGTCATTTCATCGATGTCAGATTGTGCGAGTGTGTTTTGCTCTATCATTATTTTGGTGGTAGTAGCTGGTGTGAGTTTCTCAGTAATCCTTTTGGTGGTAGTAGCTGGTGTGAGTTTGCTCAGTAATCCTTTTGGTGGTGGGTCTGTCATTTCATCGATGTCAGATGGTGCGAGTGTATTTTGCTCTATCATCATTTTAGTAATAGTAGCCAGTGTGAGTTTGCTTCGTTATCCTTTTGGTGGTGGGTCTGTCATTTTGTAGATGTCAGATTGTGTGAGTGTGGTTTGCTCTATCATTCTTTTGGTGGTAGTAGCCGGTGTGAGTTTGCTCCGTCATTATTTTGGTGGTGGGTCTGTAATTTCAACGATGTCAGATTGTGCAAGTGTTTTGCTTGATCATCCTTTTGGTGGTAGTAGCCGGTGTGAGTTTGCTCCCTCATCCTTTTGGTGGTGGATCTGTCATTTCGTCGATGTCAGATTGTGCGAGTGTGATTTGCTATATCATCCTTTTGGTGGTAGTAGCTGGTGTGAGTTTGAACAGTAATCCTTTTGGTCGTGGGTCTGTCATTTCATCGATGTCAGATTGTGCGAGTGTGTTTTGCTCTATTATCCTTTTGGTGATAGTAGCCGGTGTTAGTTCGCTCCATTATATTTTTGGTGGTGGGTCTGTCATTTTGTCGATGTCAGATTGTGCGAGTGTGTTTTGCTCTATCATCCTTTTGGTGGAAGTAACCGGTGGGAGTTAGCTCTGTCATCCTTTTGGTGGTGAGTCTATCATTTCGTCGATGTCAGATTGTGCGAGTGTGTATTGCTCTATCATCCTTTTGGTGATATTAGCCGGTGTGAGTTCACTCCGTTATCCTTTTGGTGGTGGGTCTGTGATTTTGTCGATGTCAGATTGTGCAAGTGTGTTTTGCTCTATCATCCTTTTGGTGGTAGTAGCCGGTGTGCGTTCGCTCCGTCATCCTTTTGGTGGTGGGTCTGTCATTTCGTCGATGTCAGATTGTGCGATTGTTTTGCTCTATCATTCTTTTAGTGGTAGTAGCCGGTGTGAGTTTGCTCAGACATCCTTTTGGCGGTGAGTATGTCATTTCATCGATGTCAGATTGTGCGAGTGTGTTTTGCTCCATCATTATTTTGGTGGTAGTATCTGGTGTGAGTTTGCTCAGTAATCCTTTTGGCGGTGGGTCTGTCATTTCATCGATGTCAGATTGTGCGAGTGTGTTTTGCTCTATCATTATTTTGGTGGTAGTAGCTGGTGTGAGTTTCTCAGTAATCCTTTTGGTGGTAGTAGCTGGTGTGAGTTTGCTCAGTAATCCTTTTGGTGGTGGGTCTGTCATTTCATCGATGTCAGATGGTGCGAGTGTATTTTGCTCTATCATCATTTTAGTAATAGTAGCCAGTGTGAGTTTGCTTCGTTATCCTTTTGGTGGTGGGTCTGTCATTTTGTAGATGTCAGATTGTGTGAGTGTGGTTTGCTCTATCATTCTTTTGGTGGTAGTAGCCGGTGTGAGTTTGCTCCGTCATTATTTTGGTGGTGGGTCTGTAATTTCAACGATGTCAGATTGTGCAAGTGTTTTGCTTGATCATCCTTTTGGTGGTAGTAGCCGGTGTGAGTTTGCTCCCTCATCCTTTTGGTGGTGGATCTGTCATTTCGTCGATGTCAGATTGTGCGAGTGTGATTTGCTATATCATCCTTTTGGTGGTAGTAGCTGGTGTGAGTTTGAACAGTAATCCTTTTGGTCGTGGGTCTGTCATTTCATCGATGTCAGATTGTGCGAGTGTGTTTTGCTCTATTATCCTTTTGGTGATAGTAGCCGGTGTTAGTTCGCTCCATTATATTTTTGGTGGTGGGTCTGTCATTTTGTCGATGTCAGATTGTGCGAGTGTGTTTTGCTCTATCATCCTTTTGGTGGAAGTAACCGGTGGGAGTTAGCTCTGTCATCCTTTTGGTGGTGAGTCTATCATTTCGTCGATGTCAGATTGTGCGAGTGTGTATTGCTCTATCATCCTTTTGGTGATATTAGCCGGTGTGAGTTCACTCCGTTATCCTTTTGGTGGTGGGTCTGTGATTTTGTCGATGTCAGATTGTGCAAGTGTGTTTTGCTCTATCATCCTTTTGGTGGTAGTAGCCGGTGTGCGTTCGCTCCGTCATCCTTTTGGTGGTGGGTCTGTCATTTCGTCGATGTCAGATTGTGCGATTGTTTTGCTCTATCATTCTTTTAGTGGTAGTAGCCGGTGTGAGTTTGCTCAGACATCCTTTTGGCGGTGAGTATGTCATTTCATCGATGTCAGATTGTGCGAGTGTGTTTTGCTCCATCATTATTTTGGTGGTAGTATCTGGTGTGAGTTTGCTCAGTAATCCTTTTGGCGGTGGGTCTGTCATTTCATCGATGTCAGATTGTGCGAGTGTGTTTTGCTCTATCATTATTTTGGTGGTAGTAGCTGGTGTGAGTTTCTCAGTAATCCTTTTGGTGGTAGTAGCTGGTGTGAGTTTGCTCAGTAATCCTTTTGGTGGTGGGTCTGTCATTTCAT